>ML677396.1:15847964-15891677 GCA_007922305.1 Dermatemys mawii | reverse complement strand
TCTATCTATCTATCCTCATCCACCCCCTCTGTCTGTCTATCTCCATCCACCCCCTCTATCTATCTATCTATCTATCTATCTATCTATCTATCTATCTATCTATCTATCTATCCTTTATCACCACTGGCTGCAGGGTCTAGGTGTAATACGCTTAGTGAATATGACATTTCAGCTACACAGTGCCCGACCGCAGCGGCCTGTGAAATACTAATGAGCCCTGGTGCCCATCCTGGCAGTCTGGAGGAAGAACTGTTGTGAGTAGTTTGGGAATGGTCCCTGAGAAAGTTGCTTTGCCTCTTGCTCAAGTCCTGAAGAATCTGAGTTACACATCCCCACTCCCCAGGTAGGATCGAGCACTCCCGTGGCAGGAACATGACTCCCAGAAGTCCCACACGATGAACGTCAGAATGGATCCGTCAGGAACGTTTTCACTCCTAGAGGTGAACGGGGCCTGCGGAGCTGAATCTTCCTGCGCAATTTAAAAAATAGTCCACGCCACAATGATTCAGTAATAGACGTTAGCCTGTGCTTGGGCTTCAGCTACAGAGCTGGAGAGCTGAACACACAACATGTGATAATATTTTCTGTTGACTCCTGCAGTAGTTTAGGGAACAGCTTGGAGGGCAGGAATTTTAGCATATATTTTTGGATAGAAATCAGATGCAACCACTGGAATCATATTTGGCTACAATTGCTCATATTACGAGGCTTTGATGCCTCCTAGCATTTCAGGAGCATAGAACTACATACTTTATATGAACAGAGCCACATACTTTACATTATAAACCTCTAGACACTCTTGAGATTAGAGAGACAGAGCAAACATTTATTGTGTTTCTGTGATGAGAGCAAAGAAAAAAAACCAAGATTTTTCTGGGACATAAACAGAAAAAGCATTGTTACAGCTGCCAGTCATTTTAGAACAGAGATCAGAGAAAAGACAACAGTAAATTACAATTTGACAATCAAGCATGAGGCGTCTCCTGCAGCTCTTGGGGGTCCTGGCTTCCTCTGTGCATTAAAAATGGGTAGAATAGCTCTCATTTGATCAAGATCAGATCTTTATCCCACTTCGAACAAGTAGAGGCAGAGATACATTCTGACGGGTGGGGTGGGAGCAAAACAATTCTCTTTTAGAGTCTTCGTTCTGTTTAAAAATTAAACAAACTGTGCTTCGGGAGCTAGGCCTCTTTGCCACCCCCAGACCTTCCTCGCTGCCTCTGACCTCTTCCGTGGTACCTCCGGAGATAGGATCCAATCCACGAGGGGTCGGTTTGTGCCCCATAATCATTATTAGTCACGCGGCCGCCATGCTGTGCTTTGAACCAGACGCTCAGCTGGCGTTGCACTGGACTTTAGTGGAGCTATACTGCATGACCCCAGCTGGCGATCTGGAGAGCTGGAAATTCTGCTAAAGAAGAGCCATGGCACGAGCCTGGATCATTCCAATTCTATTTCCAGCCTTGATGTCCCCTGTTACAAGCTTTTCGCTGTATCAGGGTGATATTTCCCCGCTTCCATGGGGTTGTTTCTTATTAAGCTTGTGTCTCCCAAGAAAAGTGATTTGTTTCAGAGGGTACAGTCAGAAATTCTGACTCTCTTTCATTGTCATGTATCCGATTTGTTGTTTTTCTCCCTTTAACTTCCATCACCTGAAGGTCAACGGATTGTTTGAATTAGATATAATTATTGACCTGCTAAAACTCTGCCTCTTGTATTTGCCTTCTGCTAGCAGAATCAATGGCTTTTTATTCCCAGCGCGGTTAGGATTGGCTTTACAGAGAAAGCATTCAGCCTTCTAAAGCACTAGAGAGGACCCTTGTGTTTAAGAGCGAAGGAGACCTGAGTTCACTATTTCATTTGGTGAGAAACTTGTGGCTTTTTGATGCCATATATATTTCAGACCTTTGTACTGGCCAGCAGAAGATTTGACCCAGAAGTATTTAGTGTGAATCAGATGCGAAATAACAGTGACCTTCTAATTTTTGGTGAGGACTTTGACATGGAACACCCTTCAGGCTCCGCTCTGTAACCTTCTTTTCTTATCCTTGCTGGTACATACACAATGGTTTGGTATTGGAAGATTGCTGCACATGCTGGGTTGTTAGTGCAGAGTGACTTATGTGCTGCGGGCTGCTTTGTTATTGTAGGGTTGGTCGTGAGCATGGCCGGATGTACTGGTTTGTTATTACAGGGCCACTTGCTTGTGAGGCTGGGCTGCACGTGCTCTGCTGTCATTGTAGGGTCACTTGTGAGCAGTGGGGTGCTGGCATTAGTGAGGTTTAGCGGGACTTGAACCGAGATCTCCTGAGGCCCAAGCCAAAAACGTTGCCATGACATTATTGTTTTTGCTGCTTTGCTTTTAAAACCTCCTTTGCTCCCCCTGTGTCACTGTAAGACCATATCCCACATTGCTTTGCTAGTGCACAACAGGGACATTCCTAGTTCCTTTGAGTGAAAGCAGCAATACACCTGCGCTCCTTTTTCGGTAGGCCCAAAGGGTACCATTGAAATGTTGCCATCCCAGAAAGGACGCTGCATGTGAAAGTCGTTATTCTTTTGGTTCCAGGGTTCCCCGCTGAAGAGAGACATGCAGTAGGAGCCAGCGCTTCCCATCAGCGAGTGACACCCTTTCCTGCTACACAATATCGCCCAGCAGGAAGGAAGGAGCCAGCAGAGGACAGGAAATGCAGAGAATCAGCTGCCTCCTCACGGGATTTGTCTTAATCCTTAGTGTGACCAGCACTGAGCATTTTGCCCGATCGGGGTAAGCCTCTTCTTTGTCCATCCTTCAGAAGTCTGGCTTGCCGCCTGCATACCGCTGGGCTTCTCTGCAAGCTACAGTAGGGACTGGCCTTTCACGGGGCTGGGCTCGAGACATGAAGGGCCAAGGGCAGCACGTCTGCTGCACAGGAATGAGTGGCGTCCTAGGTGCGGGGACAGGCAAGAGACAACCTTGCAGATTCTTCCTGGGGCAGTGCAGGTTTTGGCAAGATTTTGTGGTGTTTGCTGCGGCTATAAAGCAGAAACCATCCAAATACATTCAAGTATATCGGGCTGTTCCCTGCAGCGTATACAAAAAGAGTATCTTTGCCACTTGACTGTTGCGGGGAGTCAACAAGCTAAATAGTGCATACACTGCTAATGATTTCTTATTGTGTCTTTGGTGCACACCCCTGCATGCATACACCCCCTTCAGGCATAAGTGCACACACACTGCCAACACACCCACACACATGTACACACTCCAGATCCCCCCCATACACATGTATATGTGCACGCACACTCAAATGACTGGTTCACCACTTTCAATATCCTGCCACTAGTAGCAGCCAATATGCGATGCATCAAACTAGAGCAAAATCTCATACCCCTAAGTTGGCAATGCTGTGTAGATGGTGGAACATTTCCTTCATGACCACTGTGTCAATAAATTTGTGCCCTGAAGCATGGGATTTGATGTCCCCATCTGATCATGCATAACTGCTATTATTATTGTTACTAGAAATGGGTTTGAATCAAACCCCTGGATCCAAACACACTTTGAACTGGGGAGAAATTCAGATTTGGATACAAGCTGGGGAACGAGCCCTCAGCTCTCTAATGGGTTAAAACTGCATCCCAGCTTGAAAGCAAAACTTCCCTAGACTGCCACGTTAAAATTTAGGGAAGTCTGTATTTGACTCCCTCCTCCCCCAGATAACTCACTTCCCACCAACTTTGGAAATAGCGATATCTGGACCTCAGTTTTGTAGTTCTGATTGATCTCGTTTGGTTTTACAGTGAGTCGCCCAGCCCTTGCTACAGTATTTAATCGTTTGCAGTCCTGTAGTAAGAAAGTCCACAAGCTGAATCTCTCTGTCTTGTGTGCGTGCGCGTGCGCGCACACACACACACACACACACAGACATGATAGATCTTTATAATAATGGCAGCAAAACTGCCTCTTTCATACCATTAATGCAGCAAGATGAAATGAGTTATCCTGAGTTAATGGAAGGCATCCGATGTCAGTGTTAATTTTCAGCACTTTAGTTCATGTTTCTAATTTGTCTGGGAAGCTGACACAAATTATTGAGTTTCTTAATGGTCTTCTACTCCAGAGGCTAAGATCTGTGCCAGACAACATCCAGCGGAACAGAACCGCTCAAGCGGACAAAAGAGTGCAAAAAATCTTTAACCAAGAACTCTTTGGATGTAAATTTCATGCAACTTTTACATTGCAGGGAAGGGGCGGGGTAGAGAAGAGATCTGGATCTCAGCAACCCCGGTGCAAATTTATATCTACTTCAGTGGAAGGGATTTTACCCCACAGAGCAGAATCTGGCCCTTGCTGTGGATTTTTGGTCATCACCTAGGTGTGGTTTTTCAGTGCTGCTGCCGTCTCGGAACGAAAACAAACCAAAGGCCAGCTAAAAAGCAAATGATATTTCTTACAGCGTTGCCATGTCCCCTGTAATCTGCTGTTCAGGGGGAAATGATTCCCCCACTGATGGATTTGGGGATTACCTCTCCTTTGTACGGTAATTTTACAGCAGCCTTCGGAGGCCTCTGTTCTGAGACTTTGCCTGGCAGCCACCCAGCAGCCCACACGCTGCGGATCCCTGACCCTGACATTGGAATGAGTGATGTTGTTTTCAGTGGGATTGGAGCTGGCCAGCCAGGGCACCTGGATGCAAACGGTGGAGGTAGCCTTGGAGCTTTGAGGGGAGAAGGGAGCGTAGCTGCGAGCGTAGAACCTCATTGAGATAGGCGCAGAATAGAAGCTCTCAGTTGCAGCAGGGCAAGATACAGAGCTGATATTCAAGGATTTACTGGTGTTCAGTTTTGGAAGCCCCTAACAGCTCCTCTTCCCAACCGCACCCCAGTAACCCTGCTCCAGTGACTGAGGAATTAAGGAGGCCTTAGCAACTGCATCTTAACCGAGCCTCTGTGAGATTCTTGGGCAGAGTCTCTGCTGGTGGAAATTGGCACAGCCCCATTGGAGACATGGGGCCATTCACACCAGCTGAGAATCAGGTCCCATGGGCCAAATGCAGCCCTGGAGTAAGAGGGCAGACGTCAGTGGCATTGCATCCTCTTGCACTGGAGCTGGATTTGGCGCCATGGCGGGGTTTCTCACATCACCTTCCTTACCTGTGTTCCTACACCTGCCTTTGGGCCTGATCCCCGTTGCTTTCTGCCTTCTGTCTAGCCGCAGGGTGTGCTCTGCGGGGGTGCAGAACCGAGCTGCTTCGTATGTGGAGTCCCACGTGCAGCCTGTCTACCAGCCCTATCTCACGACGTGCCAGGGACACAGGCTCTGCAGTACGTACAGGTGAGGAGAGCAGCCTGCTTCAGGGAATGACGGGCGCCATCGCTGCGGACAGGTGGCATCTGGAATAGCCTGTCTGCTCCAGGGGTGGATTACGGTCTCCGGGGAAGCTGAGTACAAGAAACACCGCATCTCTAGGGGGTGCTTAGCCAAGAGTTTGTTCGGAGGTGTATAAGGAGCGACCACCCCTGCACACTGAAGGGAGGAAGACCATTCCCCTATACTCCAGTTGGGAGAGACAGCTGCACTTGGCTCTTGGGTGTGGGCACGGCCCCTACTCCTAGGAGCATGCGGGCAGGGAGCATGGGAGTGGGCAGAGTCAGGCTGGCACAGTAGGGGAAGAAAGCGGCAAAGGGATGACCTGGTTTACTCCCCAGCCCTAGGAGCAAGGCGGGGGAGGGATCGTGACTCTCCCCTGGGCGAAGCAGCCTGTTCTTTCCGCACCCCACACGGGCTCGGTCCCTCACTCCTTTCCTGAACTTCATTGCAGAACCACCTACAAGGTTGCCTATCGCCTGGCCTACAGGAGATTTCCCCAGCCCATCTATATGTGCTGCCCCGGATGGAGACAGGCAAACGCCCATGCAGTCGGCTGCAGCAAAGGTAAACGCGTGGCAGGGAGAGCAGAATACGGATCGTGATGAGATTATAGCATTTCCCCTTTGGCGCCTGGGTTCTGCTCTCCCTTACACTGGTTTTACACCAGTCTTTTTTCATTGACGTTGGTGATTTTCTGACAGATCTACACTGGTGTAAACGAGAGCAGAATCAATCCCGTAGCGTCGAGAGGGCCGGCTACAGCCTGGCTCGAGCACTGAGCTGGGAGTCAGGAGATGGGGATTCTGTGGCCTGACTTTGCCATTGACTTGGCCCTGGGCAAATCACACCCGCTTGGAGCCTCAGCTCACCCATCCGTAACACAGGGATTGTAACTACTCCTCCCACGTTGTGCTTTGAGAGCTCTGAATAAACAGTGTTAGCATCGTGGGAGTGGCTGAAGCTGGAGAGAAGGAAATCCAGCGCAGACAAGGGCTGTTAACACCCTGCAGAGGGCTCTCAGCGCCTCTCTGATCATGAACTGTGTGTGCCTCAAAAGCCTATCCAGTTGGTGTCCTTGTTACCAGATCTATCTGAAATTTTAGTGTAATTCTCTCTTGTACTAAACAGGCACTTACCTTCCAACACCCGCCTGTGAGAACAAATCGGTTTCATTTAGCCATTCCTTTGTAGCCATGCTTTGCTTGCCTTGCATATATATCGCTTTATTGGCTTGGCTTATACCAGACGAGACATTAATAAACCCTTTCCGCATAAATCAGCAGTAATGGAACAGCTCTGCCTTTCGGGGGAAATAGCGATGTACAGTGCAGAAGGAACGCCAAGCAAATCAGAGGCTAATCTCTTAGCAGATCAAACCAGACTGCAGTATACTAACGCTTCCCAGAGCCTGTCCCGGATCGAGAACCGCTCCAGGTCCCCTCTTCACCCCTCCCACGCCCTGCGCAGACGCTAAGGATGTCTTCCTCTTTCCAGGGCTGGAATGGGTTAAGCTACAAATGAAAGACTGTTTATTGCGCTAGTGGACACCAGTGGAAAGGCTTTCCAGGCATCCCCTCAGTGCCATTCAAGACACCACCCTAGAACTGTTGCTTCATTTGATGAGCTCCCGGGGTTGCGAGAAGGCTGTGAAAATACTGAGTTTCTGGGGCCGAGTCTTCCTTTCTGATCGGCTCAGGGATCTCTGACCAACTCTGGTCCAGACTGTGAACCTCTTTCTTCCCCTGGGAGCAGCTATTTGCACATGTCGTCTCGTGGCTGGCCTACGGGAGTGAGGCGTTCACAGCCTTTGCCTTCTGTGAGCCCCGGGGGTGTATTCTACCACTTGTCTCCCGCAGCACACCTGTCAGCCCCATGCTGAGCGTGATACAGATCTGATTCACAGGGAGGCTGTTGCATTCATGGGGTGGGGTCCTCTGCGGGTGGCAAGGGGCCGCACTACGCGACAGTAATGGAGTGATGGGCACTGACACCATCTGAGGTTCCGGCCCCATGTTTTCGCTCACCTCGAACGTTCTCTCGAATTCTGCTGGTGGGCAGGGACGTTCCATAGCCGGGCTCTGCACAAAGGCACGGACAGGAGCTCAGAAGCCGCCTGCACGTGTAATAAAAATCTCCCAGACAACAGGAATGTGCCGTGGTGGGAGCCCGGGCGTGTCTGCCTGCGGCGGGAGGCCCAGGCATTTGCCACGGCAACATTGTGACGGTGCGTTATTGTTTTACAGCCACGTGCAGGTGTCCTTGTCAAAACGGTGGGAGCTGTTCAGCGCCAGACAGATGCACCTGCCCCCCAGGGTGGATGGGGAAATCCTGCCAGACAGGTAACAGCTCTGGTGTCCCGGTTTTGTGTTTCAGGATCTTCCCTGGGATCCCCTTCGCTGGGGTGATGGGAGCGGGGCGGGATATAGCAGGTGACTTGTAGAAGGTGATTTGCAGCAGCTGACGGACAATCTCCTGGATAGGCCCCGATGGTCTCCTCAGCCAACCCAGGCCTAATGGTTTCCTCTGGTGACCCTGAGCCATCCCAGGCCAGCGCTGAGGGGGTAACTCCCTGCTCTTTTAGCTGCTGTAGACTCTTTACATGGACCTGCCTGTGACGGTGGACCCAGCACACTTATCCCACCCGTGACACTGTGACATGTAGGCCGCCTCCAGTCCAGGCTTTGGGTCAGCCCCTCAGATACGGGGGTGCTGCCTCCGCAAAGCCTCAGCACTGCATCCGACGCATGGAGTGGGCCCTCGGGCATCTTCACCCACTCAGGGCTGCCCTTGTGCCTTCACCAATGGTCAGGTCAGGCGCTTGTGCAAAAGACCCTCCCTGCTTCCTGGTGGGTGAGCCCCGTTATTTAGACCAAGGGCTGCCTTCACCTGGGCGTGGGCATTGTGGATCATGGGCTGGGGAGGGTTGATAGGCCTGGACTGCAGAGCTGGGCTCTGGCTCTGGGTGACTTTGGGCAGGTCACTGAACTTCTTGCTGACGGCAGAAGTCTGGAGAGGGGGAGTGCAGTTTAGTGCCCACAGTTCCCGTAGACCAGCAGGCGGGGGGAGTGGGCCAGAGCCAGCCAAAGGGCTTGAATGGCGTAATACTGTTGACCCAGGGGAGGGAGGCAGAAGCTGGCTGGTAGCTGGCACATTGAGGTAAGGCGTTCAGGCCGCTCGGTGGATTTGGGGGGGCGTCAGCTGTGGGAGGTGCGCTGGAGCCCTCCCCTCTGCTTCACATCAAAAAGGCCAGGATCTCAGCTGGGGTAGATGGGTGACACGCCCCTGACGTTTTACATCAGTTGAGAATCTGGCCCTACATGGCCTTTCACGCTCACTTCATTCGAGAGGCCTCACGTTTGGGGGCTTCGTGTTACACACCTGGAGCCGGCACTGGCCTGCCCAGCTCCGGCCCAGGAATTCAGTCCTGTCGCAGCTTTTCACGCGACACCTCTGGGGCAGGCGGTTCGCCAGGCTGCGTGTCAGAGGTGGGGAGTCCGGAATCGGGAGCTTGTCCCGCAGTTGCTGCGGATCGGTCTAGCCAAAGGAGCGTGGCTGAGTGACACCTCCGGAGGCCTGCGCGTTGTTGCCGCCGTTCTAGGCACAACGCAGCTCAATCAAATCTAGTCGTGGTGCAGGCGACGATTTTACAGCCCCCGCAATGCAGTGGGGGGCTCTGGTTCGCCTCTCACTTACTGCAGTGTGGCGCAGGAGTAACTATGGCCACGAACGGCGTAAAACCTGCCCCATAAATAAATCAGAGGCCCCATAAGTCCAGTATGTGGTTGGAGGCAGATGCCCAGCAGGTGTAAATCAGCTCTCGTGACGCCGGTGACGTGGCATTGAGTCCCACCGGCATTTAGCTTGGGCATGGCTCACAGACAGGCTGTAGTGACAGCTGGGATCCCAGCTCAGAGTGTCGGAGAGAGTTTCCTGATGCCTGGAACAGACTTGCCCAGGCGTTGGGGGTGGGGTGGAGGGGAGCTTGTCATGGTCATTTCACTGTGTGGGCATGGCTTTAATAACCCCTTGGTGCGAGGCGAGGCTGTTGGGCTTTACACACACATGTGAAAGGCTGCTAGCGCCTCACCAGGGATGGGCTGGCGCTTGTGACCCTGGCCCAGAGCCATCATTGCACAGGGCTCACCCAGCTGGGGAGCGTTTGGATCCAGCTCCAGAATCAAGCAGCGTTCAGATCAGAGGCTTTGTTTTAGACGTCCTTGTTCTGATGCGTTACAGGGTTACTCCTGTTTTGCCCGGTGTGGTGGAAAATGGGAGTAACACAGTGGAGAATTAGGGCCATGAAGTTTAGCTCCTGCTGGAAGCGAGACCCCCAAGCTGGTTGCATTGAGGGCAAAGGAGATTCTTTACTGGGGCACGGCCAGACCCTGTTGTGTGTGTGGGGGGTGGGGGGTGTGTGTGTGGGTGGGAGGGGGGGGGTGGGTGGGGGTGTGTGGGTGGGTGTGTCTAGCTCCCAGACTAGTCCAGCCTGCTCTCCCTGCACAGGTCTCCCCAGCTTGTGGCCTGGCTCACGCCATTCCCACAAGGGTTGGCTGAGTGCTCTCTAGGCTTACCTGTCCCACGTACATGTTTGATGGTGGCGGTGGGGGGGAGGCATGTCTCGCGTGGTGGTGTCAATCATCTGCCGTGCTCACCGTGTCTTCAAGGGCCATGTCCTGATGGCCCGCGCCCGCCCGATCCCCTGTGAATTTCCCTCTGTGCTTTCAGACGTGGACGAATGTGCTGGCCGAAGCCACGGCTGCAGCCAGCGTTGTGTCAACACGCCTGGGAGCTATGGCTGTGCCTGTCGGGCTGGGCAAAAGCTCTCCGCTGATGGGAAGTCATGCCAGGCTTCGCGACCAGCCACAAAGACAGAGGCCGCTGCCTCCCCCGCCCTCAGCCGCTCAGGTAACAGCCACACCTGCGTGGGCTGGAGCGTGTCCCTGGGCATTTGACTGCGGGGGCTGAATGGGCCTTGCATAGCCTTAACCAAAGGGTGTGAGGCAGTGGGGGCTCTCTAGGTGCTAGAGCAGGGCTTCTGGGAGCCAGGATTCCTGGGTTCAATTCTGACATGCGGCCTGGGCCAGATACCCACACACTCTGTGCCTCATCTGTAAAATGGGGATAAATGTCCCAGCAAGGCATTGATTACTAGGCAAGACACCTCCTCCTCCCCCCCCCCCCCGCAGCTGTGGGGGCTTTGGAAGCCAGCTGCTGGCCAGGCCGGAGAAGCAATGGTCAGCACAACGTCATCTTTTCTCTGCGTGTGACTCCAGCGCCATGAGGACGGGCGTGGCGGCGACGCTGGTGCCGGCCCATTATTACTTTTGGTACGCGCTGTGACACTTCAAACTCGTACCGTGAGTAATAATGCGCTGCGGCCAGCCCTGGCGACAGACGGGAGCAGCACGGGGCTGAAGGGCTGCGCCTGTGTGGAGGGCTGTGGATGTGATCCTGGGGGGCCTGCCCGCTCTGCTTTCTCCTCTCCAGCGCTACAGGGGCGGGGCAAGCGCGGCCGTATCCCCCTCTGGCAGTGCAGCGTGGTGAGCAAGAAGGCTAAGAGTGTCACGGTTATTTTTAGTGAACGTGATACACGGGTCATGGGCAGCGAACAAATGTTCACGGGAGCCCGTGACCTGTCTGTGACTTGACTAAAAATAACCCGGGGCCAGGGCTAGGTAAGGGGGAGGAATGACAGCTGGAGTCCCAGAGGGGTGGAGGGTGAGGGGGATGGACAGTCTGAGCCCCACAGCCATGGGTGGTGGGGAGGACAGGAACAGCCCTGGATCCAGTGGCTGCAGCGGGCAGGTGGGGGTTGGCATAACCACGGGGGGGGGCACATCCCTGGTTCTGGAGTTGGCTGCAGCTGGGGGGCAGGGGCACACACACCCAGGTCCAATCACAGGGGCACAGCCTTGGTCAGAGCCACAGTGGGGTAGGGGGTGGGGTTGCAACAGACCTGGGAAGCTGGGGGCGCACAGTCCTGTTCCAGCCCCAGCTACGGGACAGGGGAGCGCACTGTCCTGGTTCCAGCTGCAGGGCAGAAGCCCTGAAGCTGAAGATGTCGGGGAGGGCAGGGGCGGTAAAGTCATGGAATCTGTGACTTCCGTGACCAAATCCGTAGCCTTAATTATCTCTCTTTCTGGGGTGGATCAAGGGGCACTGTTCCACTCACTGCCCTGGCTTTATGTCACGAGCGATGCAGGAGGCAGAGGGCTGAACGGGAAAGAGTCCCACCCTCTTGAGCAAAGTCCTTGCTGCCCCAACTGCCCAGCCCTGAGGCCCGCAGTAGCGCGGAGGACGGTGCTCTAGGCAGGGGGCCGCTGCCCTTTTAACTGTTCGCACTGGGTAGCTACAGCCCCACTGAAGTCAATGGAGCTGGGCCGGCTTGCCTCCACTGTGGATCCAGCCCCCGGTGTTGCTGTCATCCAGGGTAGGACAGACCCTGCATGCACCACAGTCCAGCCTAGTAACACCCGCTCCCTTCAGCAGATCCTCAGTGGCTAGTTGGTTGGGCTTTGCGGACAGGGAGAAGGCTCCAGCGATCTCATGAAGTGAAAGCACGGCCCTGCTCAGTTGTGTGTGCACGAGGACAATTGCTCACACGGGACAATGCGGCATCCCCTTGCTAATTGCACCTTGCTGCAGCCCTCTGGTGTGTGCCGGGTGTCAGACCATTCCTGCTTTGCCAGAGGAGTGGAGCGCTAGGGCCCTGTGGATCACAGACCCCAACCAGCCCTTGGAAAACCTGCCAAAGCCAAGGAATGAAAATGAATCACTTTCCAAATATCTTTGGCAGCCGAGCCTCTCTAAGGAAACGTGTCAGTGACTGACGGCTTTCTCTTAATTAATACCCTTTGGTGGAAATGCAGGAGGTTACTCTAGGGCCAAAATAGTTGCAGCCAGACAATAATTCTAAACATTCAGCTCTTTCCTGTTCAGAACAAGGTAAGTCCCCCCCCCCCCGCCTTCCCTCCAATCACACACACATTTTGGACCCATGCGTTGCTGGGTGTAGTTTGTGGGGTAATGTGCTCATCAGAGGCTGGGACTTGGGCAGCTGTCTGTTCCACTGCCTTGTGATTTGCTACGCTGCAAAGAAAGAACCATGTTCTTCAGTAGGACCCGACATTGCTTGACGTCTAGTGGCTTGGTTGTCGCAGCAGGTGGAGGCTCCAGCCTGGTGCATCTCTGCAAAAAACCCCAAACAAACACAAAAAAAATCAAAGGGCCAAATCAACTGCACAACCCCAGGGAGGTCAGTGGCCTCATACGCAGAGTCTAGGGGCCCCCGGTCTCCTGTGCAACAAACCCACTTGCAGGAGCATAGCGGGGCCAAGCATGCAGAAGGCACATTGGTGCGTGAATGAGCCCTTGCCCTGCAGCCCATCCCATAGACAGGACCAGCCAGAAGTAACACCCCCAAAAGCCGTGGCTGGGCAAACACGTGGGGCAGGGATCTGCAGGACTGTAAGGGGTTCAGAAGCAGGACAGTTAATGAGCTCACGGGGGTCAGTCACAGGCAGCGGTGTGTGTGTGTGTTTTCAACCAGTCCCTGGTGTCCTGGTTGCTCATTACTGTGCAAGCCCCTTTCCCTCGTTCCTGGATTAGTTTAGGCTGGGGGGAGGGGGCTGATAAACTCTTTGCGGGGGTTTCTAGCTCCTACGTAGATGGAGATGGGGGGGTGGGCCGAGCAGTTGCTTGTTTTCATTCCCGGAGCTGGTCAGTGAACAGCTAAGGGATCAGTTCTCAAGCACGTGCGGGGGGGGGGGGGGGGCAGAGAACAGCCAGCTCACGCCCCCTCAGTCAGGCAGACCTCCGCGTTAACCCTTTGCTGCCCCCCCCAAGTTTGCCAATGGCAGCTCGCCCGGTTTTCCCAGGAGGCTGGGAAATCCATCGGGGGGCTCAGTACACGCTGCCAACTCCCTCCTTTTAGGGACTCATGGGTTTTTTTGTGCCTCAGAGGGGGCAGCCCTCGCTCAGCCCTCACAGCCCCACGCGGAGGAGGAGGGTTCTCTCTAAGGGCTTCTGTTCATTCCTGTGATGTTTACCTCCTGGCAGGCACCTCCGGTGAAATGAAGGAAGAAATGCGAGCACTCAGGAGCCGGGTGGAAGTGCTGGAGCAGGTGAGCTCCCATCAGCGAGTGCAGACAGAGACGCGGGCGTTTGAATTAAAAGTGCGTCCAAAAGAGGCTGAAGTCCAGAGTCAGGCTATTTGGCTCCGGCGCCTCATTGCACAGCTGTTCACCTCCAGGATTTTGCCCTTCGCCGGCTCTATTTTTAATTTTGCCACCTAATCTAGTCTTGTCTTCTGGTATCACCTGAAGTTCACCCAGTGACTGCAGCAAACACTGTAATAACTCTCCCCGCCAGGTGTCCCCTAACTATCAGCTCTGCCAGCCCACCAGCCTTGGAGCTGGATGAGCCAGCTGTATTGTCCGTTGGCAGGTCATGCTGGGTGGTCCGATAGTGTAATAGAGAGGGATGTAAACTAACAACTCCTCTGTATCTCAAAAGAAACTCCAGTTACTGTTGGCTCCATTCCATAACCTCATGCCTTCGGCAGCGGATGAAGTCACCCCAGACCCCATCAGCCAGCTGTTTTACTCCCTGCGGCAACTGGACAGAATCGACTCCCTGAGTGAGCAGATCTCCTTCCTGGAGGAGCGACTGGAGACATGTAAGTAGCATGGGTAGTTTGGCAGTGCTCAGCAGGGAGAAGGCCCCTTGGTTCTGGTTATTGCTAGAGATTGACGGGCAAGTTCTCGTCTCCTCTTGCACCTTTTGCTGTTACAGTGACAACACCAGAGACACTAGGTCAGGCAGACCTGGTCCTGCTCCTGGATTTTAATCCCACTTCTATCACCGGGCAGCTCCAGGTCATTATCTCAAGTTCATTCTCTCACTTCAGAAAGCCACATCCCTAACTTGAGGAGCGCAGGTGGAACAGCGACATGCTCTGATTTACCCATTATGAATGCACAAAACCCAGGCCATTTAAAATAGAAATGCCTGGATGCTTTCCTCTTGTAAAGCAGATCAAGAACTAGAGTGGCAGACATACCACACACGTGCAGACCAACTGGATCAGTTATGTCTATGCCACAGTTAATCTACGGTACGCCAAGTCCCAAACCATCCGCTTGTAATTAATAAAAGATGGTCACAAACTGCCATAGTTTCATTTCAAAGCTGTTTGTGCGGGTGCTGAATCTGATTCCTTTGTGCCACAACCAAAGATAATAAACAGCTGCATGGAGATCATATTTTTGGGTGGTGGCGAGGGTACATAGTATTATCTCTGCTCCTTTTCATGCCCCTCTATTCAGGGGCCCCGAGCATCTACATCAGAAACGGCCTCAGATTCTAGGGTTTGTGGGGGCAAACTTAGTAAAACTCAATACCAAAGTTAACAGTCCAAGTAAGTTTGGTGAGCACAGAACTAGTCCAAGGCATGAATACAGGGAACATTGGGAGAAGTGGCTCCTAAAATTCTACAGACGATTTGTTTTTTCTGCAGTGCAGCAAATCAGTGCTGTTTAGAAAAGGCAAAATTGCACCACAACTTTGAACAAAAGCATTTGATGAAAACCTTAGCTTCTGAAAAAAATATAACTAGCTGAATAAAGACCAGGAATGGGTCTTAATTTCCCACCATGATGTTCATGTCAGCTGTAGTTATCCACCTATATGTAGGTGATGGAAATTAACACAGCTTGGTGAAATAAGTATCAACAGAATGCTTGCTGTTAATTTTGGAATACAGCCTTATATAGGTTTGGTATTTTCACACAGCTGCATTAATTTCAATGTACAGAACCCTCACTGGAGCACTGCTACTTGTGATAGTATGATGTTTTCGTCCCCATTACAATTTTTAAGGGCTTTGTTTTAGTATGCAATTTGCCAGCCATTTACAACTTTTACATGTGAAAGCCTTGTTTTCCATTAAATGGTTTTGATCAAACTTGCTAAGAAACCTGATCATTTGTCCACTCAGAAATTGGTGTGCAACAATACAGCTTAATTCCTGATTAGTTACCCTGCCTCTAACCCGCAGAGGAAGTCCTACAACATACCTAGTTCCCATATAGTTATGTATGTAAGAACACAGGCCTTACGAGACAGAAAAAGTTTTGCCCCTTTACAACAGTAACCAGCTGAAAATTGACTATTAATTGCTAAAAAAACTTATATGTTGGAGGTGGGTCGGGAGGTTACAGGGGCCGTTCTGTAGTGACATTTTTTGAAATAAACGACAGAGAGAGTCTAAGTACCTATTCTTATCACCAGCATAACACTGGAATGTGGAGCTGTAAATTGGAATATTGCCCCACAACCTTGTGATGTTGCTTAAAGTTTACACCTGTAACTAAGTTGTGCCAGGCCACATCTTGCCCGAGGGATGTTTTTGCCCTTTTAAAACAAGAATGTTGAAAAATGAAGATGGAAACAAAAACCCATCACACTAAATTAAATAGTGATGGTGCAAAACCTGCCACTGGACAGGGCTTGGAAAGGCAGCCAGGATTCCCTTCCTTCCATCCTCAGCGTAATGCCAGTTTTTTTAAAAAGGGGTGTCCACAGGTTTCAGTTGGAGGCAGCTTTTCTTCCACAGTGCTCTATGTATGAGGGACTCAGCTGTCTATATGCTAAGCACTCAGCAGCCACAAATAGAAAAATGCAGCTGTGCTTGGTTTAGAATTGGGTCTGTCGTGGCTCGGTGACACTATAGCACTGAGATAAGAATGACTTGGATACCCTGATTGTACTGTGTGCTGCAGATCTGAGCCCCCTGGGGAGTAGAACACAAGCAGTAAATAGCGAAATGCTTTGTGGATAAAAACCACATAACAAGGCCCTTAATGTTAGTTGAAGCGAGAGGGTTGTGTGTGGTTTGAAGGGTTTTTTTCCCCGCTATGGTTTAATAGTTTAGCATTCATTCCCAGACTGACTGTATAAGGATTCTACCCCTAAACACCTAGGACCTTCCCTGACACCTGATCAAATGTTACCTCTCAGATTGCATGTAAAGCTTCACAAGGTCACACGTGAAGTTTAAAAAATAAAAGTCCAGTCACACTCCAGAAGTTAATCTAGTACAAAACCAGTGTGTAGACCAGGCCCCAGCCCCATCAGTGGCACAGAGACTGGCCCTGACTAACACTGGCTCTGGAATTGTCTGGTTTCAGGTTCATGTAAGAATGAACGCTACTAAGAAGAAGAGGAGCAGCACTTCACTGTGGAAGCAGACTGAATTTGTGACCCTATCTCAGCACCTCTTGACCCAGCCTTATGAAAGAGGCCACACTGCCTTCCGGATGGAGGCATAAAGAGCTTATTTTGATACAAAGGGCCGGCCCTACTGTGTTTTCCTAATAACCGAGCTGCTTGGAGACCGATTTTAAATTGGACTTATTTTTTGCCCTTATGGCAAAGTTGTACGAGATGCTCAGGGTTATAACATTTTCTTCCAAGCACTTGGCCAGCTGGCCCAGTAACAGCCAGTCCCCTACAAGAGACTTGTTAAAAGCAAAACCATGTGGTGCTTAATTTGTTTGCATGAGGTGAAACCCTGGGCCAACAATTAATTGTGTGGTACAGCAGCATGAGATGATCTGTGCAAGCAGCAGCTTTTTTAGCTTAGAAGAGGAGCCGATAGAGCCAGCCCTTGCTAGTGCTAGCACGCGGGGAAACCTTTTGCCTAACCGCCCATTGCTTCACTGTTGGAACAGGGGACGGAGAGAGGGGAGGGCTGGATTCTGCCCCTCTGCTTTTCCACCAGCTCCCTGTTTTACACATGCCTGAAATTCAAACTGATTCAAAACAGACCCAGTCAAATCTGGTCACTAAAACTTTCCCCTGAGTAAACTACTGGATGTTCTCTATTTGAAATGCTGGGGGGTGGGGGAGAAGGATAGGGAGAATCCCTTTGCTTCTTAAAAATTAGCTTCATTTACACACTGAAGCCTGGCACACTTGCTTGTCTGTGTGTCAAGATAGCTGGCAAAACTGGCTGGTTAAACCAGTCTTGGCTCAGACGAGAACAAGCAGTGGCAGAACAGCTGTATTTAAATTAGGAACAGATGCACATTGGCAGGGTGTGTGGGTACAGCCTGCAATGGCCAGGCCTCATGGCATGGTTACCTTAAGGCTGCTGGAGGAAGGATTCTAATGTTTCTCAACACGAATGAGTCTTCTATGGTACAACACTTTCCTACCTGTCATCAGCTGGAGACTTGAGGTCTGTTAGCCAAGCACTGTGTAGGGTGAGGCTGCTTTTTGTATTAAAGTTATGTCCTGTCCAGCTCTTGAGCATGGGCTGATCATTGGCTGATCAATACACCGAACTGTGATGGAGGCCCAGGGGAATCCCGTTGCTGAGGGGTGTTATTCTACCCTACGGCAGAACTTTACTTAGGCCACAGTCACTGCTGCAGAAGAGTCAGGCTGGGGAGGTTAGCAACTTCCTTTTGCTTATGGCCAAGGTGCAACTTGATGTAAATGCGCACAGGCCCAGGTAGAGATGTCTGCATCTCTCCCCACCTTGTGCCTGTGGCAGGGGGAAGAGAGTCATGGTAACCCTGGGGAAGGGTTGCAGGAGCATCTCCTTCACTGGCTGAAGGGGGCAATAGGGTTGAGCAGGAAGCTGAGAGTACAAACAGCTGCAAAGGGAATGTGACCAGCCCCTCCCCACCTATATAGGAGCCTGGCCCCTAGGAGCCGTGGGACCCCTTAGATCTGTCAACAGCTCTGCTTGAACCTAGTGGAGGAGAGCAGAAGGGAAGGGCTGGTAAGGAAGTTACTCCAGCACAGCAAACTGCTCATATCTCCTTCTGGTGCTTGTATAGGGTTAAGAGGAAGGGAATCCAGGCTGTACTCTCAGAGCTTCAGCCACACAGGTAGTACTCAGGCTCACAGTGCACTTTAGCCATGTCCACACAGCATGTTACTAGATAGCACATGCATAGATCCCCACCCCGCTGCAGATACCCGATTTATAGCCACAGGTGTCTGCAGCTGCGGATGGCCGATTGGAGGCCAATCCAAAAATGTGCATCTGTGCAAGACTACACCCTGCCCTGTGTAAACAAGTCCTCACTGTAAAAGCTTGGATTAAAAACACAACAACAAATAAGCCACCCGTTATTCCCTTACGCAGGAGTCACTCAGTCCAGCTCATTAGGCCAACCTCACCCAAGCTGCTCAGTGCTTGGTTATGAGAACATTAAAGATTTTCTACAAAGTTGGCAGTGAGGGCAGGATCTCTGCAGTGACCCTTACTGCCATGCAATCTGTGGCATTTATTGTGCACAAGCTGACACATATCTATGTAGTAAACAGCGATGCATTTGAGAGTGGAAGCAGCAGAACCTGCATACAGATTTGCTCCAGATGTGGCTCTGTCTGTCACCTCTCCATGCTCACAGGGGGCAAAAAATGTAGCTTGGCACAGATTCTCAAATACCAAAGTGGAAACTGACAATATTGGGTCCACTCCCCACCCACAGCAAAAGCTCCTCCAGGCAATAAGTTCAACCCAACCTGGGTACTAATAAACCCAAACACAAGACTCTCTTTAAATAACTGCTTTATAAGAATGTACATTTGATCAAATATACATTGTTTAAACAACTAAAAAACAGAGCAGCAGACAACTGCCTTTGTGCACGCTCAACCTTTTCCCACGTCGGTCAAACAGATAGATTTATACATCTGATACAGAGTCATCTTTGGCCAAAGAAAAATATCCACCTCTTACGCCCACCTAACCATCCCACCTGTTCACCCTCGACCGGAGCGGTGGGCCAGGAGGGTATGAAATCTCCACAAGAACTTGATGTTTGCCTTGTTACATTGGCACTTTGTCTGCCATTCTTATGGGAGGAGAAAAGGAAGTGCCGCTTTGATTTCAGTACCAAGCCAATGGAAGAGAGCAATCCTCCTGGTACAATCCAGATTTCAGAACTGAAAAGCAGACTGATGCTTGAATATTCATTTGTAAACACCGCTCTGGCTACAGCTCTGAACCCTGTGGAGCTTCCTCCCCGCAGCATCCTCTGTTTGGTTTCTCCCAGTTCTGCATTAGTGCTTTTTAATTATTAGAATTGGCATCCTTTATAGAAAAACAGGAATTCAGTGATTGTGGCAGGATCCTCTCCACTGCCACCCACTGAGCAGGAGGCTTGGGGATGATACATTACACAAGGTTACTTTACATGAAGAGATCCACTGCCTTCGTCAGCTTGAGGCAACCTTCCCACAAGGCCTAAGCAAATCCCTGGGAGGTTTCATGGTCAAGGCCTGCTCCCCCAGGGAGCATAAACATCTCTGCTGTTACTCCCTTGAATAGGGGCTCTACATTTCTACCGCTGGGCAAGGAGTGTGAAACTCAATTACCAGGAATCCCTCTAGCTGCTGCTTCCCAGCTGGCAAATTCTGACTGAAGGAAACATTGATTCAGGGCCATCATACCCCTCTCCCATCCAGCACATTTTATATCTCCAGAACCATGGCTTTCGCAACAGACACTAACCGTCCTAGTAAGGCTAACGTTCCAAGACATGTTTGTATGGCAGGCAGTGTCTTTTGGTCAATGCTTCTCACGTGCACCGTGTCAAACAGCACAGGAGAGCCCTTAGGGAGCAAGAGCAGCAACAAAGAGTCTAGGTACAAAACCTAGATTAAAAACAATTTTAAACAAGACATTTGAGCACTGAAAGTGTTGCAACAAATACCAAGGAAGTGTCACATCTACCCTTCCCTCAGCCCGTCATATCTGGCGCTGTGCTAAAAGTATAGAGTCTTGTACTCCACCTGATGGCTTGCTAAGTCAGGGATGCTGGTTGCAATGCAAAACAGTGGGGATGAGCAGAGAAGAGTCCCTATCTCTTTGTGGGTTTGGCTCATCCTTTTAGTTTAGTTCTTGGCAGGCTAATGCATCACCAGGAATTCTGTTTAGAGATCACATCCACATAGAGGTTTGCATTATGGCAGCCATCAGGCTAAGTGTTTGGATAAGACCTACCAAGACACTACATGGCAGGTTTGGTTGGTTTTTTAAGTCTCCATGTTTCCCCCTCCTATCACATCCTAGATGAGTCCACGTGGAGCTTGTCCACTCAGTGGACATGGAAACTTGCCTTCGTTAAGGGACAGCATCGAGTAGCTGGCCCTATAAGGCCCACCTGTCCTAGCCCAGTAGAACCCAAAAGCAGAACATGGAGAGGCCCACCCAAAGAAAGCCTTAGGCTGGAAGATTGCTAGAAGTACTGGTGGGAAATTCACTCTGTCTGGAGAGCAAGTAAGGGACTGACATCTGTACAAAGCTTGCCCCAGGACTTCTGGTAAGCACATCCTGGACATTTCAGTTCCCTGCTAAGACCTAGAACTTGGCCATTCCATCAGGAAGGGGTGAGTGGTTGGTCTCCCATCTTGGTCTTTGAGCAGAATCACAGATGTTTAGTGGGTCTTTAAAAACACCAACAGGCTGATCTGGCCAAAACCAAATTGTGTTGAGGTGAGACTCGAGGCTAGGAACAATGAAACTGAGTGCTGGGGAGAGACATTAGAAGCTGAATTTCAGCTGTGAGGAGGACTTACAACTAGGGCGTCAGTCCCTGCCAGTAAGCATTGGGAATGTACTAGTGGAGCAGCGCCGCATGAAGAGCGCCATCTGAATAACAGCTCCCACCCTCACCTCCTCAAGCACCAACAGCCAGGCCTGGATGAAAGCAAGTTTTAATCATTTGGAGGCTGCAAAGATGTACCTAACACGGTCTTTGGCATCCAGTGGATTAGCTCTGGCAAGTGCCAAGCTTCCAGTGGTCAATGCCAGGACCGTAACGTGGTGTCCTGCAACTCCTACTGCCCCTGCTGCCTGAGCGTGGCAGGAGCTCCAGAAGACTTCAGAATGGTCATTGCACTGGGCATCAGGACAGGAGGCCTTCACTAGCACTTGTAGGGTATTTGAGAAATTGAGTGCAGGAAACGCTTCCTTGTGGGAGATCAAGAACCCACAAGAGATTCACCGAACAGCAGAACTGGCCCAACCAACGGTGTCTGTCAACTCAGGTTACCCTATGCAGAGGCTTCAGATTTGCCCAAACCTGCTGCAAAGGAAGGAGAGAAACCCCTTGGATCTTTTGGCAATGGAAATCGGTCCTTTCAGTTCCTGCTCTTTGGGAATACTATTGTTGAGGGCCCTGCGCTGAGCCGTTCGCCTCACTTGCCAGGCCAGACAATCTGAAAAAGGTCTCCCGCATAGTGCAGTAGCATCTCTCTGTGAGGTCCGTGACATCCTCAGCCTTCAGGCCCTTGGTCTCAATTGGCTGGAGCACCTCAACCCGGATTTTACCTGGGAACAAGAGAAGACACTTAAGTTATGCATTAAGCCATTAGTCAGTCATAGGGAGGGTGGAGAATGGCTAAGATACCAGTCATAATCCCCCACCTTCACAACCCCTGGGAGCCCAGCAGACATGGCCATAGCAGACAGTGTAGCGAAGCTCACGTGCTAGCTACCAGGATCCAGTCTAAGTGCACCATAACATCTGCTGTAACAGCCATTAGTGGGGATAGCTCGTTTCCATCTGTGTCACAAGGCTGTGTACAAGGAGTTCCTAGCAGCAGGCACCCATATCCCAAGCATTCATGGCTTCCTATTGCAGGAAATGCTGGAGCTCACACAATGGACTAGCCCAGCAGAACTTGCTACTCCTTTCCCTGTCCCCACCATTGCAAGAGGTCACCGGTGTGACATTTTTAGAAAGCAGGGTAACTTTTGTAGCTGTTACTAACAAAGAATACTCTAGAGAGGATTGTGACAGCACAACCCACTCGTATACACAAGTAGCAATTAGCATTCCACAGAGCCAATTTCCCTGGACACGTGTCATGTCATAATCAATGTTATGCAACGTACATGGCACGCGACACCCAGGGTTTTGCATTTCTACGTTCAATACCCAAATGTGTTTTAGGCCTCACCCCTAGGAGTGAATTGAACCACCTGGAACAAGATCTTACCCTCTGAGAACCTTTAGACCCTTGGAGGTATTTGGTGGGATCATAGGGGTGAGTGAATACACACACTAAGAGCATGGTCTGAAACAAGATACTGCCACTCGATCTTTAAAGCTTTGCTTTTAAAAGTAAACTACTTCTGCTCCTTGATTAAGCTCCACACCCTCTGCCCTACCTAATCTGATCAGGTTCTGGTAATTAAAGCCACAAATCAAGCCAAGGTGCTTCAACTGGAGGCCAGGCCACTTGGCTCACAGAGTAGAAGTCATCACATCTTTGATGTGGCTTGGTGGTATTTACCTCTCAACCCTCCCACCCATGGAAGCACATATTCATTGGAACCCAGGCAGTCCTGTTTGGCTTTCCCAGCGACCCTCCACATGGCTCTCCAGCAGCGCAGTTCTCTGGGGGTGGTTTCTGCTGTGTGGAGCAAGATTTTATTTTTGGTTAATTAAAGCAACAGATCCTGCTGTTGCAGCAAGCCAGCCACATACCCCCAGCTCCTCTTCTCCAGCAGCAGGAGGAACTGTGGCATGCAATGGCATTTAAGGGACTCAACAGGGCTGCTAAGCACCCACTCAGGAAAAGTAACAATAGCCACTTCTGAAAGAAGTTCCTGGTTCCTCAGTTCTCAGGGTGCCCTTTACCATCACAAAGGTTTGGTACGGCCCTCAGGCAGGGCAGGTGCCTCTGAACCTGGCTAGGACAACACTAAGGCCATGGTTACACTGGCACTTTATAGCGCTATAAAGCCCCCACGAGCGCTATAACCTCCTCCCCGTCCACACTGGCAAGGCACGTAGAGCGCTATAACTGCTGAGTTATAGCGCTATTATTAATCCACCTCCGCATGGGGAATAAGGGCTGTAGCGCAGCTGCTGTAGCGCTACAGCAAGGATGTGGACACCCACTGCGCTACAAGTAATCTGTGGAGATGCCTAGAGCCATTTAAGGCAATTGACGTCTCTTCCCTTTGTTTTGAACTCGGCTGGAGGAATGTGGAAGTACCTCTTTAGAGTTTCTCTCTTAACTCGGCAGATAAGCAATGCAAATGTTTAAGGAGGGAGCCTGTGTGAAAACAAAGCCTTCTGTGAACAGAGGCTCACTGACAGGCTTTCAGAAAAACGGAAAAACCACTGTCTCTCTCCTTCCGCATACACACAATGTCCCCACTCACCCTCCTCGTTTAAAAAGCACGTTGCACCCAGCTGAATGCTGGGATACCTGCCCTAATGCGCTGCTCTTAATGCCGCATTAAGTGCCCCAAATGTGGCCATGCTATACCGCAGGAGCATCTGAGTGTGGACATACAATAGCGCTATACATATTACTGTATAAGGGGACCGCTATAACCTATAGCGCTATAATCTTGTAAGTGTAACCATACCCTCAGGAAGTCCTTCAGAGGATTACAAATCATTCCTTTGAAGCCAAAAGCTCCTGAGTGAGCAGTTAAAGAAACTCCAGCCTCAGCTCGCAAGAGTGTTTACAAGGCAGCAGGAGCCCCTCAGGTGCTCTCTCTTACAGAACCAGGTGCATTTTGATCCTCTTGAGACAGGTCTGCCAAAAAGCCAACCCAGCCTGCATGTGCTGAGGAAGCAGGATGGAGCACAAGAAACCTCTGCTGATTAGGACAGAGCAGGACATTGCCGGCTGTGCATGACCCATTAGTTTCAGGTGCTTTGTTCACCTGTTCCTCTTTTGCTCATCATGTGCTCCAAGTATGGGCCAGAGGAGAGTTGACTGGAGCACACCTCATCCCACACTCTAGTGCAGCAGGATGCTTATGCAACCAACTTGTGTACAGATATTACCACCACAGGCCTAGAGCTGCCTCTTAGGTAATACCACCACCACCACGCTCTTACATAGCACTTCCCACCCAAAGATCTCAAAGTGCTTTTATTTAAAAAAAAAAAAAAAGGGTCAGTGTCATCCCCATTTTAACAGATGGGGAAACTGAGGCACCCAGGCAGAGAGCAGGAAAGTGACTAGCCTGAGCTCACCCAGCCAAGTCAGGAACAGAACCCAGATCTCTCAAGTCCCAGTGCAGTGCTTTAGACACTGGGCCACGGTGCCTGAATGAAGAGCAGCCACTTAGATCTTGTAGTCAGAGTTTCCCCTAGCCCAAGGCTCATCACGTGAGGCACCTCTGAAAGACAAGCCCAGCCCTGAGATCACTAAAACTGCAGACAATGGGAGAAGAATTAAGATGCCAGTTGAGTGACATTGGGACAGAAGTGGCCTGATTGGGACAGAGGTAGCTGATGTCCTCCCCCAGCACTATCCTAAAAAGCCTTTATTCACCGCCATTCCTACCTCCTTATTGGATTTGCTCATTGAAGTGAAGAGCTGAAGTAACCAGGCATACTATATGCTGCCAGAGAGCTGTGACCTACCAATAGCATCCCCTGATATTCTATCCCTGAGCCTCCCCCTTCAGCGACTGCCTGTGGAGCCAACTAATTTGGGGGCTTTGGAAGGTTTGCAGCTGCTCAAGACACTTTTAAGACACGAGACTTTGATCCCTGGTGCCCAGAGATGCCAAAACGCACCCTGCTTTGCATCTTAGAGCAGATGGCCCAACAGCACATAGGAACAATCCTGGGCCTGACACCAAGCATTGCCCCAATGATACCCTCAACACTGGGGACAAGGTGCAGCTGTTTAAGTGAAGGAGATTTGGAGGCCGTCTTTCAGAAAAGCTGAGCTCCTACTGGGGCACCTAAGGGCCAGATGGTCAAGAGCTCAATTGTCTGAGGCCTTTCGAGACAAACTCTGCTGAAAAAAACCAAAAAAACCCCACAAACCATCTAGCCCTGATCAAGGCCATTGAGTGCCTTGGACACTCCAAGAAACTGAACACACACAGCTTAGTGAGAGGACAGCCACTGCCACAGGAAGGCCCAAATAAAGGCACCTCCGCACCTCTGCCTTGAGTCCAGCTTTTCTTCTGTGAGGAGACCACTAACCCAGAGTCCACCCATAAACGGGAGGGGTTCAAAGCAGTACAGTACCTGATATAAATAGCTTCTTGGCTGGATTGTAAAACGACAAGAACGAGGAATATACCACAGGAATAATCGGAACCTTAAAAGGGGAGAAAAGTCATCAGAGGTTGTTGTGTATAACAATAGCATGGCATCAGCCAACACTGAGCCCCCATTGTGCTAGATACTCTACGAATACAGAGCAGAGTCCCAACGCTGATGAGCCTACAGTCCCCAAAGCCGAAGAACACAGAAAGTTACTCTCTTCAGTCCCATATGGAAAATGGAGTCGAAGATTAAGGCCCAGATCTTCAAAAAGATCTTAGGTGCTTAACTCCCATTGAAATCAATGAAAATCAGGTACCTCCACACCTTTGAGGAGTGGTGCCCCAAGTGACTTTAAGGTTACAGGGAGCTTGCAGCAGTGTTGAGAATTGACCTCAGGTCTCAGGCCAGTGCTCTAACCACACAATTACTCCCTCAAGTCAAAGCCTTGTCACTATCCTCCTTAATCCTGCAACTCCCTAGGTTGATAAGCAGCTCGAACATGCGCTGCAAATGCCTCTAAGCACACAAGAGAGGGCAGGCCAGCTGGTGCTGGTTAAACACTTGGAACAGGAATCACTGTTTGCAATCATTTTGCGCAAGGCAATGTTTCTGACAGAGAAAGATGAAGAAGAGGCAGCCGTTTTTAATCTGGCACAATATGGAAGATCTATTGTTGGTGACTTACTGAGAATGTAAATGTCAGCCACCGCTTCAGATGTTGTCCTTAGCCCAATCTCTAGAAATCCATCTTTAATGACTTGTTACTGGGTGGCTAATTTGTGCATCGATTTGTGGTCTTAAGCTGGAATTGGCTTAAGTCAAGACACAGGCTCCACACTGGGTTTGATCTGCCCATTAGAGACCAAGGAGGTTGAGACAAATATACAGGAAATAGATTAAGAGCTACAATCTCAATATTTTCTGCTTCACTGTCCGTTTTGGTCCCTTCTGCTCCTGGTATATTAAAGCTTGTTTACATACAAACATCAGGCCCTCCACAAACACAGAATAGACATAAGATCGCAAGTAGTACAGTGTGTGTTTCAGAGTCTGGTAGACTTCCTAAGTCTGAAGAAATCTGGGAGAAAACTGCCCCAGCTACTCTACCCCAAGTGAATTTAGTAAAGTTCCAAATTAGTGGCCTGGGAAACTAGAACCCTCCAGGTATCTGCTCAGCAGACCACTGCACCAGTGCAAGTGTTAGCCGCTTCCAGTATGCTGGCAGCCATTTAAGTTGTATTTACCCGATTTCTCTTTAAAAGAAAACGGTCACAAAACGTGGCTACTTTAGAAGACAGACAGAAGTTGATCTTCAGCTGTAGACCATACCATTTTGCAGTTTAATAAACTCCTCTAACCAAACACTTCGGAGTTGGAAATTAAACGATCCAGACCACAGCCTGTATAAGTTCTGGCCTTCCCCCCCCACAACATGATGCAGAGAGAGCGGGATGGATGCCATGTGCGCCAGAGTGTTGTCTCCACTACAAAGACTGAGATCTTTATAAGCAAAGGGAAAAAAGCCTGCTTGGGCTGAGAGTACAGCATGTCTTGCTATGGAGCCATCATCACCAGCCTAAATCTGGGCCAAACTCTTGTCTCATTAGGTTCAGGTCCAACTTCCGCAGGATATCTGCCAAGAGCCATTTCTTGGATTAAGACAGGGGAGTAAGGCTGCCTGCAAGTCATACGAGTTCAAGGATTTCCCCACAACCTGTCTGTGAGCCAAGGGAAATCCCAATATTAAGGTGCAAGTCACATTGCTCAGCGAGGCAGTAACTGCTGGCTATCCAAGTTAGACCAGATTTTTGGTCTAAACAGTCCTCTTTGGCATCACCTAAAAGATTTAACCCTTCTAGGGGAACCCAGCTAAATCATGCATCTCTCCCAAGCAGCTGAGGATCCTGGCAAAAATTCAGATAGGGAAGTTCACCTCTGGCCTGCCCCAGCAGGGCATTAGAGTTAGGTCCACATGTATGGGTAGATATTGCTGAGAGAAATTCACATGGCTACTGGATAGAGTTACAGAACAAGCTAGACTGCTGGGCCCCATTAACAGCAGAGCCACAGTATGATGCTAGCTTGATACAACATCCTTTTGGCATGGCCTTGGGGCTCAGATGAGAGACCTTTACTTTACAGCAATTGGCCCCCCCTTCAGTAGAATGGAATCCTCCCAGGTCCTCAAAATTCCCCTAAACCCACCTTTGCTGCAGCATCTGCTCCACAGTGGCAGGCCAGACCCCACCCACTCAGCAATTCTAGAAACAACAGTTAAGTGTTGCTGGCATCTCTGAAGCTAAGGAGCTGTTCTGGGTGCTTCCTCTTTAGCCACTCTCTGATCTTGTCATTTAAAGAAATATAAAACAATGCCATCGGCTACACAGGAAGGAGCAGCCACTGCCATAAAAATAGAGTCCAGAAGCTCCTCTAAAGGGACAAGCATTAACAGAGACTCCCGTGTTAAGGACTTGGATTCATTTCGTTACCCCTGAGGATGCATTACATCTTACAGGAGCCCTACAATGACACAAGCTCTCCTTGCCCCAGTGCTCGCTAGATCACACCCTGCAGTATGGGCTCTTGTCCTCACAGTAATTCATCCACAGGAATGAGGTAGCCATGGGCACAACACGTTTAAATACACAAGAGGAATGATGCTCCCAGAAGCAACTGCCTGTCCCATCTATAGAGCTGCAAACCCATCCTGGATGCCTTTAAATGGTTTGGCTCATCGAGGGCTGAGGTCCCCACCCATGTCCCCTCAAACCCATTTATCTGAAAACTTCCAGGTGCCATTTTCGAAAGAGACACTCATATTTCTGGGAGTCCCATAAGAAAGCTGCCTCTCTCCAGCTTATCTTGGGTGCTTTGAAGACAGTGTTCACGTCAAAGGGCCCGGGTGTCATTTATCATGCTCACATTTTGGACCACTAAAGAATTCCATGTTGCCAGTTTCTGGTCACCATACATAGACCTTTCACAGGAAGGTCTGTTTAGTGCTTTGGCCAGTGAAAGAAGCCAACAAGCATTACCTGTGCCTGGACAGCGAGATGAAAAGCTCCCTTCTTGAATGGTAACAAGTCACCACTTCCATTCCTCGTGCCCTCTGGGTACACCCATACCTTCACCTGTAAGACAGGGAGATAAATGCAATTAACGGTTTGATGGCACACCAGAAGTTAGCTGTAGAATTAACCCACACAACTTCTCTAGAGCTAGGTCAGATCACTGACTGCATGCTTCTGTTCCTAGTTGTTTGGAACCCGCCAGAAGATTTCACTGCGGGATACAGCAACAGCTAGGACTGGCTTTTGAATTCCACACTAGCCACCAGGTACTAGAGGTCAGACAATTGGTTCTTATGGTATCCCACCTTCTCCCAGCCTTAATCCAGTGGCTGACTGATGTTCCAGAACATGCAGCCCTCTGCTCAGTAACAGATGCAAGCAGTACCCAGCACTCTCAAAACCTATTGGCATTTACTGGACTCACGTTCTCATCCAGCATGGCCTGGACAACCCCGGACATCACCGACTTGGCATTGCTCGTACTCTTCCGGTTAATGAAGATGACACCACCCAGGTACATGATCAGGCCCACGGGGCCAAAGTACAGCAGCTCCTTCTTGGCGATCTGAACACAGTTATCTGGGAGGATTTCCATCAACCCTAAGCCCGGGGCAGAGGAAGAGCATCAGAAGCCCACCCACAACAAGCTGTGACACCACCATGACCCTTCTCTCCACCCACAAACCACATGGGCAGCATACGAGGGACTCGACCCCAGCCTGCTGGCAAGCACCCGGAGAGAATGGGCGCAACAGGCAGCATGAAGAGGAAGGGCAGCCGCAGCCAGGGAGCTTTACAGAGATGATCCCTTGCTGATTCAGAGGCTTCGCTGGCTCGCAATCCACCATGTGTCTTTCAGCAGCTTTCAGGTATTAGACACTGAAGAGACTTAGTCGTAAGAGGATGGAATGAGAACGGGGCCTGGGCAGGAGGGGAAGGAGACGTGGTAAAAAACAGCCACCTGTTCCACAGCTCTGCCTCAGGGGCCTCCTTGGTTCTGCAGCGGGAGTCTGGCAGGAGGGACCCTTGTGCTTGCCCTGGCTAAAGAGAGGCGAAGGCTCCCAACAGGGGCTGCAGCCCAGAAAGGTCATTTTTCATATGTGCACTTACAGGGTGGCAGCAGGAGTTAATGGCTGGAGCGAGGAACGATGATGGAGGAAACAGGGGGTTTTATTCCCAACTCAGCCATTACGTCTCACTTCGCCTTAGACCCACCCTGCTTACTCCCATGTCTAAGAAGGGGATACGACACCACTCCCTTTAAATCACTTTTTCTTTCCTTGACTCTAGTTGTGTTTGGACAGCACCTGGCACAATGGCTTCCTGGTCCATGACAGACTAAGGCACTATGATAAATAATAATTAGTCTCAATTGCTGAGCCAGCAGGCAGGCTGCAGCTAGAAAGCAGGTGTACCACAGTCTCCTCCCTTGCTCTAAGGGCTCCATTAGCTTATTTTCTGGTTAGTCAAGATGCTTTGTTTGTTTTTTTAAACCCTTTCACTATCCCTGTCATGCTAACGTCCTCTATTAAGATGAACAAACCCTTGGGATGTACCCAAGACAGTCAGACAGAGCAACAAGAGGCAGCCCGGCTGGAATATTTACCCATGGAAGGATGAAGCACAGTATTTAGCTACTGTCCCAACCTGGAGAAAGGGGGCGCATGGCCTCCGGGTGCCACTCCGTGTACCTCACTGCCTGGCTTGCCTTTTAAATCATTGCAGGATAGGAAGGTTGGCTTGCAGCCCTCTAATAGGACAGCCTGCAAATTCTGAGTCAAGTACCAGGCCCTAGGGAGACCTTGGCCTTTATTTCAGGGCAAGGGCAGAAGAACTTTTCCACTCAACTGAAGGCTATGATTTGACCCCTACCTGCCACGGGTCAGTAATTGAGTGGCACAGCTAAACCTGTTCAGAGCCTCCACGAGCTGTAGTAACAAGAATCCTGCACTAGGATCACTAGAGAGCATGGGCAGAAGGGAAAAAAGCAGGGTAGACACATTCTTATCCCCAGGGGGTACTCAGAGACAGTTCAGACTAGGACTCTCATACCACTGCTCTAAGCCATGTGAGTCCATCTTGCATGCCTGTGTTTGACTACCCCACCGCTGTTCTCTGCCTCTGAAGCATCTGGTCATGAACAGGACACTAGACTAGATGGACCTTGGATCTGATCCAGTCTGACAATACCTAGATTGCTGCGTACCAGGCTACAGAGCTCAGCGCTTGCACTGCTCTGTTGAGAGAGCCCAAACCGCAAGCATACCCCTCCCTGCTCACCCAAAACCCCAGTACACTGTGCATCTCCCCGCTCAAGACACTGCTGTAGCTTTGGACACCATATATGGCAATTCCTGTAGGCAGAACTCGCCAATGCACTTTGACAGGTCTCCTGGGGTCTCTTCCGCTACAAGGCTTGGAGACTCTCCAAATCAGGGACATCCTGAACAGCAAAGCTACGTATACTCAACGGTTCACTTTCAAACGAAACCGCTTTTCTCCAACCCAAGCAACTCACCAATCATGTCCAGGATGCTCTGATGGTTTGACACGATGACACACGGCCCCTCGACCTGGAAGTTCTCGAGACCTTTGGTCTCAAACTTCAGGCCATAAACATACTTGAAGGTCTTGACGATATTTTTGATGATTCTGCATAAAGGAGAGGAGAGAGGAGAAGTCAGAGGCCAGCAGGTGTCATGGAGTCGATAGCATCTGCATTACAGCATGGAAGACGCAGCACTAGGGCAGGAGAAAGAATCTGTTAAGCCAGAGGAACAGGTCCAAGGACCAAAAAAAGGTGTCAACACCTCCCTCATTTATTTTCCCTCACACGTGTCCTGGGATGTTCCTGCATGAGCTGGAAAGCTGCCTTATTTGCCCTGTAGTTTATTACAAGGGGCAGGAGCATGTAACGTCCTTCAATTCCTGTCCCAAACAGTTGTCACATAACCCCACCCACAGACAACCTCCCCCGACAAGGTCTTAAGACAAGGGTACCTTTGGATCAGTCCCTCCAAGCAGCACAGCACACAGCTCTGCAGAACAGTCACCCTCCCAGATCAGCTGTGCAGAGCAGCAGTGAACCCCTCATAGGACACTTCAGTGCCAAGGCAAGTCAAACTACCATTTGCTCTCCCACTGATGCCAGCACTCTGCTACAGGCTTGCTGCGCTCCAAAAAGGTGAGACTGTCTTCCCCTGTCTGGGAAATTGCTTTGACTTTCTCAGTCCAAGCTACATCACTGAAAGGCCCATATAAGCGAAGGGCAAACAAGTCATCTACCAAGCTCAATGATCAAACACACAACCTACAGGATTTTGTAGACCTCTCCCTGGAAGTCATATTTGTTTATTTCTCTTCATCTCTATCTGCACCATTGTTGTAAGACACTGCCACCTGCAGGGGGAAGCTCTCTAGTGAAACAGCCCACTACAGGAACCAGTTCAGTAGATTCACTACCTGTCATCTTCCAGCATGCAAGATGACTAGCCATGGCGCATTAGCCCTTATGTAATGCTACCTGAGATATCTACCTAATGCAATTTATTTGAAGAGATGCTCACTCCAAGCTTTGTGGGAAGGGAGAGAGCAGCTTGGGATCCTTCTCAGTGTCATCCTGGCCAGTTATTCCTTACAAAGAAGCAAGGGTCCAATCCCACAACAAAGTCCGAGGAGAGCTCTGTATCTATAGGGAGCACCACTGGCTTCAAAGGGGCTCCCCACACAGGTACAGGGGTCCAGCCTTGCAGACCCCATTGCTGCACTGGGCAGAGCTGCTTCAGAGAAAAGTTGTTTCCTGAACCTGGCTGAGATGGGCCATGCTAGCCCCACTGTTCGGCTTTCCCCAACATACTCCATCTTGCCTACTGTTTTGACTGCAGGCTCTTTGGGGCGGGAGCCATGTTTTCAGGAGAGGTCAGCACCCAGTGACAAGAGACTGGGCTGAGCACTTATGACATGACTCCGTTTCCAGCCCAGCAGCCTACAGCATGAGCAGTCATTGTTCGCTGTAAATTCACTCCCTTGGTTTCAGGAATCTGGAAACAGCTGGATTAATTTCTAGTACAGAAAGTGAGAGTTTGGCTGTTTGCTGAGAGTGTGCCATGGAGCAGAGACAGGGGACATATGCAGACTCATGCTCGCTCCCTGCCAGCAAGGAGAGATTAGGGTACTGCTCCACCCAGCTGTGTGGGTGGTAAGAGCTTGAAGAGCCCTTATGGAATGAAGTGCCAAGCCAGAGTTTCATTTAAATTAAGGTTAGCCATTAAAAAACAGAACTTCCAACTGCAAGCCTCCCAGCCCTCTTCCCAGAATGCCACAGGGCCGAGACAAATAGAGCAAGGACACAGGGCTGGGGGCATTCAGCAGCTACCCCAGCAGAGAGCTGCCCATACACTGCTAGCACGTATGCAAAGAGCCTGTTGTGCTGGATAAACTCTGCATTTCACTGCTCCAGTGCTCAGCCCTTCACCTCCTGCATGCTAACAGTTATAGGGGGGTCAGGGGATGGGGCAGCCAGCAGGCATCCCCATTGGAGAGACAGCAGAAGCAAGCACCTGTGATGGGAGCATGCTGGAAGCTAACAGCCACCCTCAGCAGATGTAAGGGAACCTCTATCACGCACAGGCTGCTTAAGACAAAAGACTCGATCTAAGAGAAAAGTGTGTTTGGATCTGCGCTGGGAAGCCAAAGAGATGGGCCAAGGTCCCCTGAGCTCAGAATTGGAGTGTGGGGCCCAGAGATCAGCTGGCCAGCGTGCATTGGGTGCGGGGGGTACTAATGCTATCTATAGGGGAAGATGAAGGTGTGACAGCACATATGGAACCTGGGGAGGTTAACAAGGAATCTGAGTGTATTTCAGGTTCCTCTAGCGCTGGTAGGGGAAGGCTGTCTTGGTAGAGTGGCTCTTGGCTCGGGGCAGAAGGAGCTAACACCCGAACCAGATCTTCTCACACTCCGAGCAGCAGCAGCTCTCTCCTCCTTTTCCACATGAAGATGCCAGACAGCCTGGCACAGCCCCCACCTGCTGAGACTGACATCCCCCTCACCTCCCCTGCACATCTGGCTTGAGAATGCATCGGTTGGACACTGTCAGTCTCCAATAAACCCCCTGGCCAAAGAGAAGGCCACCTCGAAGCTCCTGCGGGCTGCCAGGTCCCCATCGGCACGGGACAGCCATTCTGTTACCAGACAGGGCAAAGGCTGCAGTTTCCTTTGCGCCCACACGGCAGCTTCTGCCAGCACAACTGTTTGTGCAGCCGCGCCCAGCTCGGCCTGACCCAGCATGCCCGGAGCATTCACACAGAGCAGCATGCTCCAGGATGCTTTATTTCCCAGCGCTGCACAAAAAAGCTGCCTAAAGCAGATTATAAACAAGGCTGGAGATTCCTACACTCCATAGGGAACAAAACCTAGGACCACCACCCATGTCCCGAGCTCGGCCTTTGTGAGGGGGCACACATGGTTAGCTGCCATAGCTACCAGCACTCACTCCCCAAACTCGTCAGACCAGCAGAATACCAGACGTGGTCTGATAGTGGCAGGGCTGGTGGTAGGAGACTCGAGTCCTTTGTCTACTGGATGGATATAGCACAGGCAATGCAACGCAAGTACCTCTGCGCAGCACTGATCCCAACACAGCAGGGCCTGTCACTCCCGAAGCCTGTGGCCTACCCCGCATAGCATCTATGCCAAGATTTGGGAAAATGCCCCACTTCCTGCCAACTGCAGGAGCGGTTTGCATCAGGGACACAGACCCACAGAGAAGGGGACTGAGAAAAGATTCATTTAGTTCAGCAAATCTCAGCCCATGGACTGCCTGCAGGTGACCAGCTGGCTTCCAGGGTGAAGCTAACGGCTCCTGTCTGGTAAACTACAAATAAAGCAGGTTTCCTTTTGTTCGGTTCTCAGGGTGTCCGAACGAGCCAGTGCCCCATACACTGAAACAGGAACTTTCAGCGATTACCAACCCAGGCTGCGTTCAAGTCTGCATCTGAACAGATCATTTTATTACTGAAGAGTAATGAACAGGAGACTGGCAATTGCTCAGAACTAGCATGCATCCCCTCTTTCCCCAACTAGTTCTTCATGAATCAGAGGCAGATTTTAGCCCATTTTGCCTCACTGCAGGCACAGAGTCAAAAGGATTCTGCGGTGGGGTTACAAGAGTCAATATGACAACATCAGCACAAGGCTCACCTGTATGCTAGCCATGAGAATGACCCAATTTCCAACCCCTCCTCCCTTCCATCTCCAAACCAGAGGAGAGGTCATTGCTCTGAAAATGAGGGCTCTGTGGAAAGCAGGAGCTGGTTACACATTACCCAAGGGCACATACTGACAAGAATGAGGGGAATGGCTTGATGTTGTAAGAGGAAGGTCCAGGTTGCACAACATGTGTGGGAGTTGTACTAAAACTGTTCAGACCATACGAGGTGATGCACTGATCTGGAGCGGGGCCAGAGCACACAGGGCCCGACTCATTCAGCTACACTAGCTGGGCAAGGGGAGGGGCGTTGCAGCTAGGGTTTCCTGCAGTTTGTGTAGTGACAGCATAACAAAGATCAGAAGACTCATGCTACCGAAAGACAAAGGAAAGTGGTTTCCTCCTGTCCCCTTTACCTCCCTGGTTACTCCCCAGGTGGGGTGACTAGGGATCTCTGCCAGCACAGTTCCCTGGCCAGGCTTTGTATTCGGTAGTACAGATAAACCCTGGCCGTCTTCCTCCAGGCCCTGTCCCGGCTGCTGCTCAGTCTTATGGAGTAGTGAACAGCTGTCCTAAGCTGACCTAGCTGATAGTTTTCACGGCTGCCCACAGGGTTAGAAAGAGCAGCTAGGCTGCTGCAGCTTCTTCAGATCCCAGATATCACTCCAGGGCCTCTGCCATATGTGTAAACAGCACTGGGTCAGCTGCTCTCCCTTCATGTTTGTAAGGCTCCTTCCAAAGCTAAACGCCAGAGGCCAAAGTTCTTAGCTTAAAGAGATCCCGACGTTCCGTACAAGTCACAGGCACTCACCTGACAACTTCCCGACTTCCAGACCGGATTTCACAAGCCTCAACAAGCCACACTTGATCGTGAAACTAAACATCAAATCAATCAACCATGCACTATCAGAGGCTCCAGAATGTATTTCCAAGGGTATGTCTACACGGCAATTAAAACCCCCACAGCTGGTCTGTGCCCTCTGAGTCAGACTCACAGAGTTCAGGTTGTGGGGCTGTTTAATTGCAGTGTAAATGCTGGCACCCGGACTCTAGGACCCGTTGAGGTGGGAGGGTCCCAGAGCTCTGGCTGCAGCCCAAGCCAGACGTTCTGGTGGAGACCTTCCATGCCACAATTAAAACAGCCCCACAGCCTGAACCCCGTGAGCTGGCACAGGCCAGCTGCGGGTATCTAACTGCACTGCACCCTCAACCCTTGGGCACCAAAATACATTGTCAAGGCAGGATGCATTTCATGTTTTTAAAGGTCTAATAGGGCAGGCTACATGTTGGCAGCTTTAACAAGATTTCACAATCAGCTGTAACAAGTGTAATCTGAGCCTCCCATTAACATATAGTGACCTCTTCGCAGTCACATTGGGTTTAGCATTATGGAGCCAGATTTTTGAATCAGTGGCAGGGGCAAAGATCTCTGTACCAGGCCATAAAGTCTGTCGTGGCTCTCTAAGCTGCATAGGTCATTCATTTAGTCAACTTTAATCGATTACGGTTTAATCTGCACTGACGAGTCTAGGTGCAGAGACTAGAGAATGGAGCCAGGGTGACATGCCAGGAGACTAGTGCTAAGGGTTTAAAGCCAAAAATCTACACGCTTACTCCTCATACTGTGACCCCCCCCCCACGCTCCCACGTATGTGCATGCATACACACTATTCTACCTTTCCTACCACCTTTAGAGATAGGCTGAGAAGAAACTGCTCTGACTTCAGTGGTGCTACCTGAAGACATCAGTAGGGGAATCACTGTCACCGGAGTATAGAATTAACCCAGCAAACATTTGGGTCCCATAACCCAAAGTTTGAATCCAGAGCTTCTGCAAGTGCCCAGATCACACGTCTTCAGTCCGTCTGAACCAGGGCTTAAACACAGAGCTGAATTAGGCACTAGCTGCTTCCATAAATTCCAGGGCACAGCACTATCTCAAGTACACACACAAAGTCACAGGCAGTCCAGCTGTGCTCAGAACACCAGCCCCCAAAACTAACCGCCAGCTCTGCTGTGAAGTCTGGCACCTGTCCTTTCTGGGAAAAGCAGGGTTAGCCAGCACTGCCCCTTATCTACAGCAATAACATATTCTGCACCAAACAGGAGACGAAACGTGGATATTCTCCCCCTCCCAGCAGGGGACTTGGCTCACATACAATCCAGGAAAGTCAGAAAGTCTTTCATTCAGTGGAGCTAGACTTTAAAATAACCAGACCTTTGTTCTAACCAGAACGAGTTAAAGCCAGGAGACGGGGTTTTCCTCAGGAGGCAGTTTGCCCCTTATCGGGCCTAGCACTACCTACCAGCGCTGGGGTCTAACTAGCCCCAGGACTCCTGCAAGGTTGTTTAACTAGTGATACCCAGGGGCCCCAAAATACCCACTTATCTCCACCCCCTGAATAATGGGACCCCAGAACCAGCCCTGCCTCTAGGCATAGCATTATGGCAGAGGGGTTCCCTGCTAAAAGAAGGCATCATATGCAAGTTAGGCAAAGATAGCAGAGTTGTCTAGCAGACAGCAGGAGTCCGAGTTCCTAGGCTCCACTCCCAGACCTGACAAGAACTCTTTGGGTATGTCTACATGGCAATCAGATACTCAGGGCTGGCCCAGGACGTGCCAGCTGATTCTGGCTCTCAGGGCTCAGGCTGCAGGGCTGTTTAACTGCCACGTTGACTTCCAGACTCTAGGACCCTGTGAGCTTAGGCTACAATTAAACAGCCCCAGAGCCCAGGCCAGTGGCAGGTTTTGAATTGCAGCGCAGACATACCCTTTGTGGCCCTGAGCGCCTCTGTGCCTTGATGCCCCACATCTATAAAAAGCAGGTGACACAGTCTGTTCATCCAAAGCACAATGAGGAGAATTACTATCATGCGCAATAAGAGGGCCAGAGTATTAGCACATCTCAGAGGGAATGATCCTGCTAACATGGTACAATACATTCCAGGTTCACAGACTGCAAGGCAAGTCACCATATGCCTGCCAGGATGTAGGACCACCACAGAGCAGCACTAGCTAGGCAGCAGTTACACACGCAGCATGCTAGTGCAAGTAACAAACATTTACAGTTAAAGGGGCACTGCACTGTTGTATAGTTTAGCACGGAGAGAGAGATCTGACCCTCTGAATCTTAATGGAATCATTTCCCCTGGGCTTTTAAAGCCCTGAAAGACTGTTCTACTTGGATCATCTATCAGGGGCGTTTAACCACAGAACAGTGTTAGGTCAGTTGTGTATAACCTTTTCAGCACATAGGACCATGCTGGCAATACTGTACCCCAGGAAGTGGAGAACAGCAGTTTATTTGTATGCATTTACATGCATTGAATCACTGCATTCCCCATTCCAAAACACATCTAGAGCGAGTACAATACTTGGCTAGCATAATAGTTACATCTTGTCTTCAGTTTCCCCATCTGCTACTTCTGTCCTCCGCTCACTCTTGCCTGCACTCCCTCTACGCAAGTCACTATTCTTGCTGTTCTCAACTCTGCACCCACCCTGCTGAAAAATCCTTCAGACACACCCCTCACTCAGGAGGGCCCACCCCATCACTCCAGTAATTGGAAGTCGTCCAGGTTCTTGACCCTCCCACCACACTGCTACAGTAGTTTTGCTTCCCTGCCCACCCCTCCCCTTCACACATGTAGGCAAGGGAGAGGAGACCAAAGTAGTTGAGATGTTAGGTGTCAGTATGCTGCCTCCCAAATTTAAAAAATAGACACCAGAGCCAAACAAAGACAAGTTATTCAGCTCTCCAAATGCTTGCTGGAGAAGGGAAAGCCCTGGAATGTTCTCTTCCTGATGTGAAAGTCTTCAGACCACGTGTTGCAACTACAATGCTAAGATATCATAAGGACAGTTTCCCCCACAGCTACAGAACTCTTTTGGCTGTTTAATCAAGGCAACAGAACTTCTGAGACACAGATCAACAAAACAAAAAAGACTCGACAGGCCACGCAGAAGCCAGGATCTCAAGAAACATACACATGGGAGAGTAGTGAAAGATTCAGAGTTCAGTCAATGACCCAAGGAAATTCTTAAACATCTAATTGTAGCATGACTTTCCTTTCAAAGTACAGCAGTTGCTTTGACAACACACGAACACTGCCTCAGAGGTCAAATGAAATACAATTAGATTTTTCTTCCTTCTGCCAGTTCTAAAGAGGTCACAGTAGCAAGATTAACAGCAAGAGCCCAGGAGAAGATGTTTTTGCTTTTATAAAGTATTTTTGTATCAAGCACACTTTCAGTCTGCTTTGAAAGGACATTTGTATATTCTCAGTAGATGGAAGTGTCTTTCAGTTTTGTGGTGGTTCCTTCTGTATCCTTAGCTGAAGTATTTTGAATATAGTTCTGCAGAAATATTCTTTAGCGAAAGAATACTGGTTCCTGTTAGATTAGTGTTCCGGAAGGGACAGCTGTCCATGTAAGCCAATAGATTGGGCAGGTGCTAGTAGATAACATGCAGTGCAGCTCAAGGGAACACTAGGTGGGCTATTTCTATCTCTGGCCATGGTGGGACATCACTGTCAAAGGGCACCGGTTTGACAGCTACACCTTTGCATTTAAACTAATGATTTGAAGCACGCAGGGAAACAGCCATTCTGGGGAAGGGGTCCAATAGGGTCAGAGAGGGGGCAGAGACTTTGAGGAAGGGGTTGGAATGAGGTACGGAATGGGGGCAAGGAAGGGGTGGAGCCGGGGCAGGACCAGCAGGCACGAGCACTCACCGGTGCTGGGAGAAGTTGGCGCCTATGCCTACCACTAAAACATAGCTAACTCCAGGGTGGTACTCAGGAGCTGCTTAACAGCACACAGCTCCAGTTAGAAATGGGACATGAATAAGGATGTCAGACCACGGAAACCCTCCAAGGAATTTACAGATGTAAAATCACAACTGGAATTTGGCGAGGGCTCCAAAAGGTTAACATCCCTACACTTCAGAAGACAGTCAGTTTAGACACCTACTGGCCAGCCTCATGTTTTCACATCTCATTCAAAAGACAGCACCTCCAGCTACACACTTTAGAGTTAACGGACAAAAATGATAATTTTAAGCATCAGAATAGAACTGTTTGAGCACTTTGAAAACCCTTTTGGTGGCTCACAAGATTATAATTAAACTCATATGACCCCAATTCAGAAGCACCCTCACACTAAACTGAAACGGCAGCGATTATGGGTTAAAACTAGTTTGTGAGTAGTGGGGAGGCCTGGAGAAAAGGGACTACAGCAGAGGACATAAAAATGAAGCTGATACATGCACTGTGCATAGAGAGAACAGAAGCAGAATCTGGTGGCCATGTTCCAACATACAGACAAGAGCAAAGAGACACGCTGCTTTCAAAAGCAACAGCTATAAGTGTAGATGAACATATTTGGGGAATAAGGATGTTTAACCTTGCTCTGTGCAGGGATCCCAAGGACCCTGTAAACATCCAGCAGCCCTTTGATAGCAAGGCTATCGATACAGCCAAGTGGAGTCAGCAACAGTAGGGAAATTTCTACAACAGCATGAGTGAGAGGCTTTACTGTCCTGCTCCAGTTCAGTACAGTACTCCTGTCAGTTACAGGACTAGCTGCACCTCTGAACACTTGCTGGTCTGAGTGCATCTCTCACTCCCTTAGGCTTCATGCCTTCACCTCTCCCTGGGGTGAAATGCCACAATTCTCCCACTCTTACCTAGAGGCCGATCAGCCATTCTTACCCTGCAGGTTTGGCTGAACTCAGAAGGTTTCTGATCAATAGTCTACAGATTCTACAGTGATAAAAACAGCCTTTTTAAAACCAAGGATTCTTTATATTGCAGTAGGAACAAAGCATTTAGATTAAGTCTACCAGCATATCTCTTACCTAAAGATCCCTTGATGGTAACTTAGGCAGGCCTAGCTTCTACAGACACCTTAACAGGTTCCTGCATCCCAGTCTAGCTTGCCAAAATACACCCCATCGCCAACAGTATTCCATTTTAAACCTGTCACCACTCTTCGGAGGGCCTGTACTCCCAGGACCTTTCATCGTCTCCTAATTCAAGTGCTTGCTGAGAAGTGGGTTGTCTTGAGCAATTTTCTCCCCTGCCTGCTTGTTTCTCCCTACCTCAGCCCTTCATTAAACTAAACCAATACAGTCAGACAGTAAGCATCCCAATAATTCAGGCAACATACAGTATTCATTAATTATTGCACAACCACCCTAAATCAGGGTTAGTCAATAGGCAAACCAGCACCAAATCTGGACAGCCAGACATTTTTTAACCAACCTCAAAACTATTTACTTTTTTGTCCAAATAAAAATAAGCGATTGCTCCCCTACTCTAAATCCATCACACCCGCACCTTAGTTCCCTGCTACCACAATGGTATTTTCACATTTGTAGATTTCTGAGAAGTGGTCAGGACACATGTGCCTGTAACAGAAAATGGCAATACTGAATCTCTTTTCAATTGTCCTCCCTGCTTCTCCCACACCCAGTCCCACCAAGACACTTTCATTTAGTCAGGGGATCGATCAGGACAGTGATAGGAAATTCTACAGCACATCTTCAGCTTGCCAAGGCCGCTTTCAGCAGGGCCAGAGCCAACATGATCAAGATTTAAAAATTTTATTAAAGCTAATGTTTAAAATGAAAACATACATAAGTTAAGTAGTAAGGTACTGGACATCTGGAGTCAGGCTTGGGTTATGGGGGATTATAAGTAACAGATACAAGGTTTATAAAGAACATACATGTCACATAACCAGCATAGATCCAGACTAGGGTGTGGGAGTTTAACGCGTCCATGGATAAATGTGTTCAGGTATACCACCCATGGGATGCAGTAAGAGTCCAAGTCAGTGGTGATGTAGGCAACAAATAAATGGGTGGGGTGCATCCCTGTTTGTCAGGGAAGGGAGGGAGTGGGTTATTTCCCTGGTTGACGGTCTCTGTTACTCGAGCTGGTACTGGCAACGTCCCATGATGTGTTCTGTGTAGATGTCTCTGGACCACTTGATGGCATCTGACACCACTACAGCTGTGAAAGTCCCAAGTGTTCTCAAAAGCCTGCGACTAAGCAATTTCCCAGAGATCCTTAGCCCAACCAGGACTGAACATTGTCAGAATTAGAGCAGCATAACCTCTAAGTGTAGCACTGGTGCAGCAATGCAAACAGAAGTCTCATCCTTTCCACCAGCAGTTGTTCCAATAAAGTACAAGGTTTTGAGCTACCCAGAGCTCTTCAGAAGGAAGCAGAGTATCTGAGCTAAATGCAAGTTGGGACAGATTGTTAAGCAGAGGCAAAACAAGTCAGGGCTCCAACAGGCACAGGTTACTTAGGCCCGAATACAGCTCACTAGCTTTCTTTAGAGACTGGAATAAACCAGCAAAATATACGTTAAGTGACTTTCCAGCTTTCACACCCGCCTTTGACACATTCAGTCATCAGGTGCACTATTGCACAAGTAAGTGATGAGTTTCTCAATCTAACAGAACACCCCACTCAGCTTGTTATGTTTGACTGCAGACAATGGGGTGGATTAAAAAAAACTGAACAGATTAACACTGCTCAAGTAACACAGTATTTTAAAAAAAAAAACTTGTCCAATTAAAACATGTTCTCCAACTAGCAACTGAGTGCATTAAACCTACAGAAAAGCCACACGCCGGCTTCAAACACAAAACTACAGGGGGGAAGCAAAAAGGAGACACACTCATAATAAAGATCCCCAAGTATGTTTATGGGGCAGAAAAGGAAGAGAGCCAGCACACCCTGGCCTGACACCCCTTAGCAAGCGGGTCACAGTTCAGCAGCTCACAGCAGGTAACCACCCGAGTTAAAAGCTGCCAGTGTTCTGGTTGTAAGTTTTTAAGTAAGGGTGTTTTAAAGGGGGAGCATTAAGCTCTTCCTCCTCCAAGCACTGCCTGCTACCAAGGCCAAGCCACCAGCAAGCAGTTACCTCCCTGCGCCTATTTCTCAAGTCATTCAGAGCGGTCACAAGACGGTATTTGGGACCTAGCTTCGAGAGCCAAGAATTGCAGCCCCAGGACCCCTGGATGGGGCCACCGCGGAAGGCAGGGTGCGAACAATCGGCCTGGAAAGAGACCAAGGCTGGGATGACAACACAAGGGTAGTTTCGGGGTGCGGGGAGGGTGTGGGGGAGCCGCTCAACGCTGGCTCACCCCAGTAAGCCGACAGGTAGGGAGGGGGGCATACTGCCCCCCCCCCGAGGTGTGCAGGGCACAGCCACGGCCCTGGCACACCCAGCCTGCAAACAAGCGCTGAGCCCCCGTCCCCGGCGTGCAAGGCAGGCGGGTCCCGGGGGGCACACGAGTGAGCAACACCCCCAGGGCACAGCCAAGCCCCCCCGCCCGCCGCACTCGCCTCATGTTGCGCACGGTGCGGCCGCCGTGCCGCAGCAGGCAGAGCGGGGCGGCCAGCGCCGAGGCCGCCAGGCACAGGACGCAGTAGAAGCCGATCTTGAGCTGGAAGCGGGCGGCGGGGCTGAGCGCCAGGAGCGCGGGCAGCAGCAGCAGCAGCAGCAGGGCTGCGCCCCCCAGCAGCCAGCCCGGCTCCATGCCGGCCGGGGCGGGGGGGTGTCCGGCTGGGCGCCTGCTCTCGGCCCGGGGCAGCGCTCGGCGGGGACCCTCGTGGCTGGGGGGTGGCGGCGGCGCCTCCACGTCCGGCCGGAGACGCGGCGCAGTCAGCCCCGAACTAAGGCCGGTCCGGGAGGGGCGGCCCCCGCCGCCCTTAAGGGGCGGGTCGCGCTCCCCGCCCGGGGAAGGGCATCGGCCGGGCACGCCCCGCCCCGTCCCGTCCTTTACACGCGGCGAAACCCAGCGCCCGTCCCGCCTGCTGCGGCCGGGCGCCTCCCCCTGCCCCGGCGAGCGCTCAGCTACCCCGGGGGGCGGGCCGCGCACTTTCCTTCCTCCTCCGCCCCCCGACACACTCACTCACTCTCCCTCCCTCCCCCCGACACACTCACTCACTCACTCTCCCCCCGACACACTCACTCTCCCTCCCTCCCTCCCTCCCCCCGAC
>ML677396.1:15745011-15842964 GCA_007922305.1 Dermatemys mawii | reverse complement strand
GTTGGTGGTGTTCCCTTCCTGCAATATATAATGAGACTTTGTCGGCACCACAAGCTAGGCAAATGATGCCAAAGGGAAAGGAAAAGGCAGAGGCCGTGGTGTCCATCGGGGAGGAGGGTCTGAGCTGCCAGGAGAGCGTCACACGCTGTGTCCCGGGTGTGATTCCCTATATCCATTTCTCGGCACGACCCCACTGTGTATCCCGGGGCAAGCCGCTATGCGGTGCGATACTGACTTTGGTCTCTCTCCTGTCTCCCAGGGGCAGACACAGTTTTTCTCCCTCTCCTTTTGAAGAGGTAGCTTTTATGTTTCCTGATCTTTTGAAGAAACCTCATCAAACCCCGTCTTCCAGACACTGGAGAGGAGAGCATCTCTGTGCTTCTATCTCTCTGTCACCCCAGCTGCACAGTCGCTGCTCTCTGGGTTTAGACTGTTTTGTATTTGCCAATTTCCATCTGTGGTTTGTGGTCACTGGAGACCAGGGACTGATGATACATAGGATCGAGTGTGTTTTCATTTTCAACTAGTGTTTTGTCCTCTGGCGCTTTTCAGTGGAGAGAACATTTGCTGCAGGGGTCGAAGTGACACCAGGAGTTGACTTTTCTTTGCGGTATGTTGATTAGCAGGAGGGAATGACCCAGTTCTGCTCTGAGGATTGCTCAGTAGAGGTGGCAGTTGGTTGTAGTCATAGTCCAAAGTGACAACAATTGAGAAGTCAGTAAGCGATGCCGAATGTTTATTATGGAAAGAGACCAACACTCCCCATTGTACATACACCCATCCCATTATAGATCCACTCCTGCAATGCATGAGTAATCCTTAGTTATGCAAGTGACCATACTGGGCATTGTTCTGATTTTACACTGGTGTAAATTGGAGCAACTCTCTTGAAGGCGGTGGAGTTACCCCACTGAAAACCCAGTCAAGGTGAGAGAGGGAATCACGCTCAACAAGTGAGTAAGTAACAAGTGTCTCCTAGGAGTGCCTTACCATTCTAGGAATATCAGTACGCTTTATGAGCAAAAGGCACCTAGTGTTGTTGCAGCTCATACTGGCAAAGCCTGCTGTTTCCAGGATAGCTTATTCCAGACACCCCAAGCCAAACAAGCTATACTGCTAGAAGCTCAATTTTGCTGGTATAACTTTGTCTACACTAGAGGTGTCAGCTGTATAGGTGTGTTGGTCGGGGATCATACCACTTCACATGCTGACTGATGTAACTATATCCAAGAAGCCTGCAGGGTAGATATGGTGCAAGGGTTGCAGGATCAGAAGGTAACACAGACTAACATAATCACAGGCACACAAAGATGTTGGGGTCTTTAAAGAGAAAAGGTTAAAATAATTCACTAAAGTGTGGTCTACACTAGAAATGTTTGCTGATATAGTAGTCTCACTTAAAGGTGTGATTTTTACACCATTTATATACTTGCAAAAGCACTAGTTTAGACAGTTATACTGGCAAAAATGCATTTTGCCAATATAGCTTATTTCATTTGGGGAATTGGTATAAGCTATACTAGTAAAAACATTCTTTTGCTTCTATATGCTGCGTCTATTGTCTATAGTGGTGTAGCTATATCAGCAAGCCCTTTCTAGTGTAGACAAGACTTTTCAGTTCCACTTGTACAAGTTGCTCTGCGAGTGGGCACAATAGGGCTGTGTGTGGATGTAGAAATCTGCCTGTGTAGGACAGTTTGCACGATTGGCACCTAAGTGTCTATAACAAACTCAGGAAAAAAAATAAGATCAAGTGAATAAATAAATACAAGCTTGCATGTAGTTCCTGCAACTGACTCCAGGCAAGTTGCCTCCTGCTCCTGTGCCGAGTCTGGGAATAGGGTTATTGTACAAGTCAACTCAGGCACCCTCAATCTGCAATCTCATGGCTGAAGGACACCCTGCAAGCAAATGCCATGGCTCTCAGACATGGGCAGCCAAGGTGCCAGTATTCACCTGGCTGTAAGTGGGCTGGGGGGGGGCGTTATTTTTTTTTACGTTTCCTTGGAGTTTTATTTCCCCCCTAATTCACAATAACATTTCTACTGAACTTAGGTTTTCTAAAAGCCTGTCTGTACAAAATCAAAATTTGGTGGACAAAAATTAAATTGATCCTGTCCCTTTAACACATGGTAAACTCCTTGGTTTATATAATTTGTACCCAGTCAGCTGCATAATATGACTATAGACATGTACATGTTTTCCAAAGACCTACAGTTTTTCAAATTCTAAACACATCCCCAATCTCTCACACAGCTCTGATTTTTGGATGCACTCTGACATTGTGCCTCACCCCTTTATTCCCTTTCAGCTTGATAACACTGCTCACAGAGGTCTGGAATTTTTACCTAACAGCGAGCTCCCTTGATTCAAAGGTATTCTCAGTTTTCACTACTCCCTGCCAGGTTTATACGTTGCTGGAGATGGTACACTGCAATTTACTAAGCTATGTGTACAGCAGAAACAATAAGAAACAAAGCCCTTGCTTTCAGAAATCCACTAAAGGCTCAGATCTGCAAACACTTAGTACTAGATGACGTGTTAATGATTGTGAATGAACCACTGAGTGTTACCACTTTCATTTTACACTCATATAAACCATTGTCTTTGGTGGAGTTACTCCTTATTTACACCAGCATGGTATCAAAATCAGGCCCAATGACTTCACTGGGTTGGTTTGTGGCGGCAAGCACTACCAACCTGATCCAAAGTTAATTGAAATCAATTGGATCATTTTCATTGACTTTGGTGAGTTTTGCAATAGACCCTATTCGTGACATTCTAGTCCCATTAAAGTCATTGGGAAAACTGATTAACTTCAATAGAGCAGGATTTCACCAGAAGACTGGTAATAAATATTTGTAGTTTGAGGCTCTCATGGCGTATAGGCTGTGCACAGCTCCTGTTGACTTCTGTATCTCAGGACCTATAAGTCACAGACAGAGAACAGATCATAGATAATGAGCACCATTGTGGTCATTTTAGTCAAATCTTCCTTTTATAGCTGCTACAGCCTCTTGTCCTTTCACTATGATCTCTACATTCAATAACAGAAGCACAGACCTTTCCCATATGAGCACTTAGGAAAGAACAGGGTCTGCCTGTGTGTATTTTTACTGTCCCTCTTAAAGAGGATCTGATAACTAAGCTGCTTCAATAGTTAAAAAGAGAGATAAGTACAGCTGTTATGTCTCTTATTTCTATAGATCAAGGCTTGCAGTCCCTAAAATTGCCTGCACCTGTGTTGTGCAAGGAAGGCAAGAAAGTTTCACCCAGTGATGTCTCACAGCTGGACTCGTGATTCCCACTAATACCACCAAGGAACCTTATTTTATTAGCATCTAGATACTGTATTCTATTAATCTGTGTGGTCTGTGCCATATAAGGCTTTTCAGTTATCCTTATTAGGATTTTGCACCATACAGCATGTGTTTATGGAAATCTTTGAGCGCTGTTCAGTACTGGAGCACTTTTGACTTTATTATGATCCTCACTTTTGTTAACATGTTAAGAAAGTCACTCACAATCGATCACTTTGGGGTCTTATTAGCTAAGCATCCCTGCTTGAAAATGGGTGTCATTAGAAAAAATGAAATTTAAAGATGACATGAAGTGATGATAGCAAATACAATATAAAAGAAATCATTGTGTTATCAGTTTATTTCACCTACCTGTCTCTAATAAAGTGTTTGTGTCTATTTCAGCTATAAGTCTTGAAGCCCACTAATGGATTTGCTTGAACAATGCAAATGAAACACTTAATATAAGTCTGTAGCTGCTAAGTGAAGGAAAGGGAATAATTTCTGATGCCAAATTAGAACATCAGGCATGGATCTATTCTATATGTTAGGAAGTGGAGTGGTTATATTGAGTTACTGCATAAAAAAGATGGTTCTGCAATTGTCACCAGATTACAACTGCTCATGCATTAATATTATCATAACAAACTGATTGATATAGTCGCACACACAAGACTCCAAGCACTCATACAGTGACAAGTGAATGCGGCAAGGATCACGTCACAATCACTGAAATGCAGCCAGCTCTGGGCAGGGATTAAAGTAAGCGGGAACATAGGGTAGCACAGCTCCCCCATCCTCTGCTAAAAGCATAGGGAGAGCATCCCTTCCTGGGCAAGATTCAACAACAATGTGCATTATACAACATTATGTATTTTTAATAAAACCTACTAGATTGTGCTGTGCATTTTGCATATTTAAAACATTGATTTAATTATTTAGATTTATTCCAAATGTGCCTCTGGGTAGCTCTAAATGCATGTGGCCAACACATTTATGCAAAAACAAAACACCACTGAGGCTGAATAGACTGTACGCTCTTAGCGGAGGGGATTATCCTTTCATTCTATACACAGCACCTAGTGCAGTGGGGCCTTGAACCTCACCTGAGGTCTCTAGGTTCTGCCACAATATGAATATAACAGACCAAGGCCCTGATCCTGCATGATCCATTTGAGCAGACCCACCTATGTAGGCCCCACTGCCTTCAGTACAGCTCTGTAGAGGCATAAGAGAGTCCAGCTGGGCAGCTTGCAGGATTGGGATTTAAAACAAAATCTCAAAAGCCTAATAGATTTGTTTTAAAATGCCCTTTCCTGGATTGTTTTTATAGCACTGGTGGTGTTGTTGCAAGTCAAAAATCCCCCCCTTTCGTGACTGAGAGCCTGGGTCTATCAAACGGCTGCTTCTCCACAGCTGGGGCCTTGGAGAAGCAACAGTTATGTATAAATATGCACAAAAAAGGTGATGTAAACCCTGGGACTTTCCACTGACTTTAAATCAGGCCAAATCCATGCAGAGGGGTGTGGGGGTGTGTGCTTGCATGTGTGTGGGTGTGTGCGTGCGTGCGTGCAGAATCTCGCTGAGGTTATTCAGCTTTTATTTGTTTTGATTCATTGCTTCCCATGGAAACAGCACAGGAAACTGAGCAATTGCAAGAAGCAGCCACTTTTGATTGAATAGATTTCACCTAGAAAAGAAAGAAAGGGACAGAGCAGCTCTCGCTCTGTGTCTCACACACACGTGCATGGCAGACAGAGGAGATGAGACAAGCATGGGGTGAAACAGGGAGATCAGTTGCAGAGAGGTGCAGATCAAGGAGATACGCAATCAATCATTTTGCATCACCCTGTACATAGCTGAGCCCTGCAGATGGAACGTAAAGGTGAGAGAATTGGCCAGCAGGAGTCCACACTGTAAGTCTCAGACTTAGTGGATCAAGGGCTGCTGTCGTTTCTATTTACAGAATCGTGGTATACTCTGCCTCCCTCAGTGACTGCCCATGACTTCCTGCGGCGTCTCTGAAGACTCGAACCGCACCGCCCGTCTCACTTTGCCTCCTGACAACAGGGGTGTTTTGAAAGCAGCATCTGGTTTTGTGCCATGGGACAAAAAAAAAGGAGCTGGAAGTGACTAGTGGAGCTTTCAGCAGTTGCAGAAACTACCGACAGCTCAGGCTTATTGGTGGTTCAGGGGGGTGGTTCACCAACAATCCTCTGCTGACAGTGGGGCCTTGCTGGGCCTCACTGGGCACAAAAGGGGCTGAGGAAGAGGCAGGGTCAGCAACAGCAGGGATGGGGAACCGCTCGTGGGGGGAGCTGAGCTGCCCGAGGTGGGTGTCCCCCATGCCACGGACCTCAACATTTTTATGATAGACGCTTGTATCTGTGTACGGACGCTTTGCTGACCCCTGGTGGGGGGGATACAAAGAGTCAGCTGTTGTGCATTCATGAGTGTGCGTGCACTCTTGTGCATTTATAAGCCTGATTGCACAGGTGCACCTGGAGGAGTTTGGGTGTGTGTGCTTGTAAACACATTTGTGTGTGAGCACAGAGCTCTTCTAACAGGCACCAAAGATTCCCGGTCACAAGTTTATAATAAACGCTTCCCCCGCTCCCCTTTGATCTTTTCACTGCGGACATGCTGCTGTAATTACGTGGAAGCCAAAGAACTTGTTTCCCAAGGCAGCTGCTATAATTACCACTGTGCCATGGGCTGCATGAGCTGGAGCTGCAGATGATTTGGGGTTTGGGAGATTCAAGTGAGAGGTGTGATACAGACAAAAAGGGAAGCAAAACAGCTCAGTCAGGATCATGCTGCCTGCTCTGTCATCCAAACACCCCCTCTTTCCTGCTGGTCCAGTCCTTTGTTTCTAATGGGCATTGGGCCTGTAACAGTTGTATCCCTAGCAATCACACTGGCCTCTTGCTTTACTGGCGAGTGAGTTGGGGCGTTATTCCTTCTTGAGGGACGGGGTGGGGGTGGGGTGGGGGTAATAGGAGCCAATACAAAAAAAAGCCCCAAATATCGGGACTGTCCCTATAAAATTGGGACATGTGGTCACGCTACTCAGGAGTGAGCAGGGGCCATATATGGGAACAAGTAAGGTTAGCAGTATAAATAACCAGCTTTTGAGATTTTATTGAGAGACTCATGATATTTGTGTCTTCTTCTTCACGCTCCAGCTGCTGGAATCAAGAGATTACACGAGAATTTCCATTTTCATGGACATAACGTTAATCTCTAGCCCTTGTGATTGATGAGAAAAGCTTGGAGACATAAAGCAAAGACTCAGAAACCAGAAGACAAAGAAAGAGAACCCATGGTTTTAAAAAACTCCTAATGACTTTGAAGTCAATCTCAAGGTTCGGAGACCTGACCCATGTTTTCTGAACTCTTGAGATCGGCGATACTGGGTTAAATGCTTGGCAGGGCCCTCTGCCTAGAGTAGCAAGGCCCTGAATCCTGCTTCCCTGGAAAAGCACTGGACTTAGCAGAAGGGTAGGGCTTGGGTGGAGAACAGTGTCTGGAATGCATGGTGCTAATGATTGGTTGCTAGACTGGAAGCGGGGTGTGTCTGCCCAGGAACAGCTGTCATTAAAGGAGAATGAGATTCCCTGCCTGTTCGGCCAGCTCACTGCTTGCATGTGCACCTCCACACGCGGGCACTGTGCAGAATCTGGCCCTAACTGAGATCTCCTGCAAAACAAAGGCTATTCTGCCCCGCATGAGGAACTCAAAGCTATCCTGCTTCCGTATCGATCTCTCTGCCTCAGCCTCTCTTTTGCAAAGATACTAAGGATCCTGCCCCTGCTTGTGAGCAGGGCAGGGAGAGTCTCCGGTGGTCTTTAAAATGTCCCCCTGTATTTTCATCACAGCCTCAAAAGTTACCCTGTCCTCCTGCTGTCTCTTTTGAAGCTGGGTCTCCAAAGCACATTTCACTGCCTACCCTCCTGAAGCGTCCCCTTCCCCAACCTCCTATAACCAAAGAAGGAAGGAATCTAGCAACCACCAACAGGTTATTTATCCTCAGGGAGTTGGGAGTCAGGAGCTGCTCAGCAGATCTCTAGAGAGGACAGTACTGGGCTAGGCTAAGCCACACTGCTCTCTAGCAGTTCAGCGGGGTTGTAAGAGACACTCACATTGCAAACACTGCAGAATCAAAGGCAAGTGGCAGGGATAATCCTGCATCTGGGGAATACGAATGTGGTTTAGATATAAGGACTCAGATCCCCAAAGGTATTTAGTTGTGTAAATCCCGAGATGACTTTTGAGAGGGAGGAAGAGGAGATTTAGAGCCGTCTTTGGCATTTCACACACAAATCACATTTCTCTCACAAACACATTCACTCTCCATCCAGGGGATCTCACTTGATTTCCATCAGCAGGGAAAAGGATAAAGGAACCCCGCAAGATGTGACTCTGGGGTAGAGGGGCGCGTCTGGGGCTGGATTATGACCTCACGTACACTGGCCCAAATCTAGAATCATGTCACTGATTTCAATGGAGTGACTCTGGATTTACACAGGTGTAAATGAGTCTAGAATTCAGCCACCAGGGGGCCAGAATCCTCCAAGGAGCTCAGCTCTCATTTAGGTAGCAAAATCAAGAGTCAGCTTTTCTAAACAGCTCCACACCCAGGATCATGTGCTCTCTGGATAATCAGACCCCAAGTCTCACAGTGGGAGCAGCTGGGGGCTGAGCCGTTTGGAAATGCTGTCCCTTATGTGGGTGTCTGGACAGGGGCCTCGCTCTTTTGCAGACGTAGCTCCAGTTGTGGACGCTGGGCCCTTGGAGGCCTGGTGCAATGTGTTTCTGAACTTGAAGTTTATAATACCTTGACCCTAAGCCTACTTATGCCCCTTTCTATCACACTGACTGGGCTGAGTTCAAGAGGTGGGTGGGACTGGGTGAGGAGACAGTGCCCCAGCTGCCAAAGCTGAGGACAAGGTGACTATTTTGGTAGGCCTCACTCAGCTGAAAACGGACAAACCCAGACGTGCTAAAACTCCTGCGGAGAAAATGTCTTTGGGGAACAGTTTCTCTCTCTCTTCCCTTCCCCCGGCCTCCCTACGGGTGCCTGCACGTTTACCTCTTATTGACTGATTCCTTTGAAGACTCCAGCTAAACAATCTTGTCGCTGCGGGCTGCTGGGGGAGATCAATGGAGAGGCATTAGCAAGAGACACAGGGGAAAGATCTCCTGGGTGCGGGGGGTCTCTTCAAAAATCCTCTCTGGGAGCAAAACCACAATGTGCCCAATCAATATTTCATCGTGACCTCTCTCTCCCCTCCCCCCATGAGCGAGCTTGATAACGAAGAAGGTCCTGAAGTCTTTCACAGAGACTAGATTATAACTAGCCCCATTGATTTGATATGTAAACAAAAAGGAGGTCTTTTAAGCCAAGTGACTGTATTGGAAAAGCTCCAGTGGCTGCCCACACAGGGTCAAACTCTCATTAGTTTCTAAAAGCTTGGAACCTGTCTCCTATGGATTGTGGAACCTGAGCTGCGGCACTGGAGAAATTCAATTAGTTACGGCAAATTTTAACTACTCATCCCCAGAGACTTCCCAATCAGCTGGCAGCCCCGCTTAGACCTTTTCACTGATGTCAGAGTCAATTTTCTTTCTTCACCGGTTAATGTAGGCCGCAGATACAGATTCTGACCAGGGGTGTTTGTATCCAAAATTTTGATTCAGTTCTGTGGAGAGCGACTGGCCACCCTCAATGTTTGTCTGCAGATCCAAACTTACCCAGACACCAAGAGGATTGAGATGTGGGTCCACCCCAAATGCAAGTCGCTCCTGGGTCTGAACTCTCCCAAAATTCAGATCCAGATTTGTGGTTACTGGGGACTGTCCACAGTAAAAATAAATAGGAGGGGAGGGGGAAAACAAAGAATAAAACTCTGCAAAGCCAGATTTGGTCTATGCTTAAAAGCTAGGTCAGTACAGCTATGTGGGTGTAAGGTATGAAAAAATCACACCCCTGACTGACATAGCTATTCTGGCCTAACCTCTAGTGCAGACACAGCTATGTCAATGGAAGAATACTTCCATCAGTATAGCTCAGAGGGCTAGTTTACACTGAACAATCCACACCCCATTTGCCATCCTTTGGAAAGCACTTGGAGAGCTTCGCCGCTAAGGATCATTATTAGTTATCATTCTTAAGCTGCCCAGAGGCCATTTGACCAGGCCCATTGTGATGGAGTGTAGAAACTCTGTGTAGCAATGGTCACAGAGGGGTTAATAGGCAAAGCAGCTACTGCCTCACCTGCAGCTAATTACCTGACTAGCAACCACTGGGATAACAGGCTGCCTTTGAGGCCCAAAGGGGTTGCTTCCAGGCCATGGCTTTCAGGCCATGCCCCAGCAGCCCCACAGAGAGTAGGGTGAGATAGGTGGGAAGGGAACAGCTAAGTGGATTTCTCCCACTCCATCCCACAAAGTGGGAGAAAGGACTGGACTTTCTGACACTCATGTTGTCAGTCAGGCCCTTAGAGAGATTATGACAAGGAGTTAAAGGGTAGCCAGCATAGGCTGGAAAACCAGGAGAAATAAACAAGATGAAAGTAAATGGGCAGAAGTCAATAGAATGAAATTCAATAAGGACTAATGCAAAGTACTCCACTTGGGAAGGACCAATCAGTTGCACACATACAAACAGGGAAATGACTGCCTAGGAAGGAGTACTGCGGAAAGGGATCTGGGGGTCACTGTGGATCACCAGCTAAATATGAGTCAGTCGTGTAACACTGTTGCAAAAAAAGTGAACATCATTCTGGGCTGTATTAACAGGAATGGTGGAAGCAAGACATGAGAAGTAATTCTTCTGCTCTACTCCATGCTGATTAGTCCTCAACTGGAGTATTGTGTCCAGTTCTGGGCGCCACATTTCAGGAAAGATGTGGACAAACTGGAGAAAGTCCAGAGAAGAGCAACAAAAATGACTAAAGATCTAGAAAACATGACCTATGAGGGAAGATTGAAAAAAAATGGTTTGTTTAGTCTGGAGAAGAGAAGACTGAGAGGGGACATGATAACAATTCTCAGGTGTATAAAAGGTTGTCACAAGGAAGAGGGAGAAAAATTGTTCCCTTTAACCTCTGAGGATAGGACAAGAAGCAATGGGCTTAAATTGCAGCAAGCTCAGCATAGGCTGGTCATTAGGGAAAGCTTCCTGTCAGGGTGGTTAAGCACTGGAATAAATTGCACAGGGAGGTTGTGGAATCTCCTTCACTGGGGATTTTTAAGAGTAGGTTAGACAAACACCTGTCAGGGATTATCTAGATACTACTCACTCCTGCCATGGGTGCAGGGGACTGGACCAGAAGATCTCTCAAGGTCCCTTCCAATCCTATGATTCGATGAGAACAGGGTCCTAAAGGGCCAGCATACCCTTACTGGTCCCTTAGCGAATCACACAGCCTCCCAGCATCAAGGATGTGAGCTGATACTCATTAAACACCTGCACAGTCAAGTTCCCTGAGCCATCACGCTGAGGGTCTCTGAACACTGTACAAACTGGAGTCCAGCCAATAAATACAACTTCAACCTGCTAGAGACTCTCTGAAAGGAGCTTTGATTGCAAAGACTGTGACCAATCGTCTTGTTTGCTACACAGCCTTGTTTCTTCTATTTCCCTCCTCTGAAAATTGCAATGTTTTGGCAACCAAGTGAGGGGAAGGGAAGGCTCTTTGCTCTTTCCCAAATGCCAAAGAGCTGCTGCAAACACTCGCTTTGGGTCCTGTTCATTCATGATTCCCACAGCGCCTTTCATCATGTAAGCCCTTTATTTGGTTAAGGGGCAATCACATGTGTAGCACAGGCCCTGGGGAGCTGAGATGGTTTGGAACTCCGTTCTGCTCTGTGACACCGAGGAGAATCTGGATTAAATCTACTGAGTTCACTGGAATTCACAGTGGCATGAGGGAGAGCAGAATTGGGCCCTAATTTGTCTAACATGATAGTTGCAGATGAATATAGAATCATAGAATCTCAGGGTTGGAAGGGACCTCAGGAGGTCATCTACCCAACCCCCTGCTCAAAGCAGGACCGATCCCCAACTAAATCATCCCAGCCAGGGCTTTGTCAAGCCTGACCGTAAAAACCTCTAAGGAAGGAGATTCCACCACCTCCCTAGGGAACCCATTCCAGTGCTTCACCACCCTCCTAGATACAAAGATAGTGACCCATCCTGGGAGGTAGATTGTTTTCAGCTGCAGTAGGTTTAAAATTTAGATTTCTTTTTTTAAGTAAGAGGAGTTACAAAACTGAGTGTGACTAAAAATTACATGGTATTAAAAACATTGTTATGACCTAGGTTAAAACCTCATTGAAGTTGATGGGTGTGAAGGTGCCTGTCATTTAAGATGGTTGTAATTGACATGTCAGGGACCCCACCTATATGAGACATGAGGAGGCTCTGGAATAAAGCCGTACTGTGTAGTCACAGATGCTTGGTGCTACGGGACTCTGTTGTCTAGGTGTGTTGTGGTTGTCCAGGACTGGGAGAGGCTAGTGCTCCCCTTGTGCTAAAGTGTGTGTCAGGCACAAACAGGCTGGAGTGAGACCACCCAACACCCATCTTCCCCTGGACCAGGGTCTGAACCCCGGTCTCCTGAGCTGCAAGGCCAATGGATTAATCTCTCCACACCAGAACTATCTTCAGAATATGAAAGAAGAATAACCACCCTAGGCTCAGATGCTCTTTCCAGAAAGAGACTGGGCTGCAAACCAGCCCAGATCATGTCTGGGGCATCTATTTCCCATCGGCTGTGGGGAATAGGTGCTCTGAGGTGCAATGTGCCCCTGCCATGAGTGTGCACAAATGGATACTCGCGCGCATGTGTGTGTGACAACATACAACTGTGTCCCACTAAATACTTCCTCAGAGCATCACACCACATTCCAGCAGCACCAGTCAAACCCAGCCTCCTCTGACAGGACTTGACCCTAGGGCGCCACCTGCTGCCCAGTGTGACTCTCAGTAACACACTCTTGACGAAGGCAAAGAAAAACAGAGCAAAGCTTTTCCATCTTTTAACCCCAACCCCACTGCTTGTTCCCTTCCCTTCCCTGCCTAGCGCTAGTGGGAGCTTTCCTGTGATGAAAGCCCTGGGACATGGGGAGGGAGCGGGGTTGCTAGAGAACTGTAGGCCCGGAGCAGGTAAAGGGTGACATTCAGTGCCACCTTGTCTAGTCTGACAGCTTGTTCCAGGCCTTGTGGGGAAGTGAGACCACACAGCTTCCATCAGCCTGCCCAGGAAAGGGGTCCTCAGCTTTGGGAATTTGGGGGTAGGTTTGTGGGATATCTGCGTTATATTATAACACCTGCCCCATTCCCTGAGATCCCTCGTGTTGCAATCAGCAGCACCCTCAGAGCCGTGAGCTCACCTGTTGAACAACAGGGCTTCTCTCAAAGATTGCATTCCAGTTTCTGCAGCACATATGGTGCTTGGTAGATATATCAGTTTCACAGGTGCCTGCCCTAAGGGGCTCACAAGGCCTCAATTCTCCATTCAGGTCCACATAAGTCCCATTGGGTTCTGCAGGCATGTAGGGGTCCATCTAGAGAGCAAATGTGAGAAATTGGGACGGGGGTGGGGAGTAACAGGAGACTATATAAGAAAAAAACCCCCCAAATCTGAACTGTCCCTATAGAATCGAGACATCTGGTCACCCTAGGTCCATCCACACATATCTGATTGCAGAACTGGGGCCTAGGAAGCTGACCCTATGATGTACCCTCAGTTCCCACTTCAGCAGGGGTTTATCCAGGAGTGTCTGAAAGAAGAATTAGGTGGCTGGGATGTATCTTATGGAAGAAAGGGGCATTAACCTGGGGTGCAGGTTATTGCAGTGTTATGCGTTTGTACAGCACCTAGCACTGTGGAGTCCTGGTCTCTAATTAGGGCCCCTGGACGCTATGGACATACAAATAATAGACAATAATACTTGTCCATTATGGAAATCCTTGCACCTTGCTCTGAATCAGCTGCGCCAGCTGCTGTCTGAGGCAGGCGAACTGGAGTAACTCTAATCTGCTCTGGGCCTCTGGCCACTCCGGTGTTATTGCAAATCCTGCCCTTTTGCATGCTCGTCCCTCCGAGTCTAGCTCTTTCCTACCAACACGTTATGTCAATAGCTGAGCCGCACTTGGGAGATGAAGCCTGACTTTAATAAACCTGAGATCTGTGTTTTTCTTTTCCAGCAGAACACCACTTAAAGGAGCTGTGATATTTCATGGCTTCTGCAGACGCTTTTAAAAGTGTCGCTCGGTACAAAATTTCATTTCCTGCCTCCATGCCTCTGAAGCTTTATTGTAATGATGTTGTAACCTCTTCATGGCACTGCCGGATGCTGCACTGGAGAGCTCAGTTCGCCCGAAACATGTACCAGCTCAGACCACCACTCTGATGCCGGGAGGAGCTCACATGCCCAGTATTCACATACCCAGTAATCACATGCCCAGTATTAGTGACTGATCAGCCGGAGGCCCCTGTCTGTCTGATTACGGCTTGTCTGCACACCTGCCAGGGTATAGACCCAGACACACGCGCATCATCTGTATGGGACGAATACACAATAAATATATGCGTGCACACGAGAGATGGGCCAAACCAGGAACTGATTAGCTGATGTGTATAGCTCTGTGTTTGTATATGTGTGCATGTGTACAATACCTAGGGGTGTGTATATGTGTACGGCATCTATGTATATAGCTGTCGGTGTGTATTTATTGTAGTTGTGTATGCAGCGGTGGTGTGTGCCAGAGCTCTGTGTGCATAACTCTGTACATGTGTACAGTGGTTTTGTGTAGCAGTGTGTGTGAGTACCGCAGTTCTGTGTGTATTGCTCTCTGGACGTGTCTGTGCAGTAGCTCTGTGGTATCAGCGGGGTGTGTGTGTACATAGGGTCTGTGTGTACAGTTTTTTATGTACAGCATGATTGTGAGTAAAACTTTGCTGCCAAAGTCCATTGCCCTTGTTTCCAAGGAACCGATCTCATTGTCCGCATGTCAGTAACTCTTGCAGGGAGAACAAGATGGCTTTGGCCCATGGACTCTTTCTCTGGAGAAGACCCCGGCCTCTTTGTTTTGAGAGCTAATGGTGGGATGATGCCTTGTAGTGGGGAAAAATTAGAGATGGGGGAGAAGCAAAGGACACTCCCCAAGGGTTGTTTCTCTGCAGTCAGAATCTCCCAGCACACACAGTGAAGACTGACTGAGCTCCTTTCTCTTCTCACACTGTCTCAGGCTCCTTCAGCAACCCCCTTGTCTTCCTTCTGCTCTTGGCTCCTCAGCTGGGAAGACCCTGCAGTCTCAGCACATGACAGAAATCCTAATGAAAGCAGCTACCCTTTCAGAGCTGCCTGGCTGGCCGTTCTGAACGACAGCCTCCTCCCACTCCCCCTGGCTCCACCTTTTTGCCTTTAACTCCAGCACCTGAGCCCCGGCAAGCTGATAAGTTGGGCTGCCAAGCAAGCAGCTCGGGCCGAGCCCAATTAATTGAGCTTGGAATCTCCTGCACCCCACTCCCCGTCTCCAGACCCCCCACTTCCAACCCCCCCTCCGACTCTCCCTGAAGAAGAGCTCTGGGTGAGCTCAAAAGCATATCTTGCTCACCAGCAAAAGTTGGTCCAGTAACAGATATTACCTCACCCACCTTGTCTCTCTAATGTTCTGGCTATCACACCGCTGCTGACAAAGATTTTGGTGTCAGTTTTTGCCTTGGGCAAAACTTCAGACAAAATTCAGATCGGTTCCTATTTTATGGGAACGTCATTGCCCATGCAAGATTCCTGCTGCCTTCTGCCCCCTTGCTCCATCCTCCCACCCCTTTGCCACACCCCATCTGGGCAGAGCGAGACAAACCCATCCCACAGCTCTACAGACACAAGCCAAGTGCAACTGTTCCCCACTGCTTCGCCCCACGGCCGGAGAGGATTTCACCTCCCCCCAGGAAATGGGTTTTCCATCTCGGTTTGTTGGGCAGTGAGGCGAGGGGGCAAGGGACAGGTTTGGGCTTTGGAAAGAGAGGCTCCGCGACACAGAGCCTGAGCTGCAACGATGTTTTCAGCGTGAGGGATGGATGGAACCAGCAGGGCAGGCGATACGGGGATGATGGGCACAATGTACGTTTGGCCGGAGACCAGAAACACTTGCAACGGTAATAGGCAATTACTTCTGCCGCCATCGGAGTAAATCCAGTGGGCCAAGGGGCCTCTTCGGGGCAGGACACGGCCATGGCAAAGGCCATTCTCCTCCAGCATGCAGCGGTGTAAATCAGGAGCAACGTCACTGAAGACAATGGGGTTACACTGGGGTAAAAGCAGGGAAAGATGAATCAGTCTCTGGGAGACCGTCTAGTCTCCACAGACCATTTCAAGGATCCAGCTAAACCCAGAATCCTTTGCCCTCCTCCAGCCCCTGGCATCCGAGGATCTCAAAGCACTTTACAGTCGTGAATGGAATAAGCCTCACGAGGCCTGGCTAAGGGGCAGAGAAGGGTTATTATCCCCTGGGTAATGGTAACATTAACAGGACTTTGTTCATATTCACCCTGTGCATTGAGAAATGTCCAGCATTACACAGGGGCTTAGGGTCCTTATTCTTACACCTGGCTGGTATCATCTCCATGTTACAGATGGGGAACTGAGGTGCAGGGAGGGGGCATGCCCCAAGCCCTCAATCTGAGCATCTCTAAGCCCTTGAAGAGCCAGGAATAGAACCCAGGGATCCTCTGGGGAAGAGGGAGAGAGGATAGGGCCAGGAAAGAGGGATGCTAACAGTCTCCACTGAGGGAATTGAATCCTGAGGTCCCATGGCATGAGGAAGAAATTAAAGACAAGACCCTCCTCTCCTCCTGCTCTCCGAATCTTCGCCGGTCTTTTCATTCAGGTTCTGAACCAGCCTGGTCCGGAGGTGGAAGTGCTAGGAACTCCTCTGAGCTCTCAAGGTTGCTGGCCCAATTTTGCACAACCAAGAAGTCCTGGCAGGTAATACATATGTAGCTTTTCTCTCCTCCCACCCACCCCCCTACCCCGTGCTGATCTGAACAGACCCTGAATTCCTAAATTGGAGGCTCACTGATTTCAGCAGAGTTTAATCCTAATTAACGGGGAATTCAGAGAAGGGGTGAAGGACACACACACACACACACACACACACACAGAATATTGTGTTGGGGTGGGTGGGCTGCCAAGCCAGAAAAACAAGAGCCAATTAGCATTTCTAATTATAACCACTGCACCCAGCAACATCAGCCCTGTCAAGCAATCTGAGACAGCTGATGGCATTGTGTACAGCCAGCTGTGAGTTCAATGCAGGAAGTAAGGATGATCTGCCTCATACACTTAAAGGATGCACAGAAAACAACATTACAATAGGGGTCTGTCATCTACTGAGCAAAGCTGGGGGAGCTGGGAATCCCAGGTTGGATGATGGCCCCAAACCTGAGGCCACATGGGGTCCCCAGGTCCCACCTCACCAGGCAGAAGGGGAATTCCTGAAGGTGATGTTTCCTCTTTAATGCTAACAGAATGCAGTGCAAGCTGATTCCTGCTGATTGAGCTCTTGGTTCAGGGCATTATCCCCTTTTTCAAAGCCCTGCCTGGGGTTCATCACAAAAAACCCTCCATCTTGGTTGATAAAGGTAACAGCATCCATGTAATAGACGTCAATCCGGCATTTGACTTGGTAACACACACCATTTTGATAAAGAAACTAGAATGATACAAAAGCCACATGGCACACACTAAATGGATTGAAAAATGTCTAACTGATCGGCCACAGAATGTAATTGTAACTGGGGAATCTCCATGAAGTGAATATGTTTCTAGTGGGGTTCCGCAGGAGTTGGTTCTTTCTCGGCCTTGTGCTACTTAACATTTCTATCAATGACCTGGAAGGAAACATGAACTCATCACTGATAAAACTGACAGATGATACAAAGATTGGAGGAGGGGTAGATCGTGAAGAGAACAGGTCACTGACACAGAGCTTGGTAAGCTGGGTAGCAAGCAAAACTATGCCTTTTAATAAGGCCAAATGTAAACATATACATCTAGGAACAAAGGATGTCAGCCATACTTAGAGGATGGAGGACTCTACCCTGGGGAGCAGTGACTCTGAAAATCCTTGTGGGTCTTGGTGGATTATCAGCTGAACATGAGATTCCAGTGCAATGCTGTGGTGCAAAGGGTTAATATGATCCTTAGATGTATGAACAGGGGAGTACTGAAGAAAAGTAGGGGGGTTATATTTTGTATTTGGCACTGGTGCAACTGCTACAGGAATACTGTGTCCAGTGCATGAGTCCACAAATCAAGATGGATGTTGAAAAATTGGAGATGAGGCATGAGAATCAATAAAGGGTTGGGAAACGTGTTTTATAGGGATAGATTCAAGGAGCTCAATCTATTTAGCTTAACAAAGAAAAGGTTAAGGGTTGGCTTGATCACAACCTGTAAGTACCTACACAGGGAACAGACATTCGGTAATGAATGACTCTTTAATCTAGCAAACCGAGGTATAATGAGATGCAGTGGTTGGAAGAAGCTAGACAGATTCAGACATTTTTAACGGGGAGGGTAGTTAACCAGAGGAATAATTTACCAAGGGCTGGGATTGAGTCTCCAGCTTAGGAAATTTTGAAATCAAGAGTGGATATTTCTACAAGAAACACACTAGTTCACAAAGGAGTTCAGGGAAGTCCTATGATCTGTCAGACAAGATGGTTGCAGTGGTCCTTTCTGATTTTATGATCCATGAATCTATGAGCCTGCTACATCCCTGGCATCTTTTAGCTGAGGCTGAAGAACGTTGTTCAAACCAGATGTCCAAGGTTCAGTCCCTGCTGATGATAACCCACCCAAGGGTGCAGTGTTACAAGTGGCGGCTCCAAACGCCCTGGAGACCACCGTCCGGATGCTGAACTTAGTGCAGATGTCCAGCTGGCATTGCTCACTGCAGCCCAGAACTCCTAAGCTCAGGTGATCCCCCAGCCTCATGGTAGAACAAGTCGGGGCAGAGGAGGAGAAGGCTTCTAAATCTCGGGCTTTACAACAAAGCGGGTAGCTGAGTGGCTTGGTAGGGGGCCCTGGATTAGCTTGATCCAGTCTGGAAACCTTGACCTGGGGGTTCCAGGTAGCTGGAGTCCTTCCTCTGTTTGATCACATGCAGTAATCACTGTGCATGCTGCCTCCCCTCCCCAGGAATAACAGCAGGAGAGAGTGGGTGGCTGGGAGAGAAAGAATCTCATTTTCAGCTCCGCATTTCGTGATGCTGGCTCATCTCAGACTCTTTGCAGTAGCTTAGCGTGGATTTAAATCTCTTTTTAAACGTGTGTCTGTGAGAGAGATTGAGATCCCGAGTGGAAGGGAATCAGAACTGACCAACCAGACTAGCTCACTGACAAACCCAGTGACATGAGTTTACTTGGCAGAATATCCTTGCTTTTAAGATTTCTGTCTCCATGGGTCACTGAATCCTAGAACTCGCTACTCAGGCCGCCAGCTGGCCCTGGTGAGTTCTGTGATGGGGACACCTTTCCTGTTAGGAAACACCTTGCTAAGCAGAAGCTCCACAATCAGAAACCTCTGGCATTTGAGAGGAAGCAGAAACACTGGGTTTCAGAATAACTTCTAACCCTTACACAGGGCCTTCATCTGTAGAGCTCAGTGCACTTGCAAAGAAAGGATGTATCCTCTGCACCTGTTTTATAGACAGGCTCAGACAGAGGAAGTGGATTACTCAAGGTCACACCCTGACAGTCAGGAATAGAACCCAAACTCTCCTAAATCTTAGCCCTGTGCCCTAGCCACTAGATCACACTGCCTCAGATACTGGATCATGGTTTAATCTGGACGCCTCTTAAGAGCAGGCAAGTGCTCAGTGACACGTCATCCATTTCCAGTCAGAATGACTGGGCTGTCACCAATCAGAACTGTTTGCTCTCTTGCAAAGCCAACAGCCAACTTCTTGCTTTCTAGGCTAGCCTGCTGAGCCAGGAGGACTGGGGTAGCTCTGGGGGATTTTTTCAAAAAGTCAGATAGCAGGGCCAGTTTACTGCAGGGGGCTGGGAAAACAAAACCTCCTCTTTACAGATCAAGTAGGAAGATCCAATCTGTGTGAGAGGTGTGGCCTTGTCATCCTTCCCTGAGCCCTGCTGGCTGGGTCCCATTCCTCTGACACAATCAGATTGGTAGCAAGGGCTAAGTGTGATTAGGGCAAGCCTCTGCACAAGGAGTCAGTTAATTACCAGTCCCAGGGGATCCAACCTGCCGTATTATTGCACAGCAATGATCTAACGATTCCTCTTCAGGATCCTGCCTTGCCTTTGTCATTTGCAGAACAGCTCCCAAGAGATGGTGGCCGGGAGCTCTCGGGAGCAAACGCGTATGTTCTGCAGCATGACCAAGTGGCTTTCAGTGCAGCCTGCAAGAGGGGCACGCGCCTCCTGGTGAGCTCACCTCCTCCTGAGCGTGTGTGAGTCTACATGAGTGTGGCTGTGAGTCAGTGTGTGAGAGTGTCGGTGTATACGTGCGGTAGTGTGTGTATGCCAGCGTGTGTGTCCTTGGGAAGCCCCGTCCCCTGCTTTACTAGTCACTCCCATGGCCTGGCTGTTGTGTGAGTGAATCCCTGGAGCCATGAGAGCTGTTCATTTCCCGGCTGATCCTGTAATGCACTCTCCAGTTCCCTAAACTCATCTCCGCCTGTACAGGAGGCACTCAGCACCTGGCAGGATTGGGTCCCTGATCTTTCCTGTAACAGATTGCAGGCCTGATCCTGAGAGGCGCTGAGTACCTGAAGGCGAGATCCTGTAGGAAAGGACCTGAGAAAGCAGGCAGGCTGCTGTTTTGCTCTCCGTTTTTGTATGAACTGTTTCCATGGGGACGATAGGAGAGACTGGCGGCTGGATTCTGCTTTTATTTCCACCAGACAAACCCCAGTGATGTTAATTTACACCCAGCGCAACTCAAAGCAGAATCTGACTCCTTGGGTTTCCTGTAGCAGCATAATCAGTCCCACTAGGGAGAATTCAGCCAATCCCATTGAATTCTACTCTACACTCTGTATCCGATTCCTTTCCCTTTGCTGTGTCTGGAAGGAAGAGCCGTCATCCTTCCACCCTGGAGGTTCCCCTCCCTGGGAAACCCGGCGTCAGCAGCACCCCAGAGACACCGATACGCTTTTCACGTCCATTCTGCACGGCGGATAAAATCCCGGTGGCCGTAATCTGGAATGAGGCTGGGTGGTGAGCGAGTGCGGGATAGGGAGACAGAATGGTATCCGGCGACGTGCGTGTTCCCTACGCCAAGCAGCAACAGAGAAGGCAGCATCGGTCGTGAGGTAGGACAACGTGGCCCGATTGTAGTCACCCTGCTAGGTAGGCTGTTGTGGCAACAATGTGCCAGGGGGCAGGGCCTCCCCACACAAAAGCTGTTGGTAGACACAATCCAGGCACTCAGCACTTGGTGAGATTTTGCTCAGAATTACCGGTGCAAACAGGAGAGGGCAGGAGGCCTTGTTCTGAAGGGGCTGGAGTGACTGAGGAGACAATTCTCAGCTCTCACACAGACTGTGTGTGACCTTGGGAAAGTCACCCAACCATGCTGTGCCTCAGTTTCCCTTCCAGGGATAATAAAACTCCCTTTCTTCCATCTTTAAGCTCTTCAGCGACAGGGACTGTCTCTTACTCTGTGTTTGTACGGCGCTGAGCAAAATGGAGCCCTTATGTCCACGAGGGCCTCTAGGTGCTACTGCAATACAAGCAGTAGGGGTGACTGGCACTTGGGCAGGGCTTGATACCCCCTGAGGACAATCATCACTATCAGCATTTGATGGTGGCTAATAATGGGGCATCTCTGGGGAAAATTAAGCCAGTGTCCTACTGTCTATCCATCCATCCAGAGGCACAAAGGGACAAGGGGGGTGTTGCTGTCAGTCCTCTCACTCCTACAGGATTGGTCCCTGCACTTTATCCATTCTACTCCTAAATGACCCAAGGGACAGAGCCATCATTTCCTTTCAGAGACTCCACTACATGTAAGGCCATGTACACCCATCTGACCTGCCTAACGCAGGCCATGAACTGTACCCAGCCTAATAAAGCTTGCAGACAGGAATTGCTTCCTGATGTTCAGGATTTGTTCATTCCTCCCCACAACTGGCAAAGATGCCTCTCCCATATCCTGGGTCTAGACCACCTAGTGCTCTTTCCTCTGAAGCATCTGGTTCTGGACATTGTCAGAGACGGGAGATCAGACCCAAAGAGACATTGGTCTGATGTGTTAACCCAATTTGTGTCTACCACATTGGTTTGGAAGGGAAATCGCTTGGCACACTGGTAAATGTTTTGCCAAATGATGGAGGGGTTGGAAGTGTCATTCATAAATAAGGGCCATTTATCATTTAGGGATGCTTATTACACTATTATAAGGATTATATATATTATACTATTCTCATGTATGTGTCAGAAATAGACAGATATCCGAGTGCTGCCGCTTGAGAACTTCTGGAGATGTGGTTGGAATTCATGAGATCTCAACAGCACTTCAAAACAAAATAACATATTCCTATCCTACTCTGATTCTACACAGAAACGTTCCCATGGGTCTACATTTATTGAGGAGACACTTCGAGTGTTTTTAGAAGAGAATGTATTGAGTCAATGCAAGAACACACAGCCAGTAAGAGTAAAACGGTTTCCAAAGATGCCTCGTGACTGAGAAGTGATCACAGGACTGTGGCTCTCTAGGAAGCTGATTTATCGGAGATTATCAGGGCTTTTGTGGTCTAAATTACTGGAGAGAAGCTGAAACAAGTTAATCAAAAGGCTTTAGCGGTAGCATCCCACAAAGATCAACATAGCTGCTCTGGGGGCTCTCAGGGATCCGGCCACTTCACAGGTAAACTGCTTAGCTCTGCCTCGGAAGCACCCGAAGTTGTATCCCTTCCTATGTAATTTCAAACAGCTGTTCCACCAGCCTCCTATGCTGAGGCTGGCAGAGGTGTAGGTGGGTTTCCAGTGTTGTACTGTGGAAAAAATTTTCAGTTTGGTGGGATTCTCCCCTGTGCAGGGGACCACCTCAACACCCCCCGCCCCATTAACTCCCAGGCCTAGGGTTTAAGTGATCATGGGCCTTGTGTTATTTTTGTTCAAATTTTCCCTGGGAAACTATACAATTCCCAGCCAGCCACTAATCCGTGGCTGGATTTCAGCTTTTCCTGGAACAAAAGGATGATCTAAAAAATCCCCACACACCTGATGTGAAGGCAGAGCGTCAGAGCAATGCAGTTTGGGCAACAAGGCCTTTTTGTGTAGGCTGATGTGAATGAGAGAGCCGTAGGGCCTGATTTTGATCTCATTCCAGTTTTACACTGGTGTAACTCCGATTGCTTCAGTGGAGTTACTCCGGATTTATGCTGGTGTAAGGATCTGATCTTACTCCCATTAATTTCAGTGGTGCAGGATCAGATCTTTAGAACAGAATCGGCACCACTGATTTACACCAGCATTCAGTGTAGATACTGTATGCGCACAGTATGTAAATACATGTAGATAGAGAGCAGAATCAGACAGAGATGCAGAGAGATTCCTCTACTCTTGCTCAGTGGGTAGATGATATAATCGCACCTGCAGAATTTTTATTAGTCTCATTATTGGATTAATTAATCATTCAGTGATAACTGATCTTTAAGCATTTCAACAATCAATACTAATCACTTAATTACTTGGCAGGATGCTGCTGTAGAAGGTCGGCTCACTCCTAATTAGGCACTAGGGGCAGCCCACCCGGAATATTACACAGCCGCGGTGAGAATCTGTGGCATTTCAAACCCCTCTGAGCCCTTCTCACAAATATGTCATTTCTCATCTTGCTCCTTATTCCGCCAGGCCTCCACACATGGTACGATCGTGCCTACCTGAACGGAGCTCTGCCCCAGCTCTTGGGCTTTTAAAATGCATAAATCTCCAGCAGAAGAATGACAATGAAGAGTGAACACAGGGCAGAGGAGCGAAAGATCAAGAGCCGTACATCTGCCAGGGCTATGTCAGCAAAAGCAGGATGATGCTGGAGTCAAAGGCTGAGCTATATTCTAATGCGGATGGTTTTATTAGGTAGCCTGGGCTCCATGTACATGAGTGGCCAGGGTGGAGTTTTTTTGTAAGTAGGTCAAATAGGTCACCTGTCAATAAAATACAAAACAGGGATTACTGCATAATCTTATTAAGACTGGCTGTAGGGAGCCAGGGTGGAGGTGGGAGAGCCAGGGGGAGAGGGGAGTGGGGAAGAGGACCTTGTCTGTACACCAAACCTGGATCTATGTAACTTTCCTTATATCATAGCAACTGCTGTGTGTCTATGCACACACGTCTTCCTGGGAGAGTTCTCTTGACTTCCATCAACACAAAATAATCCGCTTGCAACCAAAGTGGGAGTTAAACTGGTTTAGTAGCAGCTGGAATTTATCCCATTTCCAATTTAACTAAACTCGTGCAAGTAGGTGTCCAGCTGCTGTCCAACACTGCATTGTGGAATTGGCCTGTGTGGTCACCTTTGTATACCGTTGCTCCAGGAGCATCTGGTTGAGATCAGATGTCAATGGCCTCTTTTAATTGCTGTGGCAAATGCCTGGATCCCATTAAGCTAGGCACAGGCCCAGCTGTGTTGCAGGTTACTGAGGGCCTCCCGAAGCAAAACACTTGAAGTGTTCAAAATCTGGATCCAGCCTTGGACTTTTGGACTGTAGCAGCATTTACAGTGATGCAGGCAAAGGGATTGATCCTGCAAGGTGCTGAGTACCTCCTGAGTGAGGCTGAGTGTAATCAATAGGTGAATCATATATTTGAAAACTAGAAGGGCCCATTACGATCATCTAGTCTGACCTCTTCTAGCTCAATACCTCCAGGGTCAGGTCCTAAAATAGGGGTGGGGAAGTCTCGTGCTTAAGGATATAATAATCAGCTTGGCAGATGTGCTTTTTGGGGTGGGGTACAGATTTCCTCCAAAACATGAGACTGCCCTGTGCTGGAGGCAGATCACTGAGCATAATGAGTGCATGAACTGATCCGGTATGACGTCCTGTTTTCTCACACTGCAAGTGACACTGGCAACATGCTTTTCAAACGTGCTTCCACTCATAGGGCTGACTTCAGATAAACAATTCTCCTGGCCCAGTGGAATATGTTTACACCCCACTGTTGTGGTCTACGCCAGAGGTCTCAACTGATCTCTTTTTGTGTTGAGAGGAACACCTGCTGCCTGGGACATTTGAGACTTTCCCTACTTGTACTAGGGGTTTCTGTACATGTCCCTCACAACCTTCTTTTTGCCCTCTATGTTTTCCATGAAAATAGTTTCTTAAAAGAAAGTTCAAGGGACTTATCTGTTTTCCTGGGCCAAATAAAACTAAAAATAAGATGGGCAACTTCATCAGACTTTAGAAAATTGAGTAAATTAGAGCTCTAGACACCATAGCTGGCTGCTAATCCAGCCTTGTAATGAAAGGGACGATGTTAACTAGTAGTTTAAAACTCCGAGTGCAGATGTAATAAAATCTTTCTAGGGGTTTTCATATGAATAGAATGTTTGTTATATTAAAAGCAAAATTAAATAAACGAGGTGTTTTATTTATTTGTTAATTCAAGCTGTTCCCTAGAGGGTTATGAACTTAAACAATCGCAGCTTTTTGCTAATATATAAGAACCAGAAAGAAAAACTGAATGGAAATCAATGGGAAACTAAAGTGAAAGTGATCACATTCTGGTTTCAAAGTCCACTTTGAGTGAAGCGCAAAAGTAAACAAATAGCCTTACTAGTGAAAAGGAAAGTAGATTCAAAACAAAACAAACCAACCACAGAACTACCTGTGCAGGTTTAATAATCTAAAGTGCTATTAGTGACACAGGCAAGCAATTATTTTAAAAATATGAGTTTTAAAGTTTATGCGTGACCTTACCCATGTCATTTCCCCTCCCTGCGCTGCTGTGTTTTCTCCCTTGTCTATTTCTATTGCAGACTCATTGGGGCAGGAACTGGCTTTTTCTATCAGTTTGTACCATGCCTAGCACAATGGGGCCTCTGTATAATACAAATGACAATAATTAATACTGTTAAATTCATAAGTTGAAAGAAAGAAGCTTGGAGTTTGTTTTCTCACTACAGGGAAGGAATTTTCTTAGGTCAAATTGGCAGAGACCCTGGGTTTTTTTTGTTTCGTTTTTCTTCTTCTGCATCATGGGACACAGGTCACGTGCAAATCTGAACTAGTGCAAATGGTGGATCGTCTGCAAATTGAAGTCTTTAGATCAAGATTCGAGGACTCCAGTAACTCAGCCAGAGGCTATGGGCCTATTACAGGAGAGGATGGGCAGGGTGCTGTGGCCTGATGGGCAGGTCAGACTGGATGATCATGATGGTCCCTTCTGGCTGTGAGAATATCTCTGTGCGGTTTCTATGATAACCATCATCTACTGGAACATAAAACAAAAGGGAAATGTGCAGCACAGAGACTGTTCTCATAGGTTAATGACTGTAAACAGGTTGGGGGTTTAGATTAGATTAGATAGATAGATAGATAGATAGATAGATAGATAGATAGATAGATAGATGGGGTGGATGGGGATAGATAGATAGATAGATAGAGGGGGTGGATGAGGATAGATGGATAGATAGATAGATAGATAGATAGATAGATAGATAGATAGATAGAGGGAGTTGTGGGGATAGATAGATGGTGTGGAGGAGGATAGATAGATGGGGTGGATGGGGTTGATGGAGATAGATCAATCAGGTGGATGAGATTGATGGATAGATGGGGTGGATGGGGATAGATAGAGAGAGGGGATGGATGGAGTTGATGGAGATAGATCGATCAGGTGGATGGGACTGATGGATAGATGGGGTGGATGGGGATAGATAGATAGATAGATAGATAGATAGATAGATAGATACATACATACATACATACATACATACATACATAGTCAGCCCTAGGTTTATTAGAAGGGACAGGTATGCAACAAGATTTTTGTCCCTCCCACCACAATCTTGCAATGGGATCTGCTCGTGTGAGCTCCTGGTGGGCCAGGGCTAGCAGATGCGGTGGCAAGATGAGAGCCGGAGGTGCTGATTTCATGGGCCAGAGACCTTGCTTTTGATCTGGCAGCAAAGAGCAATACACGGTCCCCTGCCCTGAAATGGGGGGGGGAGGAAGCTCCTTCAGCAACCAGTGCCTCTGCCTAGGGGCCAGAGCAGCCCCGTTCCCCGAGGGCCCTTATTGGGGTCTGGCATGAAAAGAACCCAGGGACCTGTCTGCTCCCCTGCCTGCGGTACACGACGCCCCCCCATCTCAACCCGCCCCCCAGCAGCCCAGCTTGACTCTGAGTCAAGAGCCAGGCGGCGGGGGGCGATGGGGGCTGGGGCCGGCTCAGCGCAGCGCGGGGGGGCGAGGGGGAGGAGTGGAAAGCAACCCCCCCCCCCATCGGCCGTCAAAAAGCCTCCCTTCGCCTTCCCCTTTAATTCCGGCTCTGCGCCGCGCTGGGAGCCAGACGGCACCGCCGCTGCAGATCCCCCCGCTCGCCCCGGGAGGAGGAGGCGTCCGCCCGGCGCCGGGGTCCCCATGCACCGGCCCGGGGGGTCCCTGGGGCCCGGCCAGGCTTGGGGGTGAGCGGGGCCGGAGCGAGCTGGGCGTGATCCCGGGCCGGGAAGGAGCGGGGGGATGCACCAGCCGCCCGCGCCCCCAGTGCAGCCGCCGAGCAGCCGGGCTCGGTAGCCAGCCCGCCCCCGCGGGGGAGGAGAGCCGCGGAGCCCGCCTCGCCGGAGGGTTGTCTTGGCAGCGGGGGCTGAGCTGCGCGCCCGGGGGGTGGGGGCCGCCTCCCCCCGCACCCCCCCCCCCCTCCCGCCCCATGGGCTGCAGCTGGACCCCCCGGCGCTGAGGAGCAGGGCGGGGAGCGCGACTCGATTCCCCGGGCGGATCGGCCAGCCCCAGCCGGGGAGCCCGCAGCATGAGGCGGCTCCGGAGACTGGTGCATCTGGTGCTCTTTTGCCCGCTTTCCAAGGGCTTGCAGGTGAGGACGGGGGAGGGGGGAACGGGGATGGGGGGAATCGGCGGGGGTGGCTAAACAGCTGGCGGGGGGAGGGGGGTTACATCCTGCGTCGTGGGAGGCTGGGGGTCCGGGGGGTTGGGGGGGGGGGGGGGCTGCCTTTGATCCCAAGTTGGAAATAAATAAATACCGACAAAGTTAAGCCCGTGTCCGGCCCCTCGGATTGATCCCGAACAACCGAGTGCGATCTGGAGAAGGACATTTTAACAAAACGAGGCGGGGGTGGATTTACCCCCCCCCCCATCACTCCCTAGGGGATTCTCATAAGGGGGAAACTTACCCATGGTTAATTTCACTGCACCGTTGCGTTTCCATTGTACTGGACCCTTGTAGGTCAGGATGCTGGGTACCGCAGAGAGAGAGGGAAATTGAGGCTGGTTAGTTTTATGTGCCGATGGCGGATGGATGGATGGGAAGAGTCTGAGAAAACCATTCCCTGGTACCAAACTCCTTTCCTTCTCCTGCAGAACGCCGGTCTCCTATACCAAGCGTTAGAAACACCTCCAGCCCTGGGAGCTGTGGGTCTGGTGGTGGTGGTGGTGGTGATTCTTTTTCCATTTCCCCTGGGGATTTTTGATTGTATTGGATTGGAATTTGAGAAGAGTGATTGGTTCCCTGCAGCTGCTGGAGAAGGTCAGAACGGATGTTACATGGTTCAATCTGTTTCTGACCCTGCTATGAATGAAATCTCAGATGTGCATGTCATAAAAAAAGCAAATTGCTGGATATTCAGCTTCAGCGCCAATGTGCGTAGGGCCTGATCCAAAACTCATCGAAATCGGCAGGAATCTTTCCACTGACTCAAAGGGGCATTGGATTAAACCCTTAATCCACTGGTTTGCAGTGAGATGTTTTAACCACTGATGCTTCTCTCCCCCTCCCCGGCTTGTTTTTGAAAAGTGATCCTGGATTAGTCTACATGGAGTAAATATGGACCAGCATGGCACCCCAATTGCATAACATGAAGTTTAACTGTGAGCCTCATGTTGGAAAGAATCCACATTGCTGAAAGAGCCAGTGAATCGATCAGTCCTTGCATAAATAACAGAACAAGCCGATGCAGCAATGTACCAGTCTAGAATGAAGACTTTTTTTCTTAGTCATGCCGACCTAACATAGAGGAGGGGAGGACTAGGAATGATTATCTCCCCAGAGGTCTTTGGAGTGGCAGGGAATAGAACCTAGCAACAGAACCTGAGGTTCTTACTCAAGACAAAACTCCCATGGAATTTCAAGGAAAACGAGCAGGATTTGGGGCTCACTGATTTATTTTTTGGTGGGGGGGAAGGCTGATCTGACTCTAGAGAGCAGAAGTTCCTTGTCCATTAATGTTCTAGCAGCAAAAGTCACACTGAAGCCAGCAATGCTGTTTGTCCTTTCAGGTGGCCACTAAAGCTGAAGGAACAATCTCCCCTGTTCTTACATGTTTGATTAAATGGGCTAATGTGAGGAGGAGATTTCCCATTGTCCATTAGGGCCAGCGCTGGGGGAGAAATGGAAAGAACAGCAGAGAAAATGAGAGGAATGGCCAGGGGAAAAAAAAGAAAAAGAGAGAGAAAAATCCAGCAAACCCCAAAAGGTTGAGGGAGCCGTTAAAGAGCAAAGTTCTCAGCTATGGCAGGTCTGTTCCCGCAGAAGGATGTATTCCATCCTGCCCTCTCAACCCCTCTCTGACTGGAACGATCCCAGTCCTGGCAGCATAGATCTAATCTGCAATGCTAGCTTGGCCCTGTGCCAAAGCATGTGGGACAGTCACAATGAGATGGAGACCGCTGCCCAGGAAGGAGCTGAGCTGAAAGCATCCTGCTGGCTCTCTTTAGTCCTGCTCTCCAAGGTGAAGGGCCTCTGAGCGGCCCAAGCTCTCTGCTTTCCTTATAATGCTCAGTCATTGAATTTGGCATTGAAATGGGCATCGGGGTGCAGCTGGACATGAGGAGCAGCGAGGGCTTTACACCCAGGACTTGAAAACCGGGAAAACGGAGCGTCAAATACGAGCCGCCACCGACGCGGAACAGAAACAGCCGAGCTTGTTCGCCATCCATTTTGGCATCTCTTCACTGTGCCCTGCTCCTCTTGTGCCAACAGTGCAGCTCCGGCAATACTTAGCAGCCTTTTGCACTTGCATTAGGATTAGTGCCAGAGTGATTTTTCCGAGCACTCGCTGTGTTAACCCTGTAAGGCAAGGTCAAAAGACCAGCAGAGCTGTTTAAGGGCCAAATCCAGCTCCACCTCTTTGCACAAGAGGTCTCATTGAAGCCATAATGGCTTGATTCTCCATGCCCTGCACCTTGTGTTATCATTTATACTTGGCAAAGTGGGCCAGGTTCTTAGCTCTATTCCTAAATATCTGTCTGTCTGTCTATCTATCCATCCCTCCCTATACACACCCTTCTGTCTATCAAGCCCTGTAAATGTAAACTGCAGCTGTGCTGATTTGCAGCAGCTGAGGATCTGGCCTGAGGGGGCAAAATTGGGAGTAAAATGCCAGCACCAGCAGTGAGTGTCAGATTCTGATATGATCACATTTCACGCTCCCTTTGCCCAGGTTCACATGGCGCCATAAGGTGCAAGGCAGCGGAGAATCCACCTCAAGGTGTCTGTGTGAAATCAGTGCATTTGGCAGCTGATGGGTGCATGTTTGATTTTTGATCTGCTTCATCAAATCACGAAATCAGAAATGTGATGCTGATAGAAAGGAACTTGGTATTCATTGGCTAGAGAACCTGTCGGTGAGAGTCTGGTGTGCACTGATAATGGTCCTGAGCCATTGTCTTGTTTTAGATGCTGTATGTTGTTTTCTAAGAAAATTGCCTGTTATACAGTTTACTCCTTTAATGTAAGAGTGGTGGGAAATCTTATTGGCAAGCCCTGAGTTTCTCTCTGTTAGCAAGGCCTGGCAGTTGGCAGTGGTAAAGAATCACAGAAAGAGTCTTTTTCCTCCAAACACAACTTCATTAGAATGAGAGAAAAACCAGCATTATCCCTAAAGCTACCCTCTGTGTCTCCAGGCTTCAGTGGGGAGCTTTTGCTGAGAACCCAAGGCCCATCTTATCTTGCTTCCTGCAACAGATTTAAAGAAACAGTACAAATATACAGGCCATGGAGCAAATTGTTTTGAAACGAGCCAAAATGACATGGGTGATGAAACCGACGTTACTCTGGAAGGATGCGGGGGGTTGAAATGCACTGATGCTCTTTGACCTGATATAACAGTCAATCCGCTGGTAAAGCCCAGCAGAGAAGAAAATGGATGTGGCACATTTTTGCCCTAGTTTCGCATCTATCCTGAAAGAGCATCGTCAGAGGGACAGCTCGGTAGGCATGAGAATGGCTGGCAGGTCATGGAGAGCTGCGGCAGAAGAAAGGAGACAGAGCAGCCTTTGAGCACTCTTGTCGGTTTCGTCTTTGAAATTAACTCCAGCCAAGTATCTGTAGCCCTTCAAACAGGAGCCACTGAAGACTCCTGCTGGCCAGCTGACAGCTTGTTATTCAGCCTACCCACTGTACGCTGGCTAAAGGAAGGGCAGAAGCTAGCAGCTGTTGAGGTGCAGTTGATCTGAATGAGAGGGTCTGGTTTTAAGGCAAAATCCTGCCCCAGATTGAAAATAGGTTTTTGGAATAGAAAAGGATAGGAGTACCTTGCTCACTGATCTGACTTCTAGACTAAACACCCATTCTCACTTGACAGCCCCATATCAAGCCCCCTCTAGATCCAACAGAAACAGCCTTGGGGGCAGTATTACACTGCCACGAGAAAGCCCCCATTTGCTGATGATATATGTGTGCCTTTATTGAATACAGCTGGTTTTAGATCTTAAATGCAACATAGTCAAATAGGAATAGCCACAAATCTTGTATTTGACAACTGCTGGCGGTAATTAGAGTCCCCTTTTTACGGACATTAATTTGTGGTGAATGTTTTTTGGATGGTGAAATAAGGCATGCTAACCTAGGACTTTGTGGGCTGATTCACACCTTGGTACAGTATTTGCAATTAGCGCACAATGTGTCAAGATGTCTGCTCAAACCTAGACGCTTTCACACTTATCTGCAAATTAGTTCAGAAACAGTTATTCGGATTGAACTGAAATAATGTAGCTAACTAAAGCCCATCAAGCTGAAATGCAAGAGTGGGAGTTTGTTGCCTTTGTTTTCCTACAGCAGGTCAGAAAACCATAGGGTGTTCATGTAGCTAGATCAAGGAGGTGCTATAGTCCCAATATTTAGAATTCATAAGTGGCTTTGGAAAACATAATGGGCTAAATCCTCAGCTGGTGTGGACTGGGGTAAATCCATTAGGTCCATTCAGATCTGGCTTTACATGAATGGAAACAGTTGCTGATTTTGGTTAGTTATTTCACTGGGAACTGTAGGTCAGATTCACCCCGCTGTGACCCTCTGATTAATTGGATCAGTGTGTTTATAATCTTTGCTGGAGACCCAAATACAGCATCACTGAGTGGGCACAGATAAACCAAAAAGAGTGACATTGATTGGTTGATAAACCATGTTTGCCGATCTCTCTAAGGCTCAGCTGGAAACATGCAAATGAAATGACAACGTGAACAATTAACAAAGTGACCCCCAGTGCCAGTGGAAGTTCTCACTGACATTTCTGCACCACTTCCTAAAACCATGCAGGCCCCTCTGGCCCATCCCCTCCACGAAAAGCCAGTAAAAATAGTGGGGCATTGAAGCACACATTGACGGTCAATAAACTTGGCCTCTCAGACCAGTAAGTGCGTGAGTCCACAGCTGGTGATCTCTAAGTGAAGATACCCTACTTTCAGCCCCTGGGCATCTGATCCAAAGCACAATGAAATCGATAGATGCCTATTGACTTCAATGGCCTTTGGATATGGTCCTAAAAATGGGAACTCTCAGTTTGAGTGACTACACTACACTGGTATACGCCTAATGAGCCCAGCATGCGCCATGAGATAGGCGCTTGCACTGTGAGCTCGTGAGGAGCGGCTCCGTACAGGGGAGATGAGACTAAAAGAGAATCCCACATGCTGCACATGATCTCAGTGGGCGATCCCCCCCGCAGCTGGCATTGAACCAAAACACCAGCATGGTGTTAGGGTCTCGAAGGCAGGCCATTGCAGGGGAAAGGGTTCTGTAGACCTAGAGTAGATCCCTGTCCCTCATTTCTCACCTAAGAGAAAATATTTGCTTTGGAAAGGGCTGGTGTTTCTTGTGTTGCATTGCTATAGCCGCATCACCTTGGGGCACAGTGACATCACCCCAAACCTAGGAGTCGGCTTGCATGTGGTTTCGCCTCACAGGTTTCAGGACACGTGGTTACCAATCGTCTTTGTACTGAAGAGTCTGGCCAACTTCTCAGATCCTCCCAGCATAATCTTCCTTTAATTTGCAAATGACTGACTTGCCGCCATAGTTACATGAGAGATTGGGGTGTAGAGAGAAATCAGAATAAAGGTTAGGAAAAGAGTTACCAAGATCAGAAAGTCTGAAGTTTCTGCTGGGGGTCAAAGGGTTCCATGTGGAAATGTGATCATGTGAGCATGCCTCCCCATCCCACGCAGACACAGCGCCTGGATCTCCCAGGCCCTGGTTCTCAAAGGTGTTTAGCTGCCTAACTCCCAGTGAGGATCTGGGTCGCTCTCATTGTGCTATGTCTATACAAATTGATAGGTCCCCTATGGGGACCACCGCCAAAACCTTCATTCTGCTGCTCCCTGCAGAGACTCACCAATGACCACCTGCTTATTTTACCTGATCCTTAGAGGAAGGACAGCAATGCTTCTCCCGTGGGGCCCAAATCCTCTTCTCCGTACTTGCCTCCTTTTTGTTATTTGCATTGTAGTAGTGCCCAGAGGCCCCAATCTGGGATCACGGTTCCCATTGTGCTTGGGGCTGTACAGACATCCACCCATACACCACTACAATGTAAATAACAAAAATGACAGAGGACTGTCCCTGCCCCGGAAAGTTCACACTCAAAGCTCAGTGAGGCATCAAGTGACTACAACAGCCAGGGTTAGGAGGACGGACCAGCTAACAGTGAAATGACCGCTTGGAGTGCAGTAAGACAGTCAACCCACTGCCTCGCCCTTTTCAAGTGTTAACTTTTATATTCTTTGACCGTAATGCTGGCATTTTCACGTTGTTTCTTCCAGAGTCGTCTCCCTGGCATCAAAGTGAAATATCTTTTCCTTGCCTGGCTGGGCATCTTCGTGGGCAGCTGGGTGGTGTACATGCATTACTCCTCCTATTCCGAACTGTGCAGAGGCCATGTCTGCCAGATGATAATCGTGAGTGGCCACTTTCACTTGCCCCTGCCCCATTGCTTCCGATGTGTGTGTTTTTCAAAGACCTCAGAAAGGGGAGGGGGGGACTTGGGACATTGGGAGGGAGTGTCAGAGCAGGGGACCGGACTCAGAAGTCCTGGCTACGTTTCACCGAGGGAAGCGATGGCTGTGATTGTTTGGATGTCACCTTTTGGGGGTTCTTGAGGATGAAAGGGGCCGTATATAAAACTAAGAGAGGAGTGGGTTGAGAATCTCATAGGGAAGAGATTTCTGGTGCTTCGGCTTCCAGCCAATGGAGGGGAAACAGCCTGTTCCATGATATTTTGACATTTCAGAAGTAAAGAAACACCCCGGTTAAGGATCCAGGCACTCACATACTGTGGAGAGGCTCAGAGCCTGATGTATACTTCATAGCTGGGGTGTGCTTCTCTAATGGACTGAACCACATCCCTGGACAAGAAGCCCACCAAATTCGGGGATGTTGGCATCCCTTCCCATTCTGTGCTCTGATCTCAGTTCCCACAGTGGATTGATCCTGCCCCCTTGGGACTGGACAACAGTAGGGCTGGTCAGAAAACAAGAATTCCTTTTCGTGAAACATTTAGAAATTTAGTCATTTGTTTTTATTCTGTGTCAGAGATTATTTTTGTGAAAGACCAGTGAAAAAGAGTCCCAGGCCGAGCAGAGACTAGACCCCAGGCCTGAGAAACATTAATATCAAACCCAAACTGCTTCCGGGACAGGTTTCAGTTCTGACAAATCGACATTTTTCCAGCCACAAAAAAAATTTCATCATAAACTTCCCCACCGTCCCCCAGCTTTGGAGAAATGTGGATGCAAACTCCAATCCCAGCTTTGTGGCTTAGCATTTCAGGCCTGAGATGAGGTTTAGTGTGAGTTCTTATGATGACTGTAGCCAGATGATGCTGGAGGGCTTTTTGGTATGGATGTGGCTCCTTCCTTTTGTGGGGAGAAGATCTGCTGTGTTTGGTTACACATCTAGGGATCTCTATGGCCTTTATCCCCCTAATATCCGAGTACCTCCTACCCAATGAGCTGGCTGCTGAGGGATCTGAGAATGGAACGCATCCATGTGGGCGGAGATGGCGCAAGGCGAGCAACGTGGAAAACGTTTCTTGACGAACGCGTGGCGGGAATTGTGTCAAGGGCCTTGTGCGCAGCAGGGGTTGTCAGAGTGAGTTCAGTCTCACACAAGGCCGTGCGGCATCTCCACCCCTTGCACGCTCATGGGGGCAGCGTAAAGTAGGGCCGGCAATGGGTGTGCCTGAGGAGCTGACCTGAGTTTGGTGGCCAGCCTCATTATGGTACGCAGACACAGCCAGACTCTCCCCTCTCAGGCCTCGCTCCTGGTTATCGGCTGGAGTAGTCTGGAGAGGAAAGACGTCCTTGCAATGAAGGCCCTGGGCTGAGACTCAAGACATAGAATCACACGCATAGGATGGGAAGGGACCTCAGTAGATCATCGAGTCCCATTCCCTGCACTCAAGGCAGGACAGCTGGATTCAAATCGCAGCTTTGCCCCCGACTCCCATTGTGGGACCTTGGCCCAGTCACCTTGCCGGGGGGCCGGTTCCCCCTCGGTGACCTGGGGGTAATCTCTGCCTGGGGACTGTCTCAACCTCTGTGTTTATGGAGCTCCACTTGGGGGCTCGCTGGTCACACAAATAACTAAGAACATGAACCCATGAGGCAGGGTCCTAGCTCTGCAGTGCGACACCCCTGCTCACCTGGCGCCACTACACCCAGGGCCCTGGGCAGCCCTTCCCTTCCCCAGCAGCCTCCGGATGTGCCGTAAAGGGCTGTTACGTGATTCCATCGGGGGATGGCTGGAAAGTGGCCTCAAGCCATCATGGTGCTGCTTACGAGGCTCCTTGGGCTTTATTAATAGATGTCTAATGAGAGTGAACACCCCTTTGGTTATCTCAGACGCTTGCCCAGTGCTTCCCCTCTGTGACCTCCCAGTGCCAAAAGCATCCGACCTGCAAAGAAGCCCACTTAGTCTTCACCCGATAGCTGTAATTAGTGGGGAATCAAAGATCTGATATGCCACAGTTAACATACACAAGGTGTAATGAGGCGTAGATGCCGGAGAATTTTCTCGTCTCTGATCACTTCTGACTGCCTTCCTAACCCCATTAACACTGGTTGGGTTCTGCTTCAGCTCAGCTCCCCTCTGCTCTCACCCAACCTTCCACAATGGAAATGACACCGGTCCCAGAGGCAGCGTTAGTGGGGCCCCATAGAGCCCCAGAACTGCGGCAGGGCCCCTCAAGTTCAGATCTCCTTTAAAAACAGAGTCAATGTCTCTCCCTTCGCACGGTACTGTTGCCAGAATAGGCATTTCCAAGGCCCTCACCCTGCTCCAGCTCACAAAGCTGGTCTCTGAGGCTTGAGACAACGCCATGGGCTTCTTAGACAAAAGTAGCCCCATTTCCCCTGCACTCAGCAATGAGGCAGCAGCAGCCTGCTGGCATGTGGGGAAGAGCAGGAACAACATGTGATAGGACGACGGCCTCAAGCATTGAAAGGAAGTTGCAAATGTTGCCGCCGTGTAAAGTGGCATCACTCCACAACTGACCCCCCCCCAGACTTCTGTGCCACGTGTTGACACGTAGACATAACATCCACGTGCTCTGAGTGCTGGATTGCATGAGGCCATGGGGATGTCATACAGAAACACCCCGGGGGCTCCACTGCAGCCTGTGGTTGTGTGGGGAGAAGTTTGTCCTGCCAGGCAAACCTCCCAAACGGACAAGATGACTAGAAAGGCCAATGGGAGGGAGAGGGATTTTTTGAGGTCATACCCCCAAGATGCAGGGAAAGTCTTGTGCCAATGCAAGATACACATAGAGATGGACAGGAAGCCATTGCTCAGGATCATAGGATGGAGTCCAGGGTCTTCCTGTTAGACCCACCCAATACAAATCCTCATCTGGCGAGAAAATCATTCTGGGCCTGATCCTGGGCATCCCCTGAGCCCCCAAAACTCCCCGTGATGCAAAGCTCTCCGTGTCTCTCCAGCCAGACCCTGCAGGACAGATCTCCTTGCTGCAAGAGGAATGGTATTTTGCACAAGAATAAAAAGAGCTAGTGTGTGTCTACAGGCACGGATGCTTGTATATATAGGTGTGCACATGCTTGTGTGTGTATGTGCATGCTTGTGAACATCTGTGCATGTGCGTTTGAGTGTGTATGCCTGTTTGCATGAGCTTGGTTGTGTCCGTGCAGCCTTGTGCACGTGTGAGTGTTTGTTTGACTTGTGTGTGTGTGTGTTCACTCCCTTTAAATTCCCAGAAATGTATTTCCTGGCTGGAGCTGTGGATTTCATTGAGACAGATTAACTCTCCCCCAAACCCCTTAACCAGCCCTAACCCACTCCTGCAAATGGCTATGGTAACATTGTTACAGTCTAATCCCAGAGTAGGAAGGAAGGAAGCAGCAGTGGGGGAGGGAGGATGTTAGTGGGATTGAAAAATGCTTCATCTGGCATGCAGGCTGAGCTGTCTAATTAAGCCAGCCAGCCCTGGGAAGCGATTACAACCCAAAGGGACGGCGGATGGGGGGAGCTATGAGAAAAGATAATACTGAGTAAACGATGCAACGCTGTCCATCAATTTTATCGTTAACTCTCTGTCATCTCCCTTTGGGGTTCTAAATAGCTACTAACAAGTTATTCGTTAAGGATGTAAATTCTGCTGTCAAGGTTAGACTGAAATAGCTGCACATTCATCTCCTTTTTTAATTCTTATTTCTAAAGCGACGAAGGGTCTTTTCCACTGCAGACCAGTGAGGGAACGAACCAGGGCCCCGGCCTGGTCCTGTCCCCCGCAGGGTGATGAGCTGCAGGGTCTCACAGGGGAGGAGGAGGCAGGAGGCACTTCTACCTGTGGAGGTGCCATGTGCATTCCAAGGCTGGGGCAAAGCTGGAGGAATCTCTGCCTCGGGGCTTCAGAACTGCCCATGGCGCCGGAGCCGGGAAATTTCGCCATTGCCAGACTTCTCTGAGAAGGGCGTTGATGTCGGAGGGGGCTGGAACAATGCACAAAGCTCCAAAGTCAGACCAATTCACCCCACCCGGGGGTCTGGCTTTGTAGCATATGTTGGGTCGAGGGGAACCTTGGGAGCTGGGTGAGATGAGAAAGGGTGGTGTTAGGGGCTCGGGCACTGTAGTCAGTAACCAATAAAGAGGTGTATGGTTGTGTGTCCAAGTCCGTCCTTCTACTGTGTCCCACTGGGGCCTGGGGAAAACCCAGGCATTTCCAGGCCTGCATTCCCTTTGGAGCCTGAGATCCCTTTGGAGCACACAGAGGAGGTAGGCCTCTGAAACCTGCTCCAGTTGACACATCGGAGCCTGTCTTAATCTCCTGCTGTCGATCCCGACCCTACTGCTAGGAAGGGGTGAAGGGGGAAGCGGGTGGTAGCTTCTGTGTAGAACTCAGAGGGGAGAGAGGAACTGGGGATGGTGCAGAGGTGGGGACGGCCCTGAGGAACAGCCCTGAGCATAGTAATTGACCCCAGTCCTCTGGACCCTCACATGGGGGCACACCACACAGCTGCCCGCCTACATCTGATACCTGCCCCCTTGCCCTACACCTGGCTTGTTCTCAGGAAGCCGAGATACGACTTTCATAGGCCTGCCTGGGCTTTAACTCTCTTCTTCATCCTGCACCTTCCCTTTGCTATCAGAGGGTGGTTCGCAGGTCCTGGGTCGCACACGTGCATTTGTTATTGGAGGACTATGCATGGGTCCTAGGTTGCGCGTGTATGTTTGGTTTTTGGGTGGCTCATGAGTCCTGAAGTTGAGTATCCTGGAAACATAGGAATTGCCTGACCAGAGCAGACCCTTGGTCCACCTAGACTCGAAAAGTGGCCAGTGACAGGATGCTTCAAAGGGAGGTGCTGGACGTTTCCCATAGGGACAGTTTCTTCCTGACCCCAAGCAATCAGTGATCAGCCTATACCCTGAAGCATGAGAGTGTACTGGCTTGTTTTTGCAGCGTCTTGTAAATAGCTGGCATCATGGATCACGCTTACAGAAGAAAAGACCATTTCAGCTTCTACTGTGGGGAAAAAAGAATTACACAGACTTTGAAAAACAGAGAGAAAAAGATGAAAGTAGATCAGATTTAGGGCCAGGAAACTTCAAACTTCTCTCTTTCAGTTGGATATAAGATTCTGCATCAGCAGCTCTTCTAGACTGTGGTGTAGTGCTGTTGCATGCTGTTAGACAGCTGCCATACTCCAGCCCAGAAGTGGCCACATTTCAGTGGAGGATGAAGTGACTCTCCATATAATTTACCTATCACTTTGGGATGAAATGCAAGATATTCGCATTGGGCGAGTACTCGGTCCTTACTTAGACAAACCTTCCATCATCTTCAGTGGGAATTTTGCCTGAACAAAGGCTAGATAGCATTTTGGCCTATTGTTACTTATTCCAGGGGTCACCCTGACTGACTAGCCAATCTAGTGTTCACATCAGATCTGCCTTCAGCAGTGATGAATTCTTGTGATTGGAATGAAGTGGGGAAGAGAGGCTTCCTGTGAGTGCTGCTGGAGTTGGATCTGACAGCAGCCTTGATGAATGAAATCAGTGTTGCGATCTAATTAATAAAAGACAAGGGGAAATGATAGCATCGGTTTGGAACAGATTTTGTTCTAGATGGAGTAATCCCTTACTAATAATTATATCTAGCCCTTATATAGCACTTTTCATCAGTCAATCTCAAAGCACTTTACAAAAGGAGAAAAGTATCATTATCGCAATTTTACACCTGGGGAAACTGAGGCACCAGGTGGGAAAAGTGACTTGCCTAGGATCACGCAATAGGCCCGTGGCAAAGCCAGGACTAGAACTCAAGTATCCTGAGTCCCAGTCCAGTGCTCTGCCCACTAGGCCTTATGATTTCAATGGAGTTATTCCTGATTTATAGGGTTGTTACTGAAGTCCCAATCAGACTCATTCCTTCTATACTGTTATTAACTGGTGCACAGGCCTCGTACTGACCCTCTGCTCAGAGCTGAATCCCTCCAGGACCCCTCATTGAGCTGGGAGACTTGACCAAGGGGACTGAGTCATCCGCACAGTGGGTGACAGAGGCTGGTTTCACGCTGAAGGTTTCACACAGCAGGTAGTGAGGAGGTGGGTGGGTCCTCGGCTCATCATGGGCTGCAGATACCTGCACGATACCCCCCAGCTTGTGTGCTGCATACACACATACACACCTCCCCTGCCTTCCATGGCGCCCTCCACGCCTGGCCAGGAATTCACCCCGCCAGGGGAAGGGTAAGGCCCTCACAAAATGGAAGGAAGATCTCAAGAGAACAGTCTCTCTCCTTCTCTCTCCCGCCCCCGGGGCTTTTTAACCAGCCCTGATTATTGACTTTTTAACCAGTCCTGATTATTGAAAGGGCATACTATGTTTTGCTAATGGATCAGGGATGGGAGAGAGGGAGAGGGAGAGAAATCCAAAGTTTTTAGCACATCGGGGCCAAAATTTACCATGGAGAGCTGGGGATGGCAGCAGCCTCTACTGAACAGTTCTTAAGGCCCCAATTTAATGGCTGTTAAATGAGGAGTCGTCCGCCTCCGTCGTCCGCCTCCATCTGACTGAGTAGTTGCTCTTCGTGCAACAAAGGGGGTAATTGCACAGTGAGGTGCTGGGTAACAGGAGGAGGGAGGGCAGGGCACTGTAAAGGATGGAGCAGCCAGCTGGGTAGGGGTGTAGAGATTGGCAGGGATACCAAGAGCAAGGAGAGCCGTCTCCTGATACTTTCCCAAAAGCGGTGATCTGCTGGGTGGTAGCAGGGAGCGATGGGTGATCGAAGCTGAACATCTCTTTAGTATGATGTATAAATGGTTTGTATTATGGTAACACCCAGTGGCCCCCCCTAAAATTGTGGCCCATTGTGCTAGGCAGCATGCAAACGCCCAGGAGGAGACAGGAGCTTAGACCCTAAATAGACAGGGTGGGAGGAAGGCCGGATGATCCTTAGAATTTTGTAGGAAATGATTTTCTTGTCCCCTGAGAATCTGTGAAAACTTTTCCTGTCCCAAATTGGGACAAAAGGTCAAAAATCTCTGTCATGAATTGAAAATCCTTCATGCACTCCTGATCGCTGGGGGATGGCACCGTGCACTGGAGACGCTAAAACGAATTTGATGGGCTCAGAAGAGGCTGGAACCGATTGTGGCACTAAATAGAGGAGAGGTGCTGAGATGTGACCTGTGGCAGTTGAGTAGAAGAGAGGCTTATGAGTCAGGGTCTGCAGTGAGGTGGGGACAGCAGGTTCTCGGCGCGGGACTGTGATCAGCTACCTGGGATGAGGACTTAGGAGCCTGGATGCTTCTTTGAATCTTCTCTACCTGTGGAGCGTGCAGGGTTTGGCAGCAAAGCTCACAAGGACAGAGTCCCTGCTGCCAGGTGGCTGGGAATCCAGGGAGCGCTGACTTGCTTGTGGAGATGTTTGGTGTTTCCTCTGCAGCAGTGCTGAGGGAGCCACAGGGGGAGACAAAATGAGGGGAAAGCTACTAGCATGGCTTCCAACCGTGAGAGCAGAGTTCAGTTTGGGACACAGATTCAGATCATAGTAGGGTGACCAGACAGCAAGTGTCAAAAATCGGGACAGAGTAGGGGCTAATAGGAGCCTATATAAGAAAAAGACCCCAAAATCGGGACGGTCCCTATAAAATCGGGACATCTGGTCACCTTAGGTCATAGGATCATAGAAATGCTGGGCTGGAAGGGACCTTGAGAGGTCATCGAGTCCAGCCCCCTGGATTGAGGAAGGGCCAAGTCACCATCCCTGACAAAGATCTGGCCAACCTGTTCCTAAAACTGATGCCGGGGATTCCACAACCTCCCTTGGAAGCCGGTTCCCCAGCGTAACTGCCCTTACCGTTCCCAAGCTTTCCCTAATATTGAACCTAAATCTCCCTTACTGCAGATAAAGCCCCTGGCTTCCTGTCCGGCCTCCAGTGGACATGGAGAACAATCGATCGCGCTCCTCTTTATAACATATTTGGAGACTCTTCTCAGGTGCTCGCACTGTCTTCTTTTCTCAAGCCCAAACATGCCCAGATCGATTGGTGCTTCAGCCCTCTCCCCTGGCAGGTGTCCCAGGGGGCTGATATGCCAGCAGCAGGTGGAATGACTGTGGCTGTTCGAGGGCGGTTCTGAACCCGACACACATTTGACCAGGCCCCCTGAGAAGCTGGATGTATCTGGTGAGGACATGTGAGTGGACACCCATTGTTTACCTAGAGGCTGGGATGCGGGAACCCCATTGACTTTAGTGGGACTGGCTGGTATTCTGCTGTAGGAGACTATGGACTGGTGGTTACAGCGTATTGGCTGGACAGGCAGTGGCTAAGGTGAGGGGCGGGTGTGGTGTACGTGTGTCTATGGAGCGAGAGCTTTATGAGAGGACAGCAGAGCCCTCGCTCCCTCTGCACTTAGCTCTGCCTGGGCGCTGCCAGGTGTTGAGATCTGGTGGCGGGGACGTGGATCCATGTGCCAACTTCCCTAGCTTCAGCTCTGCTTTCTTTCCTGCTTCCCCTGCCATGGCAGATCCTGCTTCTGCCTCCTTGATCCTAGTCTCCTGCTGGCTGGCTCGGTCTCCAGGGAGATCCCTGCCTCCCTCTCGGAGCCGCTGACAGGCAGAGGATTACAAAGCAGACGGGGCTCCCTGACAGGGCTTCTGAGCATCCCCCTGGATGCAGCCAGGGCTTTGCCGTGATACCTACTGTCTGCACCCCCTCCCTGCGTGCCACACACTTCACACTCTATCTTTCTCCACACTCCAGCTCTGGAGTCAAATCCCACTCAGGTGTACACAGAGGGCTCATTTCAGTAACTCCCAACTCTCCCGGCACCAGCACCGATCATTGGGTCCAGTGTTCAAAATAGGGTGACCAGATAGAAAGTGTGAAAAATCGGGACAGCTGGTGGGGAGCCTATAAAAGAAAAAAGCTCTGAATAACAGGACTGTCCCTATAAAATCAGGACATCTAATCACCCTTTTCAGAGGAGTAGACTGGGAGTCAGGCTTCCTGGGTTCCATCAGAAGCTCAGCCACTCTCCCAAGATCCCCTCAGTGAGTAACTCACATCATCACTCCGTGCCTCAGTTTCCCATCTGTAAGACTGGTCTCCATGGGGAGTTATGGGGGTTAATTAAACCGTGTTTGTAAAGTGCTCGTGGATGCTATTGTTGTTGTTATGGTGAGAGGGGCTAATGGGGTCTTGGATGTAGGCCAATCACAGAGCTCGCGGTGAATGGGTACACTTAAGCTTTCTCCTTTGTGTCCAAGAGGAGGAGCAATTGGGATTCTTGCAGTAAAACCAGCTGCAGACAAGGGGTGCAGTGAATGCCTCAGAGGAACCTGGAAAGGCAAGCCAGTGAGGAACAAGGGGGTTTTCCAAGTAGCCATCACAAGGGCTAGGCACTCTACTGCGGTGCTTGTATGTAGAGGAACCGCAGTGAGCAATAGACAGAGGTGTAGAGTGACCCAGGACGGTGACGGAGGCTGAGACAGCAGCTTCTTGGGACCAGGGCTGGCATGTCTGGTTTGGGAGGAAAGCTGGCTGGAGCATATTTGACAAAATTAAATGTCCTCCCCGTACGGTGCTTGGACGAAGCTGAAACGTTTTGTGGAGATGTCAGTTTTGGCAAAGTGATGGTTTTGGGGGTCCAGGTTACCTCTGATCAGAGAGAGAGATAGAGTGAGAGACAGAGACCCAAATCAAAAACCTGAGAGTTGTGATCCCAAAATATCCGGTTTGGCATAGTCCAGTTGGTGAAAATGTTCTGAAGGTTTTTGGTCTTGTTCCAATGCAGAACGAAAATCAATATTGAGACCTCGAAAGTTGGCATGAAAAGGGATTGTCGTCCTCCAGCCACCTCTTCTGGGGATCTTAGCAAAAGCCTGCATGCTGTCTCCCCCTACAGCTGGTCAGAGATCCATGACTGTGTGTCTGTTTCTGTGAATACACAGACCACACCTAGAATATACCCAACTCTCATCAACGATTTCTCACCTGGGCAGGACAACCCTTCAAGGACCTGGATTACAGTGTTCCACTCAGCCTATGAGGCCACATTATTATTAGAACTTGTTTTGATAGCGAGACCCCAACAGAGAGGAGAACCCATTGAACTAGGTCCCTGCCCCGCAGAGTTTACAGTCTAAGCAGACAACGCAGGATTCTTACGCCATGTCATAGAGCGGGGACTGTGGCAAGGAGAAGTGAAGTGACTTGCCCTACGTCACACAGGGCGTCTGTGGCAGTACCAAAAACTGAACCCGAGTCTCCGGAATCTCAGGCCAGTGCCTGAACCCGACAGCAGACCCTGTCCTGAACGGCGCTAGAGAAAATGCTTCGGGCAGAGGGAGGCATGATGCAGACATGAAGAGGCAGCTCCTTCTGGGAAAGTGTCTCCAGGTGGCTGGAAAACAGCAGCTCAGCTCCCTGAATTTCTCTTTCCACTTCCCCTGGCGCTCTGCCTACCTGTCTTCAGCTGCCAGCTCTAGTAATCTCTCTGTGACACATCAGCACAGCCTACGAGTCTGTACTCTTGTTCCTGGCTTCTCCCTCTGTCTCATTACTGCTGCATTAATATTACAGCGCCTGAGTTGTAGGCTATCACTGGAGTTTTCTCTGGCGATCCCCAACAGCCAGCGGCGAAGGCTTGTGTACCAGTCCGGGTTATGCTGCAGTCGGAAGCTAGGGAAGGCTTTCGCTTGAGACTTGCCAGGTCTTTGATGTAAATTAATAGCATGAGCAGCAAGATCGGAGCAGGGAGACCATCGCCGCGGTCCCAGGAGCATTGTAGTGCCATTGAAGCCTGTTAGCGTGATGGGTTTATATGCAGGGTGACGTGTGGCAGACACCGCGCAGCTAGTGGGAGGCGGGAGGAAAGGGTTGCCGGAGGCTAGAGCAATGGCAGGCGGCTCTCAAAAGCAGGGATGTTGAAGAAGTTTGCAGCTTTCTGCAGCGAACTGTGCCTGTGCTAAAGGGGGCAGTTGGAGCCCTTGGCTCACACTGTGAGCGCACCAAAAAACCTCCCCCGGTTCTCATCCCACGAGGATGGAGAATGTGAAGCCAGCTTTGCCCTCTGGGTTTGGGCCAAATCAGGTCCCTGCTGCTGCAGTGTTTCGTTCTCACCTAGTTTGTCCGTTGGTGTTTTTATCTGCCTGCCTAGTCCCTCTATCCACCCATCTAGAATTGTAATGCCACGTCCATCACTGTGGCATCTGGGCACCACAAAGAGATCCCTCCCTCTCTGAGCTCCTCTCTCTCAGGCCTTCCTTGGAACAATCGTATAATACTTCCCAAGCCAGCTAGCCTGGAATGTGGATTTCAGCCATGTAGGGCCAGACTGTGAACGCCTTACTCCCACTGGTGAGTAGCTACACACGTGCATCGTCCCGGAGAGGGGAGGGAGTTGACAGCCTGAGCCCTTAGTTTGTTACATCGGTGGATTTAATATTGTTCATTGTTAGTCATGCAGTAGCACATAGGAGCTCCAGTCACGGCCCAGGCCTTCATTGTGCTAGGGGCTGTACAAACACAGAATGAAAAGAAAATCCCTACTCCAAAGAGCTGACAATCTGAGTATGAGGCAAGAGACAATAGATGGATGCAGGCAGATCTCCTGGGGACCGCAAGAAATCAATAAGACAGTCCTGGTCAGCATGTGGTCTGTGGTATGAACACACCAGCTGCCTAACTGCTCTCAAGTGTTCTTGAGGGGACAAAGGGGAATGGAGATGGGCCCCAAGAACTCCTGGTGGCTCCTAATTCCCCTCCCGGTTAACAGTCTAGGACTTGGGGAGGTCACAAGATGAGATAGTTGAGCTTGTGCTGTCCAGAGGATGGCAAAACAATTTAATTAGGTCTTGGCAGAGAGGAGGCTAGGCCAGGCAGACAGCCGCAAATTAACGTCAAAGTCAGGTCATGGAAATGAAGTTACAATGTCAAAGCAATGACAAAGTGATTCCTGTGTCAGGGGAGATCACAGTGCACCAGCAGAATGGCAGCAGAATGATTTCAGTCCTCGCCTGCCGAGGGAAACCAGAGCTGCACAATACAGAGGAGTGGGGGAAAGCCGTGGATTCTGTAACTGGCACTCGGCGGCACAGAGGCCCAAACAAAGGCAGCAGAACACAGAGACGTTGTGCGAATGTAACGTTACGCGATTGACCTGAATGGCTGAGTGGCCGGGGTTCGGCAGGGGGCCTTGCTGGCCTTAAAATCGATGAGCCGAGAAGAGCAGCGAGGTGCCCCACAAAGGTGCCAGCCGGAGCTCAACCCGGCTGTGGCTAGGCTTTGTCGCATACAAGCTGCTCTGCCAGAGGGACAGATGCAGCTTGGGTGGCCTCTCTGGGGAGATCTTGAGCACATCAGGGTATCTCTGGCAAGGGTGTGAGGGTCGGGTGTGTTGCTGGGGCTAGTCCAGCAGGGCTGGGCTGAGGCGTTAATGAAGACGCTCCGGGTTATACTCTAGTTATCTATCCACACATCCGGGCTGCATTTCCTTTCTCCCGCACCTGCGTTCCGAGGGAGCCTTCCAGGAGACTGGAGTATCCCTTTCTTCTTTATGTCGGGGCTCCACTTCTCTGGCAAAGCGATTCCTGGACATTAGCAAATGGCTTCACTCTCTCTACAACTGCCCTTAATGAGATTTTAACAGCAGCCCTTGATGGGTCTCAGTGAGTAACAACTGAGTTAATTGTGGCAGGTGCCTGATCACTCATCCTGCAGTAATAACCGGAAGGGAAGATCAGGAGGTCAGAAGCACTAGGCCACTATGGATGCATTAGCATGGAAGAGTCCCTGTGAGGTCCCCCGGGCACACACTGCCTGTGAGAGGGACCAGGAAGCATATACAGGCCCTTATTAAGAAATGCAAGAGAGAAGGGCAACAAAAACGATCAGGGGTAGGGAGCAGCTTCCATCTGAGGACAGATTAGAAAGACTGGGGCTGCTCAGTTTAGAAAAGAGACACCTGAGAGGACATACGATAGAGGTCTAGAAAACCATGACTCATGTGGAGAAAGTGAATAAGGAAGTGTCATTTACCCCTTCCCATAACACAAGATCCAGGGGTCCCCCAATGAAATTAATAGGCTGCAGGTTTAAAACGAACACAAGGAAGTACTTCTTCACACAATACACCATCAACCTGTGGAACTCATTGCAAGGGGACACTGTGAAGGCGAAAAGTATAATGGGGTTCAAACAAGAATTAGCTAAGTTCATAGAGGATAGGTCCATCCATGGCTGTTAGCCAGGATGGTCAAGGAGGCAACCCCGTGCTCCGGGTGTCCCTAACTCACAGTCAGTTCCTTTCTTATGGCCTTCTTATGGGAAGAGGCGTGGAATGGGAGAGGCCTCATGGAAGGGGTGGATTGGAGGGCCGGGGCTATGTGTGTGTGTGTGTGAGTAATGCAGCCCTCAGGCCAGTATACTAGTCCTCATGTGGCCCTCTTGGTGATTTGAGTATGAGATCCCTGCTCTAGACCATTCATTTTTCATCCTTCTATCATGTTCCCCCCTGTTCACCCCACCTCTAAACTAAACACAATCTTTTCAGGCTCTTCTTGGACGTCTCTCCTAGCCTCAGATCATTTTCACCTGCTGTCTCTGAACCCCCTGCTAGTTCTACTGTAGCTCTGTTATAGACTGGGTGACCAGACTGGAGCACAGGATTCTAGTGGAGGGCATATATCATTCATCTATTTTAGCCCAGGAGGGACCAATGCAATCATCTAATCCAGGGGAGGCAACCTATGGCACATATGCCAAAGGCGGCACGTGAGCTGATTTTCAATGGCACTCACACTGCCGGGGTCCTGGTTACCGGTCTGGGGGGCTCTGCATTTTAATTTAATTTTAAATGAAGCTTCTTAAACATTTTTAAAACCTTATTTACTTTACATACAACAATAGTTTAGACTGATATTATAGACTTAAGAGACCTTCTAAAAATGTTAAAATGTATCACTGGCACGCGACACCTTAAATTAGAGTGAATAAATGAAGACTCCGCACACCACTTCTGAAAGGCTGATCCAATCTGACCTCCCGTGTAGCACCAGCCACGGAATTTCACCCAGTAATTCCTCCTTCAAGCCCATAACTTCTAGATGAACTAGATCATCTCTTTTGGATAGACATCTTATCTGGATTTAGAGTTGTCAGGTGGCAACAAATCCCTGACATCCTTAGTAAATTGTTCCAATGGTCAGTTCCCCTCACTGTAAAAAGTGTACTTTGTCTCTGTCCTGAATTTACCTAACTTCAGCTTCCAGCCATCACATCTTGTTATGCTTTTGTCAGATAGATTAAAGTCTGTTAGCAGCAGTTGTCTCCCCACTGAGGTACTGATAGACCGTGATCCAGTCACGTCATAATCTTCTCTTTGATAAAACTAAATAGGTTGATCTTCCTAAGCCTCTCACGGTAAAGCAGGTTTGCCAAATCTCAGATTATTCTGCTGACTCTTTTCTGAGCCCCTTCCACTCTTTCCAGAACCGAACACAGTATCCAGAGATGGCTTCACTGATACCAAGTACAGAGGTAATCCTAGCTCCCTTCTCTTGCTAGCCCCCTGCTTATCCACCCAAGAATTGCCTTAGCCCTCTTAGCCACAACATCGCTCTGGGAGCTCACATGCGACTGGCTTCTACCGGGGCCCCCAAGTCCTTGCCAGAGTCTACAGAGGCTACAGTCCCTCATCCTGTAAGCAGGATGCACATTCTCCATCTCTAGATTGATTCACGGAGGTGGCCCAAACCCTGCAGCCGAGTGTCCCAAGCAGTAGGGGTGCTTGAAATCTAGGCCCAATGAGTTTAGAGACACATCGCAACCTCAGAACGTGGCTCCTTAGGCAGCAGGATCTTTGGGGCAAGGAGAAGGAGTGTGTGTGAGATCTCCTGGGCAGAGCCTGGTGCATGATGGGCACTACAGGAACACAAATCATTGTGCCATTGAGCACAGCCTGCCAGCATTGGTAAGGGCACCCTTCCCTCCCAGGTGCTGAGCTGGGTTTCTGCTGACCCTGTTTTACCCCATCAATTTCTCACTGGCAGCCCAGATTCCAGGCTCTGTCTGCTTTGTTGGGTTCCCTTGTTGGCTCTAACAGATTCTGCTGGGGCAGGTCATGGAGGCACCAGGTGGGATTTGTAACCTGGTGCAGGAGTTTGCCATCTGGCCATACTGAGCTCCCAAACCTCCTGAGCTGAGGGTTCATTTGTCAGCTGGGGGGCCTGGTCCAGCCCCATTGGGGAAGCGTTGGACTGTAGTACCCAGGCCAGGTGCTGCTGGGAGCATCCTCCCTGCCTGGCTCTTTGCTTTCCCTTTGCTTCCTTTTTCAGAGGCTTATGCCCAGCTCTGAATTCCTGAGGCACTGAGAGCTGAGTGGGGGAATTGCTGGGAGTTGCAGGTGCACAGGCCTCCACAGCACAATCCTCACTGCCAGACTGCACAGCTCAGAATGTCCCACCCTGGGGGAAGAGCTGTTAATGGGAGATGGGGGTAGGGGGAGAGTCAGTCATCTGGGGACACTGGAAAAATCAATTTATTTTCCTCACTCAAAGTCCAAGTCACTGCAGAGTCCAAACTTCTTAACTGGCAACAGCTGCTACCAATCCAGCCTCCAAATGGACTTCAAGCATCCCCTGACATCTCACCCTGGCCAGTCAGGCAGCATCTAAATTGCCTCAGGAGAGGAGAACTGAGTAGCTCCTTGAATTTACTCATTTGCATCAAAGCATCAATCACCTAGTACATAGGCTGCATGGGCAGGTGCCCAGCCCCACTGGGGAGGGGCAGGAACTGGGTCCTTTGAGGACAGAATAGGACACATGGATTTAGGAGGGAAGGCAGCTTTATCTTGCATGGTTGGGATAGTGGTTCATTTGGCCAGGCAGGGGTTAAGGACCTCCCGCCGCCTCCTTAAAATGCTTTTTCAGTTTATACGTGGCTCCTAGCCAACACTGATTTGTATCCAGTTCTCCCTTTCCCAGCAGCTCTGCCAGCCACCCTAGCAAACACAGACCGGATACACGCAAGACCCCTTCTCTCCCTGATCCAGGTTCCTCCCAGCTAGCCCCTAGCTCCAGCAGCTGTCCCTTACTCCAGCAAACCTCAGAGCTGTTTCTTCTCCTCAGCCTCCCGGTATGGCTTGCATTACCCCCGTGCCCCAGCTTCCCTCTCTTCCCCCCACTACTCGCTACACAACAGCTTGAGCAAAGGAGACTTTTATAAAAACAATTTTCCTCTATCAAGAAATCCCCCTACAAGGGCCCTAGTGCTGCAGCAACTAGGTGACTCACCACCTAACTAAGGGCAACCCAGCCCTCAGCCAGGCCCTTTCAAAGGCTTGGACACCTTCCCCGCCCGCTCGCCAATCAGCTCTCCCCATCCGCCAGGCTCAGTGATGGCAGCTGTGGCCCATCACTCACTCCACACTTGGCTCCACAGAGTTGTGGCTGATTGACAGCTCCTGATTGACACCACATGTGGCCACTCTCATTCTGGAATAAGGGTGGGGAGGCTTGTTCCCCTTTAGCTTAACCCAGCAGGTCACTCAGATGTAATTCCCCATGTAACCAATCCCTCAGACTCCTAAGCCCCTGGGTTTTATTAGTGTTCCTTGTTTAGTGACCCTCCCTAGCTTTGCAGGGCAGGGATCCCAGCTCTGAACTGGCTAGATAGCTGGCTGTCTCTTTGGAAAGGGGGCAGGGTGTGCTTCTTCCTCACACCCCTGTTTAGCTACATGAGTGGGGAGTTCAGGTGCTTCCCTACCTGGTTCTCCTGTGATGCTGCTGTTTGACCAGTGGGTACCCCTCTTCTGTCACCCCCATAGCGAGTAGAGGGCCCTCTTCCTATAAAGGGGGTGATGGTGGCTCAATCCTGCAAAGTGCTGAGCACTCCTGTCAGATGCCAAGTGCCCTTACCTTGCTAAGGTCCATAGGACCAAAGGGCCCTCTGTGCCTGGCAGGATGAAGCCCTAGACCAAGGTAGCCTGTTTTCCCCTCCCCTGGCCCCCGGCCTTGTATGTGAGACCTGAGGTTGCAGTGGCGCTGCGTGGAGGAACTGTATTGCCCTGGGCTAAGGTGGGGAGGAATCTCTAGTGACAGATGCTTCAATTACCATAGGCTGGGACCTGCCTTAGCACCAATTTCACCTGGAGAGGGGCTCAGAACAACTCCCCGCCCCAGCACCAGGTAGCCCTGACCATTCCATCGCACACCTGAGCTCCTTGTCCCTTAGCGCTGTAATGGGCCGCATGGGAACCCCAGCATCCCTGAAGGCTGGGGGGAGTTTGGATCCCGATCCAGTTTGCAACTCATTCCTCTCTCGAGAGCAGCGCCCTGGCTGGACAGCGTCATCTCCAAGTGGAGCCGGAGCATCCCCTTTGCGTTTACTGAGAGAGCTGGGCAAAGAGCGGGGTTAACAGCCCAAGCTGGGGAAGCCGTGCGGTGACGACACAGCCTATCTCCCCCCTGCAAAAGCGGCAGGTCATTGAGTGCTGAGCCGCCTGCCAGTCCGGCCTAATTAAGGCACCACTCATTCTGTCGACGGCCACGATGGAATGAGTGATTACCAAGCATTGATCCACTCCCTGCCCACGGGACTAATTTGTTTATTGATGCCTGCTGGATCATTACAGCAGGCCTGAGCCTAGGACAGACTGGGCTTATAGGGGTGGGTTTCTTTCAGAACAGAGAGCAATTAGGATGGCCAGTGCTGTCATTTGGGTAGGCAGATGTGCAGCACACATCCCTGGCTGGGTGGGGGAATTTGCTCCATTCCCAAGCATTGGGCTGACTCTTATCAGCTGCAGCAGCCATCCTGCTTCTGATGATGGCCATTTGATAGTGTCCAGGACGAGGCTGGACGGGTGTTGTATGTTGTAGGCAACAGGTCAGATCAAACTGGCAGGAAAGACAACAGCTCCAGCTGAGCTGCGTGATCTGCTTTTGCAGTAAAGCCCAATGTCGATGAAATGTGGAAAGATTAGCCCCAGCTCAGTTGAAGCTGTAGGAGCCAATTTTATCTTGGCCTTGGTGCTTTATGATAAAAAGTCTTGGCCAAGATTTTTAGAAGTGACTAGTGAGTTTGGGCACTGCCATTTGTGGGGACCCAACTTGAACCCCAAAGAGCCTTGACTTTTAGAAAGTGTCTGAGCTCCTGCCCTCTGAAAATCACAGCCCTTCCAGTTGGCTCAGTTTGAGTGGGCAAAAATCACTAGCCACGTCTGCAAATGTTGGCCCTTCCGACTGACATAGCTCCTCTGGGATTTCACAGGTCTTTGCAAAGATGAATAAGTTAACCCTCACCCACCCAGATGCGGTTCAGGATGTAAAGTTCAGAATCATTATCCCCAAGTTACAGGTGGGGAAACTGAGGCACAGAGTGCCTCCACATAGCTGAAGCCCCCTGACAAGTTTTGTGTTTTTACACTCACCCTTTCCTAGTTCGTAAGCTTTTCTTTCCTGACCCCCATTACTGGCTGAAAGAATCCGCACAAGCAGAGAACACTGTGAAACTGACTATAAATCAAATGCTGTTGAATGCACAAAGTAAACAAACAGAAAAACCAAGTATATATATATATATATTCTCTAATCTGCATTATGGTCACCTTAGTCAGTCAACTTCTACCAATAGAAAATATAATTTCAGACAGCTCTGCATGTGTTTTTTTAAATTGATAGTGTCCTTTTGACCAGACTATATAAAACCAATTTAAAACATATCTAACAACATAAAACTAGTTGGTATAGCTAGTTGGTAGCTACTGAACTATTGGCTAGTGTAAATCCTGAATCATTTACTCTAGGATTATAGTAAACAGTTAATTGACATCACTTCAATTTTATGTATGCAGTACAATATCCATTCGTTAGTTACTCCTGAATCCATGATTAAAAAAAAAAAAGTAGTAGATGTTGGTTTACCAGTGGGGGTGGGGTGGAAAACTGGCAAGAGAAAGCCCTCCCGCCTCCAGCCCACACAAAGGTCAGGAAACTCTTCCAAGGACAAGCTCCACCCCGGGAGACACCAAAACCCCATTCCGCTCCCAGGAGACTGTACAGCTTTCAAAATATGAGTGTGTGTACGGGTGCTGTGCTCCTCGCACTTGGCACTGCTGCCCTCTTTGGGCTCTTGGTCTTTGACTTCCCCCTTTAGTGGGGTTACCCTACAATAACAGGATTGCAAAAGCTAAAAGGCTACAGCTATAACGAGGACACAATATTCAAGGTCCATGCACTCTGAGAGCAAACAGGATTCCAGATGCCAGAAGAGCATCTTGCTGTGCTCAGAGGACGATGCAAATCTCAAAACGTAACTAATGAGGTGCTAGAATACGGAAAGAAGTCAACTGGGCTGCTGGTTTTCTAAGCATGTTGATTCATTAGAGTCCACTGTCCCTGGACTGGCTGTGTTTAACTCCCACAAAGGGAAGCATAGATCTTAGTCAAGAGTGGCTGAACTTTACATCAATCACAGAGGCTAACCTAAAGAGCGGTTGGCAGCAGGTCATAACGTAGAGTTCACGCACCCAACTGCTACAGGCTCTTCTGTGTTTATTTGCACATGGGTCACAGAGTCAGAAACTGAACTGATCCCAGCTGCCTCTTATCAATTTTTATTTTGTTGGTTTTTTTTGACTCAAGCTGTTCTCGCTCAGTATTTAAAAGCCTTCGCACCAGGCATGGACATTAACACCCTGTGAAAATGGTGAAGGGGAGGCTGGACAGGTGCAGGTTCCAGCCTGCATGACACAGCCAACAGATATCCCTGGAGCAAGACAGCGAGTAGAGAGTGCCACAGTCAGATGGGGCAATTAGTTCCTTTGCACTGGCTGGTTACATTCTGCATTAAGGTTAAATCTGTCCGACCCTCCTTTCAGTCGTTGCCCTTGGCAGTCACACCGAAGCCAGGTGTTGCCGTGATGGTATTCAGACAGGGTGCTGACCCAGGAGGTGGTGTGTAGACTCATTGGCACAAGGCTCTGGAAGCAGGGCTCAAATGAAGTCTGACTCCTTGCAACTTGGGAACAACTTGGTGGCAGCAGAAAATGGATCCTGCTCGTGGGTATGAACGCTCATGAGTGTTGGAAGAGGGCAGAAGGGGCATTGCCCTCTGCCCATTCCCAACTGCAACCCTTGGGCAGGAACAGAATTTACACACACATCTCCCACATGCAGGCCCCTTGGCCTGACTGGAGCTGCCTGCCCGGCCTCCACCCTGCATATAGAAGTCAAACTATACCTCTGATCCTGCAAATGAATTGGCTAACTTCTCTCTTCCTCTCCCCAGTGTGATCAGTACAAGAAGGGGATCATTTCTGGCTCAACGTGCAAAGACCTGTGTGAGGAGCATACCCTGGTGTTCCAGCAATGTCTTTCCTCATCCCCCACTCAGCAGGTAGGTAGGACTTGGCTGGAAACTTAGCTTGGTGGGTAAAGGAGTCTCTTCCCAGAGGGGGCATAGGCTACCAGTGCCCCTTTAAGACAGCCGTGTGCCCTGCATACCCCTACTCCTCAGAGCCTGATTTTCACCAGTCTTGTCACAACTGTTTTTTGCTTGGGAGGTCTGGGCTGAGCTCCTAAGAGACCTCAGTGGATGCTGCTTCCTTCTCCTGGAGCTGCAGGCCAGCCTGGGCTGCTAAGTAACCTCATCTATCCCTTGGCCAGTCTCCTACAAAGCAGAGGGTGGCGGGGGAGACACCATTTAGGTCCTGATCCAAAGTCCGTGGAAGTTACTGGGAGACTTTCCACGGACTCCAGATCAGGCCCTTGGAGATACGAGGCAGGTCATCCAGCTTTTCTGGCATCTGGTGGGGGTGGCATTGACAAGAAATAATGGCTGTACAGATGCCATTAGAAGAGTGGGGACACAGTGCTTACCTGAACCCACTGGAGATGGCACCCAAGATCCCCATTAAATAAAACGGAGACAACTTGGTGTAATGCTGCGCTACCATGGCAGTTCGGTGGGGCTGCTTTTCAACCCCTCCCTTCATAGGTGGGTGAACACACTCCCCAGACCACCTCCACTGTGGTTTCTCCCCGTGTGCCTCTGCAATGGCTGCTTCAGTGGAAAGGCCAAGGACTGAGTGGGTCACCCAGAGCCCTTCTCTTCCTTGCCTGGGCCATGCTGGCTCTGCAGTGTAGGCGAAGCTTGCAACGTCATTGACCATGCGGTGCCTGGGAAACAGATAGAGGGCTGCCTGGCTGCAAGCTGTTCACTCATACAAAACTAACTGGAATGAGTGGATAGAATCTCTTTGATATTATCCAATGTACCTCTAACCACTGGGCTCTCCTGGGAACCCTTCAAGAACCCACCAACTCATCATTTGTATTTGCTTTCAGCCAGCCATTCTTCCCATGATCACTTACCTCTGCTTTGGTACAGGTTTACAGGGGGCGCTGGATGGAGAAAGAAGTGATCATTAAATGTGGTATTGAAGATGCCTTAAAGGCCGACAGCAACCCTGACTCAGTGCCCAGGAGGGACCTGGTTCTCTTTGACAAGCCTACAAGAGGGACATCCATGGACGAATTCAGAGAGATGCTCCTGAACTTCCTAAAAGTCAGTGTCTGCGCCTCCCAAGCTCTTGCATTGCATTTTTCCGGACAGGGTATTGTCACCTGTCTGGAAGCCCTTGGGACCAGCAATAGTGCATGCTAGTAGGGAGAAGCTGAAGCTAAATGCATTCTTCTATCCCTTGTAATCCTTGAAAAGATCCAGTCCTGTCTGAAGGACTCTGAACCCCACTGTTGTAGCGTGAGACTTCCTGTGATATGACATACTTAAGATAATCCCCATAGCAGATGCTGCAGGAACCACTAGATAAGGATATATATCAAACAAAATCACTGTGTTAGGTGAAAGGGTACATTTCATTCTCATTTTGGTATTCTATTTGCAAGACCGAGCCCTACAGGCAGTCGAAAAGGGACTCCAGCTGCTCCCATCCATTGATTTCAATGGAAGTTAAGAGCCTAAATATATGAAAGGATCTGGGTCAAAGGCCCTTTTTGGCTCTTCTCTCAGCATTCCCAATACAGAGCCCTGGGCAATGCCCCATGTGCGTTTATACAGACTTGAAGGGGACTCTATTACTGTTTCTAATGTAATGCTACTAGGGAATCTTTCTATTTTAAATTTCTATAGAGGTTCTAAGCACGCATAGGTCTTTGTCTAACATATCCTGTCTGAGTTTGAATTTAACTTTATTGAACATTTTCATTGAAAATGTTCATTTTTCCCATTTTCAGAAAGGATTTTTAAAAAATTTTGAATTAAAATGCGCCCTACAATCACACTAATTAATTAAAAAAAGTAAAAAATGTTTACTTCTTGCTTTTACTTTTTTTTCTGAGCATCTCTACTCCTGACTTCTAAAGCAGCCCAGTGCTCTTTTGCTAGGAAGGAGTTTATAATCCCCATAACCCAGACAGATTCCGGTTCAGATACCATTCTAGCTGAAGGAGTTATAAAGGTGGCCTCTACTTGACTGAGGTATTCATTGCATCCAGTACCAGAACTACTGGGTAGTACGGCTGTGTGCTGCTAAGCACTTGCTACTTTTCATGCTGGTGTAGATGAAACAATGAAACCATATCTAGAGCCCTGAAGGCCCTGTTATTTGATTGCAGTTTAAGTCATCCTGTTAGGAATACTCAAATCACTTCTCCACTGGTAATTCCCTCTAAGTGAGGTGGAGATAAAGCCTGCATTATGGAAAGAGAAAAGTTAGTGATTTTATGTAACACAAGCCTAAAATTAAGTCTTCTGGCTTTTTGAAGCTGACAAGCACTGGCTTCGTTTGGACTCCTTTTCTAAGCTATCTTTAAAGAGGTATAAAAAAGGAATTTCCTTAAAGGGAGACTACACAGATTAATTATACCACCACAGACTTCTTCTGTACTTTCTGCAGAAGAGAGGCCCTAAATGTTCAGAAACATGTTAAGGAACACTCACCTCTGCTTTCATCCCCATGTGCGAGTTTCTCTCCCCCACTTCAACTCCACATTTGCAAATATTTAGTCTAGCTGCACCTCCCAATAGCAAGTAGGTTAAAATACAAAAGTAGGAGCTTGCAAGCATTGACTTTCAAAGCCATGGTGAAATAAGTGATGTTCTGGTTTAGCGCTAGTCTCTACCGTTCCTGTGCAGTCTAGCAGTAACATTTGAACCTAAATCAGGGTGTTAAGATGTCATCTTCTTATTTTCACATTAGATGTATTTACTCATTTGTAAGTAGAATATAGATTCAATTGCGATAGATTTCTTGTAAAGAAGAGGTTGGTGTCTCTGATCCCAGATTGCCTGCAACTCTGGGGCTGGCCCCAATGGGGTAGAACCACTACAAGGGTGTTGGATAGGCACAAAAGGTGTATCAAGAGCATAGGTAGAGCATGGTGTACTCTGCCTAGCCCCTTGAGGGTATTTCCCATGTTAGAGCAGCTCTCAGCTGCAAAATTACTCAGAGAAACTAAAGGGCTGTAGCGAACTAGCTACAGCAGAGCATGTGCCTCAAGGTTGTTCTAGCACTTTTACCTCACTCAGAAAGCAGCACCTTAATACTCTGCCCCGAATAAATGTACACAACAGGTGAAATTTAATGAGCTGATGCGATTTCTTATTGGTTTGCAGGCTAACCTAGGAGATCAAACATCACTTGCAGCCTTGGTGAACCAAATCATCACCATGGCAGATGTGAACAAAGATGGGAAAGTATCTCTGGCAGAGGCCAAATCCATCTGGGCTCTACTTCATCTGAACGAATTCCTGCTCATGCTCTCCTTGCATGAGAAAGAGCACACCTCCAAATTGCTGGGACACTGTGGGGACCTGTATGTCACGGAGAAGATCCCTTACAACTCCCTCTATGGTACTAATGTCCCTCACTTCTTCCAGCCATTGCTGCCTTCAGCTATCCACCGGATTATTCACCAGTGGTTTGCCCCAGCCTGGCCCAGAAGAGCAAAAATCGCCATTGGCCTTTTGGAGTTTGTGGAGGAAATATTTCATGGGACGTATGGGAACTTCTACATCTGTGAAACCAGCTTTAAGAATGTGGGCTACAATGACAAGTATGATTTCAAAATGGTCAACCTGAGGAAGGTGGCAACAGAGATGACAATCAAAGGTTTCCTCAAGGGACGTCACTGTGAGCAGAACATGGACTGCACTTACGGGAAGGACTGCATGGCGACTTGTGACAAACTCATGAAGCAGTGCAAGAGCGACATGGTCCAGCCCAACCTGGCAAAAGTTTGTGGGCTACTGCAGGATTACTTGCTGTACGGAGCTCCGTCTGACTTGAAAGAAGAGCTACAAAAGCAGCTACGAACTTGTATGACCCTTAGTGGCCTGGCTAGCCAGATGGAAGTGCACCACTCACTTGTGTTGAACAATCTCAAGACCTTGCTTTGGAAAAAGATTTCAAATACCAAATATTCCTAACAGGGCAGCCGTGCTATAGGGTTGGTATCCAGTTAAGGATAGGTCATTCCTCTTCATTCCACCAGAGGAAATGTACCAGAAGCAGATGGTTCACATGGCTGCAGCCCTTTCCTTCATGAAACTCCCCCCTCGCCCCCAATAAAACATCAATAACCCGTGCCATTCAGCAAAATCATCAATAGCGTGCTTTAGGTCTATAAAGAACATGATGCAAAGTAGAAATACCAAGAGTCTGGCTGAATAGGTTTGGGGGAAGACAGAGGACCAGAGTTGAGCGGCACATCTTTCCTGTTAATTAAGGAACAATCACAAGTGCAGAAAGAGAATGAATCATCATGCTGTAATTGTCATATCTTATTTTGATGAACACCTCTGATGTAAATAAATAGCTTTTATGTGAGTAGCACTGGTATGTCAATGGCAAACAGCCTTTTAAATACCAGCATCCTAGTGATTCTTAAAAGGGTAGATTATCTCACGCTGGAGTCTGCACAATTTAATGTCTGAATTGGATACTGTAAAATTCAGACATTGTGTAGGGAGCAGATAGACAAGCTCACCCACACACACTTTGATTCTGGTGGCTACACACCTTTCTGAACTGCCTGACCTCATAAGAGGTAGGTCCCGGCAAATTCTAGGTTTCATGTTAACAGCTGCTACGCTTGCCAGGACAATTACCCATTTGCAGTTTAATAATGTATTAAAATGATTACAGTTAAATGAAAACACTGATGGCTATAACATAAGGATAAAGCAGACATACACAAATACAGAAAGTCCCCAGGCAAAGACAAGAACCTGATTAACATATATAGCATGGATGCCACCAGTATGCTGTATTTCCCATATCAAGAGAAAAAACACTGCTCAAACACCAGTTCAGGTCCAAATCCACCTCTTGGTTGAACTGGCACTTTTAAAATGGACAGGATTTGATTGGAAAGGTAAAAAGCTAATCCCCCATTAATCCACTGCTCTTCCCCCCCCCCCCCCCCCCGCCAATAAAAATAAAAAAGGAATTTCAGACAATTTTTCAGTAGGCAACAAAAACAAATCTCATTTGGCTGTCTGAACACTACCTGTTATTGAAGTACTGACCCTTTGTTTTCTTTTGTATTTACTTATAATAATCCTTTAACATTCAAAATGCTCTGAACACATGGATGGAGTCGGGTGTTTAGCTTATGTAAACTACTGTTAGTTGGCTCTCCATTCCCTGCACAATTTTATCCATTCTGATAGATTGTATACTGGTGATCCCACAGTAGCTTCATGAAGAGAAGCACACATCTGAAGTACAATTACTAGAAAAAAAAAATTGTCCCACAGGATATATGACCTCTGAAAGCAATCTGTAATGTCACAGCTGTAAAGTTATGAGTCCTTTGGAGTGGAGATATCAGTCCCTTCTATTAGCTCTATAAGATCATTACGACTCAACTGTTATTTATGGGGAAAATGTTCTAGTGGCAACAATGCTTTAAATCTAACTTGCAGCCAGTTTAAGTTGCTTTCCCAGAGCCAGGCCAGCCTTGCACCATAGTAATTCATATACCAGAAGGATAAGCATCTTTTGTGGGGGTATTTTTTGTTTGTTTGGGGCTTTAGAGTCATTGTGTTATGTCCATAAGTTACTCAGACTTTTAAATTCTGTAAAATTACAGTGGGTAGGGAAAAAAAAGGAGCCTAGAAATGCAGAGGCAAGGCCAACAAACTGAATTTAATGCATGCTACTGTATTAAAAGGGCACTTGGTTGAAGAGTTTTTAAAGGATTCTGCCTACTTACGAGCCAGATTTCCCACCTTTTGCCAGTTGAATCAGAAGTGAATTTAAACAATTTTTTAAAGGATTTAAAGAAAATTGGAATGGTTCAAATGGATATTACTTATCGTACTGTGAATGCATCAATATAATTCACTTTAGATGAATTAGGTAGGTTCCTTTTCTCTTTAGACTGACATTTAAATGAAGTCCCCACCCCAAGCCAGGAAGAAAGTCAGTTTAAACTTTATTCTCTTTATGGTTTCACTATCCATTTGCTAATCTGAAAATGCCTGAAAATACATGCATATAGCATTTAATGTAGTTTATCAGGAACACACACAGAAGCAATCTGAAGATCACAATAGCTCAGTTTATTCTTTATTGCTCCTTGGCTAAATGGGTTACAGAGAACATTGACAATTGCAAAAAATATATTTATGTCACCACCTATATTCACATTCACGGTCTGTAGTGCTTGGAGTGTCTTTGCGCCAGTGCATGAAGCTATATCTAGCAAACTTCAAGTACAGAGATTCCAAATGGTTTCTTTTGCTGTCGTCAGGTTTATCAGAAAACAAACCTATAGGCATCATCTGCAAACAAAGTGCCCCAGCATATTAGAATAAGAACTTCAAATAAAGGCCACTCTCAAAATGTGCTAAACCTTGCAATACTTCCGTAGCCCAAGAAGGTACATCATACTACTCAAGCACGTCTGGTTTAACTCCTGATTGTGGCTCTGAGGGGAAAGATAGAAGCTGATCAGTCCCTGCATTTAAGACCTTGCTGATCACTGTGGTACAGCATAAGAGAACCTTACATATTTAAAATGAACCTGTCTCTGTTCTGATTGGCTACAGGGACAAGATCATCTTGTTGCCAATGGACCAAGATGTTGAACTGAGTCAGTTATGACTCAGACTATTCAGAGAATTTCATTTCTCAAAGAAAAACTGCTCCGTAAAATGAAACTCAGTTTTCCAGGAAAGTCATTACAACGGCTAAGTGAAGAATTTGAAAGCTTACATTTTAACCACTCCATGCCCAAGAACAGTGACATGACTAAGAAACAAAGCAATATGGACTGTGTGTAAAATTTATCCCAGCACTGAAGGCTAGGACGGAGGCCCTATGCAAGCTGTAACCCCCAAATTAATCCCTTTGACAATGTATTTAAGTAATGAATATGGCTCTCTGCATGCATGGAGCTGGATTCCATTCCAGTAAAGAATACTCAGGGCCCATTTAACAAAGAGGATACAGGGTTAAGCCATTCACAACCTCGTGACTTGTCCACAGCAAGGGATTCCATTTTTGCATAGGGTTTCTGGGCAACACTGATCCATCAGCTTCAGGATATGGATCACTCAGGAAAAAGGTTAAAGATCTAATCATTTGAGAGTTTAGCAAGCCACAGGCTCTTGTTTCCAATGCTTTCTTGCTTGTGAGGGGTCTTCTGCATCCCTCAGAGTCTTCTGCCAGTTCCCTCCAATCACCACTGTAAAGCCAACTTATAGCCACCTTCATTCCAACCAAAGAGGAACAAAGCAATAGCAAATCTCAAAATGAGCAGATGCTACTGGTGAACAATTCAAGGTTCTCTGCCTCCCACTTCAAAACTAAAAGTTGTGTGTTAACCTCACAGCAGATCCAAGCCCATATCAATCAGAGCCAAAACTAAACTGTATGATTACATCAGCAAGTAGGTTTGAGACTGAGTGTAATTTCTGTGAGGTGCTGCAAAAGGGATGCACAGGGAGGATCAACAACAGAAAGACATCAGAGGCTAAATTAAGCAGTCCTGCACCGGCTCCAATTCTTTCTTTCTTTAACTTGCACCTTTCTATGGCTGCTTAGTATGAAGATGCAGCTATTTAGACACCCTTATGAAGTCTAGCATGGATTTTGGCTCTTGGTATTCAAACTGGGTCTCCAGTAGCAACAGAGAGCATTACCCAGCATGCCACTGAGCTGCACCAAAGGAAGGATTTTTTCCAAAACCATTTGCAATCAAAGATTATCATTCTCTGCTGCACTCCAACAGATTGGATCCAGCCTTAGTTATTTACTGAAGTTTTATTACTTTGCTATTACGCAAATTGCTTCATCTCCTTTGGGCAACTAATTTCACTAATATTATTGAGTTGTAATAGTTTTGGGCATATCGAGTAATAAGATTTGATACAAGAACCAATCTCAGATAATAACACCATTGCCACAAGTTGCAAGTAAAAGCCCATGGCAACTGATAGGTGAACCTGATGCAGAAACCAAATTATAACAATATTTATGGAGATTATTGCCAGATATAGCAAGCATGAATTCTAAGACAACCCTAGAAGAAAAAGTAAAGGCAGTATAAGCTAAACTGGGTCTCAAGACATGTTTTATGCTTAATTTAGAATATGCAACAAACGCACATTTTAAAGCTTTCTTAATACATGTGCTTCTTGACAGTTTTCTTAGTTTCTCACTATATCAGTAATATTTCAACTCTTCCTTTTTATACAATCCTCCACGTTTGTTTCTTAAATTTTTCCATCATATTCCTGTTTCCATGAGTTCAATTTCTTTTTAATTCATGTACCCCACCAACATCTTGAAATATGAAATCATACGACAGTTCCACAAATTATTGTTTGTTCCATATTACACTTGTGTAGAGACTAGAGCTTTCATTCTCTCAAACTCGGACCTTCAAAGGCCTGACACCATATGGCTATGGTGATTTTACAACTGCAACTGTTAGACTGCTGGACTGCTTAAATCAAATGTGTTGAAGTCCTAACCTACAACCTGGATTTGCAGTGTCTCAAGCATTTTCAGAGATGCTCATTACATCTGTAGGAAATTACATATAAACACCCAATAAAGTAATAAACTCAGCTGGAGGTTTCCATGCTCATCTGTTTAATACTTAGGAAGGTTGGTATTTTCCACACTAGATGAACACATAGTGGAACATCAGCTTTTAGTTTCTCTTGAACTCATTTAGCCAAGTCCAGGTCTTGGAACAGTGACATTCAAAAGGTATCATATGCAATATCTAGCCAGCGAGCTATAACTAGAGCACTAGCCTAATCTCTTAATTTCTTTGTATTCCTTGGTTTAAAATCAGACCATTACTTAATTGTGTAGTTAGTCCAAAAAAGTCATTATCTTACATTTTGCTCAACATCTCAGACAGTAATTATGCGGATCATTTCTTTTTCCCCACTCTCTTAATTATCTTGATTCTTAATTGGCTACCATTTTATTACTGACCTTCTGGCAGTTATTCAATATGCTATACTATAACCCAATCCCCTCAACCTCTCCTCACATGTGGTATGAAGCATTAGACAGATAAAAATCTCAAAAGCGCTTTATTTTTCACAATATTTACATCTTGGATATGTGTGATGTAAATGCAGCATATACAATGGTAAAGACTTATTTTAGAGATTATGCCACAGAATGGAATGATTCTAGATTCTGATGAATGAGTCCCCATGTAAACAAAGGTTTTTCTTTCAAAACATGTCTTATTTTAAAAGATTCGTATTTTCAATGGCTAAAAGACAGAACCATAGATGAGTCCCCTAGGAAGGTGTAGTAGTCCATATCCAGACTGCTGTATGGCTTTGGGAAGATAATTAACTAGCACTATTAACATGTTGGGAAACCCATTTAGTAACACTTTTGCACAGAAGTGATCTTAATACTGTGCAATTTTTACTTAAAACATTTTTGTTTTACCCCACGTAACTGCACCTCCTAAGACTTGGCATCAGATTCATTGACATGTTCAAACCAAAGTGATCAGCATCTGCTTGAGTCACTGTAGTTTAATCGAATGCTAGAATTCTATGCTACCCTCTGATTTTCTCAAACGTTTGTCTTAGGTTTTTACATTTTCCAGCAGCATAATTCAACTGAACACCATTTTCTAAGGATTTAAAAATAAAAATTATACCTAACAAGGTGAAGTTTTAAAATAGCTCCCTTAGGCACTCACTACCCTGATGGAACCCTTGATCTAATTAAATACTTATGAGAAATCGAACATATATTTGAGGGGTAAAAGAAATCAGGGATTTTAAATGAAACATTCATATCTCAATTCATGAATCTTTGCTCAGAATTGCAGCTGTATGCACAGCAACCTTATTAACATTCTTTTAAGAAGCCACTGCTATCTGACAGTGCCTTTTCCCAATTAACAAAGAATCCTGAGGCACCTTAAAGACTAACTAAAATTTTAGAGCATAAGCTTTCGTGGGTTAATACCCACTTCCAACAAAGTGGGTATTAATCCACGAAAGCTTATGCTCTAAAATTTTAGTTAGTCTTTAAGGTGCCACAGGACTCTGTCACTTCTGCAATTCCAGACTAACACGGCTACCCCTCTGATTCTTTTCCCAATTAAATGGCTCATTTTGCAGCCACCAGCTCCTCACTTGGTTAATGGCACCTTTGGCCCTCTTTAATGCCCACTTAATGAGCACTTTTTGCCAGCATTCAGCCCTGCCAGATTTTGTCAGGATATTAGTAAAAGCCTTCAGGAGTTTTTGAATGCTCAGTCTGGTGATAGTCTATAGTCGTCTTACAACACCAGTACAGTGGAGGGCTATCTGCACTATACCCCCAGAGATGGCACAGGTGTTGCACAATTATTACATGTTTATAGTTTTTCTCCCTAACAGCTCATTGGCTTGGAGGTCAAGCATCTTTGTAGATGCATTAACATATAAACTCAGTAGAAAAAACTTACAAGCCATGTTGCACTTTACAGGGCATCCAAAGGTGAAATGCTTTGAAAGTTTATTCCTCTCTTATAAAAAGACTCCACTGAATTTATGCACAGAGTTTGGATCCGATACCGAAAGCATATTCTTTTATCTGATCTATTCCTTTAACATGTCTGAATTAACTTATATTTTATTACAAGCTTGTGACGTATGATGAATGCTTTTGCAGTATTTGAAAGGATTTTGTAAAGAGACGTATGGAAACATACAATCAGCGTTAAAGTTCTTTAGCAAAATGTGTCTACTGGATTTAGCATAATTTTGTCATTGAGACATTTGAGAAAAATGCTGTGCTTTAATAACTTTGTATTACAAGTTAATTGCTATATTAATGCATTAAGACCAATTTAATTTGAAACTGAACAGTCCTTAAACATGCTGATTACTTTAAAAGGTAAGTGATTTTCATTTGCTGAAATGGTTTAAAAACCTTAACACAAACCAGTATCTACAGAACAATCTGACTCAAACAGACAACCCGCTCACCCTTCTCCCCAAATTAATAAATTGTTTAGCCGCTGTAAATGTCTGCATCCATTCTTTAAGGAAATAGACTCAAAGCGGCCAATGCTTCCTGTCTGCCTCCTTCTGGCATAAAGACAACACTGCAGTCGTATTTATGTCTCCACGGGGCAGTAACTGATTAGCAGGCAATGGTAAAAGGAAAATTTAAAAACAGTCTTGCCAACTGAAGTAGCAAACATCTACTTTAGCTATCTGAACTTAAGAGGCTAATATGTCTCCACAATGCTGACACACTAGTGATGGACCTGCCTTGTTGCCAGTGGGTTAAGCAGTGTTAATACACAAGCATCTGAGACAGTTCGGTTTCAAAGGTAGATGCTGTTATCAGTAAATATTACGATGAAAGTAATGTAGCTCTGCTTGTGTACACATGAATTTTATAGTGCTTATAAATAATGTACGCATAAAACATAAAATATGAGAACTCTAACAGACTATCAGTTTCCTACATTAGCCAGAATAAAAAGTTCCAGCCCAAACCCAGTGGACAATGATGTATGACCATGATTTTCTAAATTAGATAATGAATGCACTATAGGACTGTCTTCCACGGTCACTGGGTTTTAATTTAAGGCTTAAAAAACAAAGAGACACAAACTAGGAAAAAATAATTGCTGTTTCTCTCAAAATTAACATATATGGTGGTCTGGGAGCTTAGATCCAAAATGAAAGCTGTAGAAATACAAGGTACAAAGAGAAATGTACTCAACATTTTTAATTCCATGAAAATAGTTTACAGGTTGAAGTCAAAAATCCCCTTCAGACTAAGTAACCTAAAAATATACATAAGCACAGTGCTGCAGAGAACCAAAAAGTGAAACGGATTACAACAAAAGTGAAACTGTCAATCTAATTTCACTGTCCAATCTAAATTAGGGACAGTAAAGGAGGGGAGGGGGAAATCAGCAAAAATGGTAGGAGGTAAATTACATTTTAAGCCTTCTTTCATTTTCAAGCACCTAACAGTTTATTGTTGACATAGATAAGGAGATTTTCTTTTATAAATATGATTTTTTAAAAAAATAATCTGACCATGGTGTCCCTTAAACATCCATTTTTATGCTCCAACTCACTGGCACCAGCAGTTGTGCTAAATGATGTCATGCCTGAAATATTGGATTCCGGTGCTAAGGATTCCATAATACATACCTTCAACAGCATTTATGTTACACAATTTCAAAGGAAATTAGTGCTGTCCTCCTCAAAAGCAACTGTGAACAGGAGACAGAATAATCAAACATTTGCAAAGAAAGGCACTGATTTTAAAATACTTCTCATAAGTTTTAAAATTATGCATTCAAATGTAAAACCCACTGAACAGTTCTTTTAGTTCCATGCAGGCACTACATGAACTCAGTAATGTTCCTACAATTCATACATCATTTGCTTACTCCTCGTTGGACACTGTGTAACCTGTATAATTCAACCACTCTGCATGCCAACAAAATAGCCACAAATATTTCTACTTCAATTCACAAGTAACCAGAATTTAGCTCTTTGCTCTCTCATTAACAAGCACGCCCAGTCTCACAAACCCAGAACTTGAAGCTAATGGATTAACATTTGAATAGAAGCATTACTTACAGCTTGCGTACATGGCAAATTCAGCAGCAAAACTACAGCTGTATAATTAGACTGCTATGTGTATACTGGAATAACTCCTTATGTGGCATTCTTATGTCCTTTTCCTATATAGCTTAAACTGCTGCCAAAGAGACATTAGATAAACCAGAAACTCACACTCTCATTCCAGATTCTTAGCATTTATATGTTTTTGTCTTCAAAGTGCTTTAAAAGCATAACCCTCAAAAAACCTCATGAGAGGTATTAAAATGTTATCCCCAATTTACAGATAGCAGAACTGACACCAAGTGGCAATTTCCTCAAGGCCACAGAAGACAGTTTCAAAGGCAAGCATAGAACTGAGGAGTTCCTGAGAACAGAACAATCACTTCTACTTATCCTTGCATACAAGGATGTAGAGCCTTTTCCTGACGCAGCTAAAATTAGTGTGCTTTTAACTGCCCTTCAAAGGACATTTGCGTCATCTTTTACCAATTCTCTGGAGAAAGTAAGTATACTTGAAAACAGTGTCAGGCTACTAATCATTCTGAGTGCTCACAGGTTTCAGAACACTGAGCGTAGATGCAGCCTCTTCCTCTCTGCCACCTAATGACACACACACGGCATGACATCCACATGTGTAACGCCTATAGGGGCATGGGACTATAACAGTTAGGATGCTGAAGAGAAGTAGAGATTCTTCCACAATAAAATCAAAGCAACAACAAAAAAGGAAATCCAAAGTCAGACCTCAACCACGACACTGAAATCGACACACATAATCATCTCCCTTATCCACTAACTGTTGTGCAAAACACAGGGTGCTTTAGAAAACGCAAACAGCTGCTGAATTTCATAAGCAGCTCCCATCTATCTCCCACCATCTCTCAACAATCTAAAGCAATGCAAATACCTGCCATTTTGCTACTTATATCTGTATTTGATTGTAGAGCCGTACATCAAGGACTTAGCTAATTACTTCCAAATTCTGGTCTAGACAACACATATTAGCAGGCTAGCATAGACAAGGCTGTGTGTTTAACACGTCAGTTTAACATGTGTTAAAGGCACACCACCTTGTCTACACTCCAGGCTGTCAACACTGTTAGCAAATACATTCTAATTCCTAGCCTAGACAAGGGCTTAGCTGATGGTCTCTGGTATATGGAAGTACTATTTAAAATGTACATAGTTCTCCATGCTCACCTCATTTCTAGGATGCAGACTTCTTGGACCATGGTATCTTTTGATTCTTCTACCCAAAAAGACAAAAACACATTAGAATTGCTGTACAATCATTCTAAAACTTGACATGGAAAGGAATTATAATTCAAGAGAGATGGAAAGGATTGGATGTTTGGATCTAGGATATTTTAGAATTCAGGGAAGCAGAGTGTGGATTCAGGCTCACCTCTACAAACATAATGTTGTTGAACAAATGGAGGTTGGTGGGGAGGGGGGAATAACGTGCGAGGTGGGCATTTATTTCCATTAAAAGATCCCAGTCTGCAGAGTGAAATATCAGGACAGTTCCACCTATAATTTTGAAGATCACCAAATGCTAAATAAATTGCAGTTTGTGAAAACACCAGGTCACAATGGTACATAAAAAAGGTTAGAGCGCCCCCCCTCTTGCTGATCAAAACAGTGAATTTTCACAAAAGACCTTGTTCATCCTTTTTATGCTACTTTAGAACCAACATCATCAGGGCTACCAGATGACTGAAGGGGACAGGTACTGGTGGAATACAATACTCAATCTAGGCTGCTGATTCAAATTCAGCCCCAGCTGGTAGTATGGAACTAAAAGTGGTTAGCTGCTAAACAGCTATCTGCTGGTAATGCACAACAGGTTAGTTGGTGTCAGTCCAATGTAGGACAAGTGTCCACATTGCGAAAGACATCTCCACAATTTGCCCCAATGGAATGGGTAGAGACACCAATTGGTACAGAGCAGGGCAGAGAAATTGACTCTGCTCCAGCACGTGTCATAGAAAACTATCAAGCGCAGGAATCTCCACAGCTCTGAATCCAGCTTTCACTGACTACTACATTTATATTAAACAATGTAAAGAAAAGAAACTAAATGTCAGGCTGCTAATCATTCTGAGTGCTCACAATTTCAGAACACTGAGCGTAGACACAGCCTCTTCCTCTCTGCCACCTGATGACACAAACATGGCATAGCAACCATATCTGCAACGCCTTTAGGGGCATGTAGTGAACCTGCATGAAATGATGCTCACCTCAGCTCTAGGAGAACGCCTCCTGTTTTTGCAGTATTCACATTCCCGCCCCCCAGCCCCCAATAAAAACAGAAAATAGAGCATTTATTATACTCATTTAGACATGCGCTTCAGAGGCCCACTATTTAGGTATCAGTGTGTGGCTGAGAGCAGTTTGGAAGACTAAGCACTATAGCCAAATTGAATATAACCAATTTTTTAACCTTAGGAAGATAAAACACGTTCATCTGCTTTACAATTAATTTCAGTCCCCACCAGCCCCACAGCAAGATCACAGTGTGTGGTTTTTTTAAAAAACAACAACACAACAGAAAAACAAGAGGTCTCCCATGAGTGACCTGACCATAGCATCTGATTAGAAGGAGATCATTAGAAAGTTTTCAACAGTTCTGAAAATTAGACAGCGACAACAAGGAAGAACTAAGATCATAGGTAAATCATGTTCTCTCCGTGCCTCAATTTCCCAACTGTGAAATGGGTACAGGAACATTTACTGAGTGGATCCTGCAATTTCAAAGGATAAACACAGATAATGCTCCATACGCTTTCTAGTAGTGCTTTCCCACTGTAGTACAATGTATTCTTTGATCAAAACGGGAGGAGTCTGAGACTTCTAGGGCACATTTATCCAGTTCCTGGTGTGCCTCCAACAGGGCAAATCTATTTTATAAATGATGTCAGGCTATTAATCATGCTGAGTGCTCTTGGGTTTCAGAACAGAGTGTAGACATAGACTCTCGCTCTCTACTACCCAATAAACAAAGTTGACATGGCAGAGATTGTCTTATGGCCAGTCCCCTTTCCCATTTGTAATCATGCAACATCCCTCTGGGACCTCCAAGAAAAGTACCATTAGGAAAATATTTCATGTATTTTAGCAGCTGCAAATAATTAATAGCAACTAACACAAGCTCTCTGCTAGCTAGCACAACGTGTTTCATAGACCACGATACAGATAACTTTGTATTAGGCCTAAATTCACATACCCTTTGCCTCATTTTCAGGATGAATCCTTCTTTCATGTCACAATCTCTTCATATACTTTTGCTAAACAGGAAATAGAAAATCAGAAAAAGAGCAGAGTATCAAACAGCTGCCTCACATACAAGCCCCTACATTTTATTCTTTTCTCAACCAAGAATTCTTTCCCAAAAGTCCACTTCCCACCTCAATTTACTCGTCTCCAAAAATCTTCTCCCCAGTTTAATTTCTAAAATATTCACTTTCACCCCTTGTCCCAACTTTCCTTTAAAACTTTGGGAAGAAAAGCACAGCAGTAGGATCGGCAGCTCAGCTGTGTCCAGATGTGTGACATACTACACAAAGAGAGTGCGTAATCAAAAAGCTATTTCCAATGAAAAGTGCTTTAGAGAGAGTTTTGAAAACAACAATTTCCCATCTCTAACAATTCAAGATGCGTGGCCAGATTGCTTTGAAAATTGTATCTGCAGAAAAAACCAGGGCCTGAGTTTGAGAAATGCTGAGCACTGCCAACTCCACATGAAGTAAGCAGGAGTAGGGCAGTGGTCAGCATCTCTGAAAATCAAAGCCATTAAGTAGGATCATACCAAATTAACGGTTCATTTTGGTCAATTTCATGGTCATGGGATTTTAAAAATCATAAATGTCATCATTTCAGCTATTAACATCTACAATACCCCAGTGCTACAATTGTAGAGGTCCTGATCCAAAAAAGAGTGTGTGTGGAGCGGGGTGTTGCAAGGTTATTGTAAGGGTGGAGGTGGGTGGTGGTACTGCTACCCATACTTCAGCACTACTGCTGGCAGCGGTTGATTTCAGAGCTGGGCGGCTGCAGAGTGGCAACTGCAGGCCGGGAGCCCAGCTCTGAATGCAGAGCCGCCACACCACCAGCAGCAGTGCAGAAGTAAGATGGTACACTATCGCACTACCACCCTTATTTCTGCACTGCTGCCCGCAGAGCTGGTGCTCCGTCTGCAGCCGCCACTATATGGCCACCCAGCTCTGAAGGCAGCAGCTGCCTTCTGCGTAGTTCTCTGGGCACCCGGCTCTGAAGTGAGTGCAGATGTGAGGGTGGCAATACCGCAACCCCCCTAAAATAACCTTGTGACGCCCCCCCCACTCCCTTTTGGGTCAGGGCCCCCAGTGTGAGGAACACTGCTCTCCCCCGTGAAATCGGGACAGCACAAGGCAAAAGTGCGCCAAAACCCCCACAAATTTCGCGGGGGGAGACCAGATTTCATGGTCAGCGAATGTGGCGGAGCCCTAAGCGCCCACAAAACACAAACCCCTTTAACGTGGCTGGTGTGAGGAGGAAGGAGCCGGCAAGATCCGCGCGCCCCGAAAGGCTCCCGGAGCCCGCTCTGAAGGCGACGCACCACGGCACGGGGCCACGTTCCCGCCGGAGCGCCGCCGCCCCGACCTCCACGGCCCTACAACAGAAACCAGCGACCCATAGCCACGGATCCTCCCGCCCGCCGGCCCCGCACCGAGCTCGGGGGGGGGGGAGCCGCCTGGAGACCCGCGGCCCGGAAAGCGCCAGGGAGCAGGTAGAGGGGAAACCCCCCCCCGGCCCTTCCCCCACCCAACAGCGGGGGCATCTTGGAACCCCACAGTCCCCCGCCCCGGGGCGAGGGAAGGGCCCGGCCGCTCCCCACTTACCACCGCTCGGCGGCTAGCCGAGAAACAGGGCCCATCAGCCCCGCGCCTACCGCTTATATAGAGCAGCCCGACGGGAGCCCCCGATGGACAAAAAGCCCTGTCCTCCGCGGCCCGCAGCTGCCTCGTGGCTGCAGACACACTCCCCCTGCTGGACAGGAGCATGAAGTGCAGCGTGTTAGCTTCAGGGGCCCAGCGAGGGGGCGGAGGCGTCAGCCTGTGGAGGAGAGGAATGGGAGCAATATGTCCAACCTCCAGCATTCAACAGGCGTGAGCCTAGCTCAGTTCAACAGCTAAATGCATTCAAAAGAGCATGTGTGCTTTTATTGCTCCTCCTGGTGTCTGAGTCAGTACAGCTCACACTTCCCAGCTTCCTTCCCCAGCCCTGCAGGCTCAACACACAGGTTTCCTTTATTAAAAAATAATTAGAGCTAATGTTTAAAATAAAAATTTCCTTCCACATAAGGCAATAGAGTTATGAAATAAAAAACATGATAGATTTTAATGGAATGCTCTAACCTTTAAAAATATCACACTGTTGTCTGAATAATGCTTTAGTTGTTGTTACAAGCAATATTTACAATGATTGTGATGGGAAGAGACTGGAAAAAAAATATTTCCCAGTAGTTTAGTTTGAGTAGGACTATATAAAGTGCTGCCAAATACAGCATCCCCTCTCCAACCAATTCCCTCTAGTGTTTGTGTGGATCTTTCAGCAACAGAAAAACAAAACATTCAAAAAGGATATGAAAGTGTGATCACTCTAGGATAGTGAGTGCAACACCCATTTTTATAAAAAGGTCCCGAGGCAATTCTGGCAATTACAAACTGGTAAGCCTAACTTCTGTACCAGGCAAATGGATGGAAACTAGAGTAAAGAACAAAATGATCAGATACATAGATAAACATGATGTGTTGGGGGAAAAGTCAACATAGTTTTTGTAAAGGGAAACAAGGCCTCACCAATCCATTAGAATTATTTGAGGGAATCAACGAGCATGTGGACATGGAGCATGGAGGAGGCACTTGGTCAAAATGGTCAGTGGTGTAATCCCAGACTTAAACAGCCATATTTTAGGATCATATGATACAATTTGTATTCAACCTATGACATAACACCTGACTCAGACTTGGCACTGATTAGGCTATCAGACAGCTTTTCTCTCCCCCAACCAATGACATTCCATTTATATTTTTGCAAGGGATTTCTCATCTTTCATTTTAAAAAAACACACTGGCATGTGAAAAAGAAGGAATATTTTATTTTTTCATAGGGAGAAGAGAAGTGGGAGGAGAGGGGATGGGAACTTTAACACAGTTAAATTCAGATCACAGTAAGTTTAAGGAGGAGGTGGGAATCACAAGACAGATGCTTTACACATTCCTCCTCGAAGAAGAGGCAAATACAAGCAAACCAAACTGGATATACCCTTCTCATTTAGTCTTGCATAGTTCTAGTTGCTCTGGATGAAGTTCCTTTTGTGGGGGAAGCAGCACCCACAGGGTGCTGACAAATCCACTCTTTTTTGGTTGGCAAGTTAAGAATCCCAGATGATCCCAGACAAGTGACAGCAGAGTGGGGACTGCCATCACCATGGGATCTCCTCCTCCTCCTCCGGAGTAGGCCAGGGGCCTCTCTCCTAGGAGTCAATCCAATTCTCATTGAAGTTTATGTTAATATTTCCACTGCCTTCAATGCGAGCTGGATCACTCCTAAGGTGGGAGCATTCCCGTCCCCCTTCCCTCCCACCCAAGCCCCATACATGTTGCCAGCAAGTCAAAGAAGCCTGGTAGGTAACCTGTTGAGTACTGAACACCATTGTGACACAGATGAGCTAGCAGATTTTGCACCGGGGCTAGCAAGAGCATGAGGCTGATCTAACTGCTGTCCACTTTGTTTTGCAGTCCATACAAAACCTCCATCTGCTTCCTTTTGTTCTTTGCCCGGGTAATGGTCATTTTAAAGAGCCTGCAGTAGAGCTCCACCGCCAGGGGGCTGTCATCGTTCCCAGGGATGGGGTACGTGATGATGGAGGGGTTGCAGTTAGTGTCCACCACTCCTACAGTGGGGATGTTCATCTTGGCGGCATCCCGAACGGCCACGTGCGGCTCGAAGACGTTGTTCAGGGTACTGATGAAGATGAGGAGGTCGGGCAGGCGAACCCCGGTCCCATATTGGACGTGGGCATTGGTGAGCAGGCCCCCCTGCCAGTAGCGGGTGTGGGCGTACTCCCCGCAGTCCCTGGCCGTCACCTCCACCAGGTGACCGAACTGACGGTTGCGGTTGATGAAGAGGATGATCCCTTTGCGGTAGGCGACGTGGGCTGTGAAGTTCAGAGCCAGCTGGAGGTGTTTCATCGTCTGATCCAAATCTATAATGTCCTGATCAAGGCGGCAGCCAAAGATATATGGCTCCATAAACCTGGGGACAGAGAATGAGACACAAAAAACTCAGAACAGTTTTGATGGACATTTCCAGTCGCTCCCTGTCCCTGTAGACATCAGCCAGCCTCTAACCAATGGGGGTCAGGGAGAAAGTTTCCCAGGCGGCAGGTTATTCCATAATTGCCTTCTTGCACCTTCTTCTGGTGGATCTACTGCTAGCTGCTGTCGGAGACAGGCCACTGGGCTAGATGGACCTTCAGTCTGATCCTGTCTGGCAATTCCTGTGTTCTATTTACAGGAAAGGTCAGTTAAGGCCCTGATCAACCAATCAGATCCCTGTACCACGTCCCAATAGACAGGCTTGCACAGGTGGATCTGGTTTTATTTTGATTCTAAACCAACCAACTGCCCACTCAGCTCATTACACTCGACTCCCAGAATATCTGCAACAGGAAGAAATCTTTGGATGCCTAAAAGTTTTTGCTTCCAGTGCTGCATGCCTGTGTGACAGCAAATAAAATAACCTTCTCTGTGCTATGACAGTCAAATATTGACATTGTCAAAGTCATTAGGAAGGAGCCACTTTGCAAGCATGTTACAGGGCAAATAAACCTACCCTTCTTTTAACTAAAGATCGGATCCAAAGTTGATGTAAATACACTCATTGACTCAATGGGTATTAGCTCAACCCCAATACTCCGCGTCAAAGTTGTGTAACTCACCTATGACGGCAGCCTTTTTTATGCCCCAAGTGCACTCTGGCATCAAAGAGATCTTTCAGGGAGAAGAGCTCTTTCACGTTGAAGAAGTCAGGGTGTCTGAGGGGCTCAGTTATAATCTTCTCATTAATAACTGAAAGGAGGACAAAAACAGGTTTAAGCTCTGCCCCGGTTTGTGCAGCACAGAGTTTGGTTATGGTACGAAAAAGAGAGCATCGTTTAGTCCGGGATTGCCAATAACAGCCCAATGTTTGGGCATGTATATGGCGGTTAATCAGTTTACACTATCCCTTCCATGCAAGTATCTTAGTGCTTTACACTTTAAGACTCATATTCTTTCTCTCTTATTACATACAGGGAACCAAAGATACAGAGAGGTTAAGTGACTTGCCCAAGGTCATACTGGAAGTCTGTGGCACAGCCAGGAAGAGAACCCTAAATCTCAATCCCAAACCTTAGCCAAAAAGTGTTCCTTCCTCTCCTAGGTTCATGATCAAATGGATTAGGGAGAAATCTAATGTACTGAAAAATCACAGGTTTATATAATCTGAAAATTAAACTAGCCAGCAGGGCTTAGAATAGATGTTCATTAATTTAGCAATACACTATCTTCTGGCTTAAAGCAAACCTGGTGGCTATCAGAAAGAGAAGGTTGGCTTAATTCAACTTGCTTTAGACAGTATAAACCAAGTAGGCTGGTTGCTTTCACCCTCTTAAAGTAGGTGGGGTAAGGAGTCTTACCATTGGGGTCCATCTGCTGATTTGCTTCTGGGGCAAGAAGCGTTCCATAAAGTCGACTGCTGAGCTGTGAGGTACTGGGAGCAGCTTTCTCCAGTGACCCAAGGCAGCTAAACCTTGGTATGACTGACAACGGAGAGAGAGGAGAAAGTAAAAGCCTTGAACAGGTGGCTAGTAAAATAAAGATACCAACAAGAGTACTTTGCAGCACCCCTCTGTGGAAGAGCCCAAAGCACTTTACAAACACTCAGGCTTCCCAAGTCCTTGAAACATAAGTTAATATTAGACCCACTTCTCAGAGGCAGAAACCATGGCACAGCTTGGAGAAGTGGCTTGCTCAGTGTTAAAGCCTAGTTTCCTAAGGAAGATCTAAGAACTTTCTCTCCTCCAACTGGGCTTTGGGAAGTATGAAGTGTGCACACCAGATGGCGGGGAGCATTCTAGGGATACTGGCACCTCATAAGAAGTCAAGCAGCCCCCCTTCCTCTAGCAAAGTACGGAGCAGACACCCTGGCTGGGGGACAGAGGGACGGGATAGGTAGCAGTGGGCACAGGCTTAGGAGCTCTACTAGGAAGAAGGGGGAAGTGGTTGCTTGATTTCGGTAACACCCGGAGGGGCTACTTCCCGGGGAGCTAGACTCCAAGAGGCAAGCCTGCAGATCATCGGGGGGAGGGGGTCTTAAAGCCCCAGCTCCTGGAATCAGGAGATGGCACGAGAAGGTCGGCTCCCCTTTAAAGACAAGTGTCTAGTTTCTGCCACACACGTGCGCCCTCGGGGCTCAGACACCAGAGCGCAAAGGACCAGGCTCCATTTTTAAAAATACGCTTAAAAAACAAACGAAAAAGACCTCCGGATTTTCGAGCCACCGGGGATTTTTACAGGCTTGATCTTGGCAGGACTGTCCCAGCCCGAGGCACGCCAGGCCCAAGGCGGACAGAGGCACCTTGCGCAGCTCGCCTGGGCTCGGATCCGCCCACCATTCCGCTCCCCGCGGCTCCAGTCCCCCCTGCACCCCGGGGCTTTGCGCGCCGAGGAAGCCCCGTCTCCCTGCCTCACCCGCCTGCAGCAGCCTGGCCGCGGCCATCTCCGGAGCGGAGCAGCGGCGGCAGCAGGGCCGAGCACGGAAGGGCAACTTACGCTGCAGCACCGGCCCTTTCCGCTTCCTCCAGCCGCAGCCGGGGCCCTTCCCCTGGGCGGGCGCTGCGCAGCTCCGCCTGCCGGCGCCCTGGCTCCGGGTCCTCCCCTGCCTGGCTGGTGCAGCCGCCAGCCCGAGCTGCCCGCCTTACCGCGGGCTAGTCCGCAGTGCGGGGGCCGGTCGGATCCCAGACCCCGCAGGGAGACTGTCCATGCCTGGTTCAAAGGCGGGCACTGCAAACACCTGTCCTCGCTCACAGAGCAAGTGTTGGCCGGAATACCTAGCCTGGACCTACTGGGTTTCTGCAGAGACCCGAACAGGTGCGAAGCCCGAGAACACTCCTAGGTGCTGGCCAGAGTTGGCTAAAATTTGGGATTGAGATTGAGGGTTCTATTCCTGGCTCTGCCACAGATTTCCAGTGTGACCTTGGGCAAGTCACTTAACCGGGCACCCCAGCCTTGAAGCGATTTCTATCGTATCCAGGGTTTACAGTTTGGTACAATGACTCTCAGCACCCCCCACTATAAAAAATGCTCCAGCACCCCTGGAAACAACAGGGTTTATGGGTGAGCAAATGGCTGTTCCTCAGATCAGTCCCCTTGTTAGAAATGATCAGTAGTTATGGCTGGGACTGCACTAGCCCTTGGCAGCCCTAGTCACAAATTGGGACCCCATCGGGCAAGGCGCTGTGCAAACACAGAACAAAAAGATAGCTCCTGCTGCAAAGAATTGCCCTTCTAAATATGGGATAAAAGACGACAGGTGCAGACAGACAGGGGAGTGCAAGGAAACAATGTGACAATATGGGTTAGGGTGGCCAGACAGCAAATGTGAAAAATCAGGATGGGGGTGGGGGGAATAGGCACCTACATAAGAAAAAGACCCCAAAATCGGGAATGTCCCTATCAAATTGGGACATCTGGTCATCCTAATATGGGTCAGCAGATGTGCCTTCATTTCTTCACTTGAGAAGGATTCTCTCTCGTACAGACAGAAAAGGAGGCCAGGCCTGCAAAATATTTTCAGGAAAACTACTGACCCGGGGGGACTGAAAGTAACAAAATAAGGACTTGATCCTGCAATCACTGCAGGGCTTAGTAGGAGCTAATACTTCCACAGCCCTCAAGGGACTACTCCCAGTGGTGTGCACGGAAAGTGTTTGGAAACTGGACCCTTGTCTAAGAAACAGTGCTGTGCCTTTAAGAGCCTCTCTCTTTGTTGCCAAGTTACAGCCTGTCTCCTAGCAACATACAGTTTGTCACTTAAGCACCCTGTTTCGTGTGTGCCTGGTCAATTTCCTGCCTCTTTGTCCAGCTTGGACCAGAGTCCCCAAAAGATCTTAGCTCAATATGTCCCAGGAGCATCAGCCGGAAGCATTCACCACCTGTAACAAACAGGCAGAGGAGCGTCGATCCCCAAGAACCAGTGATTATTACAGAGTTGACGACAATTTGCCAGCCAGGTTCAACCACCCAGGATGGTTTCGGGGCTACAGGTGAGGAAGCTGATACAGCTTGTGTGAGGAGCAAAAGCAGCATGCTGAAAGTGAGGGAGGGGCTCCTGGTGCACCCAGAGGTTGCCACACTTTGCAACAATGACCCAAGATCCTGTGAAGTCATCAGGACCTCTGCAAGGTTGTGAAAATGATACCCATTTAAAGGCCTGAAGGACCTCTGGGATGTGTCCCATTACTTACAGCCAGATTAGCCATCATGGCCAGATGTCCCAAGTGTGCTTTGCTCCATCTTCATTCAAGCCTCAGCTCTCCAGTGTCAAGCATGTGCAGAATTGTCTTTGTTCTTAAATTCCTCCAGGAACCTTGTCTTGCTGGTTCCTTGGCAGACATTTCCTCTCTGCTCCATCAGTCTCACTGCTGGTGAAAAACCCAGCTGCTTAGCAGCTCATGTCACTTAGAAATGCCTTCTCATCTCTCCCCACCTTATCCATTCCCCATCTTATCCCAAAAGCATCTTTTCCCTTGTCCACACTTCTTAATGTCCATCTGTTGTTGTAATTTATCTCCGTAAACTGTACTAATTAATTCTGTAGAGTGCTGTGGGATAGTTTGTATGAAAGAAACCATACCAAGTAAAATGACATTCTGTTGTGCAGAACAAATGAGCCCCATCCAAGGTACAGGACCACCAACCAGATCTATGGAAGCAAAGCGCCTACTGTTCATGAAATGCCAGTAAGTATATGCAGCAGAAGGCTAATTACAGTGTGTGTGTATTAATCTTACCTTTTAAGTGAACTCTAGGTACTGGTTGAGGAATAAGTTATTTGCTTTATCTGTAGGAGTACTTTAAAAAATACTCAGCTACGCTTTTTGCTTTGTTCCTTTTTTACAAAACTGTCAATTCACTATTGGCTGATAAATTATCTTCCTTACAGGAGTATCTATCCCTTGCAATATTTTAAAATGCTTATATTATCCTGTGGACACTGTTTACTCACCCTCCCCTGCCCAGATATCACCCGCTCTTGCCATGAGCAAAGTGGGTAGTGGCACAGCCAACCAAAATACAGGCACAGAATAATACTGGAAAGTAGTTAAGGGAAATTGGCAAGGGGGAATTCTGATGTTCAAAATTTATCTTACCCTTATATGTTTTGTTAAATTTAAGGAGTTTTGATGGTGGCCAGCAGTGGTTCAAATTTAGGTCTCCTGTATAAGACCCAATAGACTAATTTTTCCATTGCTATTCAAATTTGCATTCCATGTTGCCACTCCAGCCACTTACAAAGGAAGGAAAATTACAGTAATACCAAAACTGAAGGGCACCATAGTTCTATTTTAATATTGTAGGTGTCAGCAGATCTTTGAAATAAAAAAATGGGCTTTTCAGAAGCCTCTAAATGACTTTCAGTGAGACACGTGCATATGTCACTTAGGGCCTTTTGAAAAATCCCACCCAGAAGCTTTGGTATCTTCAAGCTGTGAATTTTACCGTACAGGAGGGATAGAAAGAAAAGTCTCAGTAGTTTAAAAGGGGGCAAATGCACTGATCTAGAATCTCTTTGGAAACAGACTGGAGTAGGTCAATGATTTTTTAAATTGGACACAATATATTTCCCCCCCTAAATAAACAAGGAGAGTTAGTTTCTGCTCGCTTGTGGCTGAAGTCTGATGCCAAAGAGAAAAAAGTGTTTATTCACAAACAATTTTTCTACTACTCCTAATAGTATGTAAAAAACAAATCAGAAAAGCTGAGTTGGACCATAAGGATTGCCAAGGTGAAAAATAAACCATAACCAAAACCATGTACAGGGAAATGTGTGATGATCAATGTCTGAAGCTTCAGAAGGTGCCCTTTGGCTCCTCTCCCCACTCCCACATAGAGTACCTTTCTGTGACAGAAGAATTAATACGCTATGTAAGGATTTCAGTTTTTGAATTCAGGTGAAGTTGGTGAAACTTCTCTGGTCTGTTCCATTGGTGTGCTACAGAAACCAGCAACTTGCAGCAAAATTTAGGACAAATTTTCTAGAGTAAAAAGGCCCTTGATTAAAAATATGCAAACAATGGGTGGATGTGTAGGGTTCTTTTTCCTGACCATAGCTGGTGTTTGGTTCATTCTTTGAAGCATGAAGATTCAGAGCCCTTGTAATTATACCCTTGCTCTTATAAAACACAGGGATGCTATTCATATGGATATTTTAAAATATCTCCCCTTGCTTTTCTCCCCCACAGACCTCCCTTAACATTACCTCACATGCATTTTCGAAACATCTCGGAAAGTGTGGCATGTATACGAACGACGGGCTCAACACCTACACAGAGAAAAGTGACGTGACTGGTATAGATAATTTCATCACTTTCTACGACAGACTCAACTTCCATCCCAGTTACAATGGCAGTGGGCCATCCCACTGTGAATAATGTTTCAGCCGTGGGGTCTGCAGTATGATACCTGTTCTTCAGTTTACTATCTATGGCTTGGTTAAAAAAAACAAAACAAGTAAACAATAGCATTGACATTTCCTTAGGATTTCCGCTTCTCTCCTAAATCAGCTCCTAAGACTCACTTTGAAAGCATGACTAGAAACAATGTGCTCCCGCATTGAGTGATGTTAAATATACTTCTGTCTGCCACATTAACTTGCAGGATGATTCACCACAACAAACACAGGCTTCTGTTACAATAATGCTACATGCCATTAAAGTATCATTTAGCTGCAATGGGAATCTTTTATTACAACGTCTGACTTCAGGTTACCTTGCTGAAGGAGAGCCTAGATCCAATGTTAGCACGACGTAGTAGAAAAGGTCATGAAAACAGAATAAAATGGTTAAATGAGCCAGGATGAAAACACTGTAATCGAGAGAGCAATAAGAGCAGGTGTGTGAATAAAGAAAAAAAACCTTGAAAAATGTCTGTTTTCTTAAAACTGCCTATGAACATAAGTGAATTCATGCTTGTTAAACACAAATGGACGGCCTCACCCTACACTACAGCACCGGCAGCCAGTACACATGCCATGCCACGCCACGTTGCCCTGCCAGTGTGCCTCAGGAATGCCCAGCAAACACCACTGCTGGGTATGTCAGAGAAGTTCTATGGCCCATTCCTATCTTGGGTCTCTGCTAAGATTGCCAAGTAAGGGCTACCCTTATAGATTCTAGGGTCAGAAGGGATCATTGTGATCATCTAGTCTGACTTCCTGTATAACACAGGCCATAGAACTTCCTCAAAACAATTCCTAGGGCAGATCTTTTAGCAAAACATCCAATCTTGATTTGAATCCACCAGGGTCCTTGGTAAATTGCTCCAGTGGTTAATTACCTTCACTGATAGGAATTTACATATTATTTCCTGTCTGAATTTGTCTAGTTTCCAGCAAGCCATCTTTCTCTATTATTTTGAAAAGCCCATTATCAAACAATTGATCCCCAGGAAGAGGTTTAAGGTGGAATTGTGTTCATAAAGCTGAGAAAAGGTGTCATCAGGAAAATTTGTTTGAGAGAGACTCAAGTAGCTAAAACCTCAAATTTAGGTTTGGAGATACGAATTTTTTAAAGAAATTTTGTTGTAAACAGTTTCAACAGCTTCTGTCTAGGAAACACAAACGTTTCACCGCAGAACTGGAAAAAATCACTATAGAATTTCAAGAATAAACTTTTATTAGGAAAAAAGACATCCATTAACACACATTTAATATGGTTAAATGATATTCAGGTGTTCAGACAGAAATGGTTGCTGAATCCCTTCCAGTCAACATGTAGTTACTTACAATTAAATGGTAGTTCAGTTAACATAGATATACATATGCTTAATAGCCTTTTCTTCCATCACAAGTGATCCCTTCAACTCTTGGTTCATGTACATGGTACTAAAGAATTAATGAATTTTTGAATCTCTGTTTCTATATTGTTTAGAATCTGATCAGGACATCTCAAGATCCATGTTTTTCCAAAGATATTAACCCTTTAAATAGTACTGTTAACTGATTTGTTGTAGAATATTTGTTCTTTCTTGTCTCAAGACTATAATTCCTTAATGAATTATTCAAACAAGGACAACGAATCCTAGAGAAATATTTTCTAAAGTTTTATTGCAACAAATGCAGTTATACAATAAATGAAACTGTCATTTATATATAAATCACACTCCATTGCAGTACTAACTTTGCAACATATTTCTATCTATAGTTCTCAAGAACTTTGTAGAGGAGACACTATCCTAGTTTAACAGTGCAACACACTGGTAATATATAACTAAAAGCTATGAGAAATTTCCAGCAGCTGTCTGAAAAGAATATTTGGTATAATAGAAGAGATGTGTGCAGATAATACTTCAACCTATATTTTTCATAACACTTTCTTAAGAAAACTTCACTCTGACTTGGATCATTTTTATACTGTTTTATAAAAATGAATTGATCAAGCATGACAGAGCAAAGTTTTCAAAAATACAAGCAAGGCAAGGTTACTTTCTTATTAGTTAACAAGATCAATAATGGAACACCTGAAATATGAAACCGAATAGTAAGTCAAATAAAGGCATGAACATAGAACAAACAAATACAAATATATGGCGCCTGATCTAAAACCTATCGTAGTTCCCATTGACCTCAAAGAATTTGGGAGGAGGCCCATGGCGTCGTTCCACTATTACACCACACAATATTTGGTGATCTCCAATACAGAAATACCTGGCAAAATTCCGCCTTCATTTATAACCTGTCAATGGGGTTGAACCAGTATAATAAAGCAAGGGCTGAAATACGCCCAAAGGGTTTATATTTTCAATATCTATCACATGGCTTCCAAAGAAAAACTGAAGTAATTTAGTAAAAAAAAACAAAACTCCCTGCTTTCTCATTTACCACTTCTCTTCTAGGACTTCAGGGCATGTCTTCATTTCCTCCATTGTTTCCAATTTTTTGCCTGAAATACAAAGTCAACATAGTGCAGAATAAATAAGAAACAGTTCTGGTAATTTTACACAACTTTATTATTCAGTAAACGTTTTCTGCAGTTTTCAGAGAGGACTGCCTCTTTTTTTTAAAAAAAAAACTACTCTCATTTACCTGCCCATCTCTCACTACCACATTTTTTCTCCACAATTTTTAAGATCTCACCTAAAAAGAAATCTCTTTTATCTTATGCCTAAACCTCTTCCCTGGTGTTGGTATCTGAGCTGAATGCTTTACTTTGTTACATATGGTTTATCTCACAATCTTCAATCTTCCACAACAGGCTGCCTTGCATAACTGAACTTTGTAGCACATTTGGGGATACAGTTTGTATTAATGATGCTATGCAAAATAAAATCACATTGTAATGAATTGTATTTGTGTACCAGTATAAAGAGCTGGAACACACCCACATACCCCTTTTGGATGATATAATACAAGTTGCACAACTAAACTCATCCCTCCTTTTAGGAAACAAAGTGCTTATTCCTTCATTTTTTAGAATCAAACATCACCATGAACAGGGTCTTCGGAAAATATTTATGCTAACTCGTAAAATGTCTAACTGTTGTGGGAAAAGCCCTGAATAGCTGTTTTAAACAATAGATGACCTACACAATTGTCTACAGAAAGCCTGCTAGCTGGTTTAAAAACTACAGGTGGTGTCATATGAAGTCCAATACATATATTACAGTATTTTGTTATTTCCATTGCTTTTCAACCCTGAGAAACAAGTCAGGCTTCTTTTCCTTGGGGGTTTGTTTTTTTTTTTGGTTTGTTTTTTTGCCTTCAAACATGCAGCACATTTTCTGAAAGCACCAAAAACCAAAACAAATAACCCCCATCATTCCTAGATTAAACATAGCAGCATGATTTAGAGGGGGAAAGTCTTCCCATAGGGCTATGAAGAAAATTGCCCCTACTGAAAGAGAGCGTTAGGGCATCTGATTATTTTTCTAGGTATTTTCACAAGTTTTAGTCTAAAAATTTTGCATTGTATTTGAGTATTTATCACAGGGACGCTGTTGATATGCTTAGTACTAAGCTAAGATGTTGATGTCAGATATTGTAAATTTACATTTTCTCTAAGTGTGACTAATCCAGAATTTACTAGTATAATATTTTTTCAGTCTCTGGAAACTCTTGTTCCAAACATTTGAAATCAAGCCTTCATTCCCTCTCCACCCCCACCTGACAAATATTCTCTCTGCCTAGTTATTTTTAGTTGTATCAGAGTCTGAAATATAGCTAACACTTAACCAGTTTTAGCTGAATGGAGTACTGGTGGAAAGTGCTGTACTGACAGCTTTGGGGACTGTAATCCTCTGTTTAGTAGCAGGGTAGGTACAGAATAGACATGTACTTTTTTCCTGACCTGGAGGAACCTCCATGGTCCCACCTAATTCTTGACCTCTCTACTGAGACTGCCAAGAAAGGCGCTAATTAAGGGCATTTGAAGTGGTGGCTTTATTAATTGGGACATCTATACACTGAGAACGGGACTGAGATTTGTCAAATTCATTGCACATAGGTCACCAGGCCATTGTTAGATATAAGCAACTTAAAATCACAGCTGACCTAGAGGTGAAAGCCTCCATTATCTATTACAAATCCTCCAGATTATCCAGTCCACATACAATATATATCATGGTCAACAGAGGACTTGTGCATTTAAGATATGTGTATGAACAATGGTCACCTCTCCTTGTGTCTGCATGCTGCATAAATGTTTCAGTGTAGTCTGCTCTTAAAATTGTGCATTAAGAGGCAGCTTTTCTACAACTGTGACCCTAGTCCATTCTAATCAGAAAAAGGCTCCTACAGATGATTCCTGATCAATTTATATGGAGCACTAAGTACAAGATAAAATATATCTAGTAAACTCCAGAGAAGATCTATGGCAATGAAAGGCCCTCAATGTGTTTAAACATTTTAAACTTTGGGACACCGAGGATTGAAAAATGAGGCACTCAAAGAATAGAATCTACCTGGAATTCTTTCCGTCCACTCGGGATTTTTAAAGTAAGATTTTTACATAGCTGTGTTGGAGATAAAGTTATATATGGTTGTATTGTCAATCCAGGATCAATACAGGTTCTTAAAGAACTGGAAAACAACAAATATTATATATATATATACACACACACACGCATCAGTAGACAAAGTGAAACAGATCTGCATTATGATCACTTCTGCTTTAGACATCAAATATATATATATTAAATTGCTTAAAACCTAAATAAGCAGAATTTATGCACAGAGTTAAAAAATCACAAATTACATTTTAAAATAAGACAGTGGATGATTTTAAATTAAGTCATTTTCTTCTTTACTTACCTCCCAAGATCTGAGTTTGTCTGCTGCAGAGGAAATATGGAACAGTAAAAGGATAACATCAATCTCTAAAGGAAGTTTGGAGTCACTGTAACTACAGGAGAGGCACAGCAGGGGCATGACAGTGCACCTTCAACCATCACCTGGAGGTGTCACAGGTAGGGTCAAGAGGGTTAGTCTAGCTCTATACCTTTTCAACTATTGGCTTCTTGGATGAGTGCCAATAAGGCACTCCTCAGTACAAAGAAAACAGAAACTTAAACCATTTTGGTATTGTGCCTAAGACGATGCTGCCTTGTGTGAAGAGGTCAGGCAGATCTCTTTTGTGATCCCAAAGCAGGTTCTGGATGAAGCTTAAATCCACATAAATTCACATAGTCACTGACTCAGTTAATGTAATGCTACTATTCCTTAACTGGGCAGCCTTTATTCTGTTATTTTTATATTGATTTTTTATTGTTCCAAGGACTCAGGCTTTATTTTCTTGTCTAAGTGAGTGGTTGAGAAGAACTGCGTCCAGAACGATGCTGTTGCAAACACATCATGGGAAGAAGCCTGACACACAACAGCCTGCGTATGGCTGTGGTGCCAACACTGAAGATGATGTGTGTTTAGAATAAAGTTCTCTGTGGAGTTTGCTTCTCTGCTAGTGAGCAATTATAAGGAGATGAAGTTTGAAAAATTAGGAAGCATCAAAGCAATCTAAGGCGATATCTGTTAAGACAAACACTGGTGACCGAAATATCAGGTAAGACTGGTTGGGTCACATACCAGAATGCAACCTCAGGCCACAATAGATAAGCTTCTGCCAAATGCAGAATATTTTTAATCCCCAACCACCTTCCTCCCATTATAGTCTCAAACCCCAGCCATCACACCCCAGTGTAAGCAGGAAACCATTTGCTGCCTCCTCTCCCAGTGCAGGCAGACAACCACCCTCACTGTCTCCAGTCCTCAGCACTGGTCTGGGGTGCTGTAAGGAGTGTATGCTGGTCCTGGATATGGAGAAGTGGTCCTGGATAAGAGGGAGTGCTGTTCCTAGAAGGCGGCGGTTGGTGGTGCTCATTGAAGTCTCTACAAATGCTTTCTACCTCCAATCCCACTATCTCCTGCTGAGCTCTGCCTACCTCCCAAGGGCACATCTATACTACCCGCGGAATCAGTGGGTAGTGTTCGATGTATCAGGGATTGATTTATCGCATCTCGTCTAGACACGATAAATCGATCCCCGAACGCACTCCCCATCAATTCCGGAACTCCAGCTCCGCAAGGGTAGTAAGCGGAGTCAACGGGGGAGCAGTGTTGGTTGACTCGCCGCCGTGAGGATGGCCAGGTAAGTCAAACTAAGATACTTTGACTTCAGCTACGCGAATAACGCAGCTGAAGTTGCACATCTTAGTTTGAATCCCCTGCCCCAGTGGAGCCCAGGCCCAAGAGAGCAAAAACAAGGCTCCTGCAAAGCAGTCTTCAGAAGCTGCTATGGCAAGCTGAGGAAAGATCCCACTCCTTGTCCACAAGTTTAGGGGAAGAAAAGTGTCTACTATTATTTCCCTTGTGACACTGGAGCATTTGGCAACCCAGCTCTCAGTGCAATTGGGTGCTATTAGAACTTCTAGATTTACAGACCCCATTTTTCACATCACTCATGAAATTCTCCAAACTGCATTCTAGTCACACTTCTTCCTATAAGCTTTGTAGGTTCTCCTCTCGCTCTCTTTATTGTTATTAGGAATATCTGCATAAAACTCAGATCTTTTAAAATCTGTTCCTGTTTCTTCTTCCCACTGGAAACCAGACTCCTGGTGTTATAGCCACAGAATTATGATTTCAGATAAGATGTATACAGAAGTGGGAGGAGACAATGAGCAGCAGGAGCAGATGAGTGTTTAGGGCCTCTGATCTTGCTCCCAGTTAAGTCAAAGGGAGTTTGCCTGTGTCTTCAAGGGAGGCAGGAGTAAATCTTTTTTTTTAATCCAGCTGACCCTAGTCACAAAAACTGCTGGCAGCAGTTCTTAACAACTCTGCATTTAAAAAAAAAAAAATGGGCAGGGAAAGAAAGATTTCATTTTGAATCAGTCTTTCGACTCAGGATGTTGATACAAACCACTTGAAATCTTGCCGGTTTCATGGTTCATGATCAGAACCCAATTTATTAAACGTTATAAACCTATGAATTCACACCATTTCTTATACACAAATCAAGTTTTTCAATTTTTAAAAAAGTGCTCTTTAAAAATTAGATTAGTTTAAAGCACAAGTTACAAGGAACTGCATCTTAACTGAAAGTGAATTAGTACATCAAGAAAGGTTTCAACCATACGCACATTAATTGGGGCACGAGACACTTTTTAAATCTTAAATTTGGTTTACTGAAATTTTAATTGAAGAACACTTAGCCTAGTTTATACAGACAGAGTATATAGTATTTCCATCATTAAAAATAATTACAGCTTAATCTTATTAAAGCAACATATTTGGAAAACTGCTATTTTAAAATACCAGTTTGCATCCCAATTTCAAACTAAAGACTCCAGTCCTGCAATCAGATTCAGGCAGGCAGAACCTTATGCCTGTGCTGACTGATTGCAGGTTTGGGGGCTTAGAATAAAACCTTTTTTCCAGGTGTACTATCACTTAATTAAAAAAATTAGTGAGCTGATGTAAATATTTAATCTAAAAATCAAATGTGATCAGGCAATAAGATGCCAGATGACCACTACTGAAATATTTTTAAGTGTAACTGCACAACAGTATAAAGCACACAAAAGATGTCTAGACATAAAGGTCATTGTTTCTTTTTTATAACAACATTGCTAATACTACACTATTCTATGCCATAGCCTGCCAATTCTCTGCAAGATCAGAGCACATACTGGATGTATTCCTGACTGCTTTTGCTCTGTTCTGGGAAATTAAGGCCAGCCTCAGGCAGGCTGTTAAATAAGAAATAGATGGCTGGCAGTTAAAGATTTGGAAGAGGTTAGCCATTTAAAAAGACCAGATTGTTACAGAAATGCCAAATCAAACTGCTGATACAAAAGATATATACTGACTTGAAGGGCTTCACCACACACAAACTGAAACTGAAAAAACTAAATTAGATTTAATTAACATATTTTAGTTATTTCAAGTCTGCAAGTCTGTGTGTGGGGATGCTCCTACTCCAACATCAGTGTCCCATTTGAAAAACAACCTTATTTTTACTCTGGATGGAATGCGAGTGTGAGGGGTGAATGGAATAGGGACACTGAAAATACCCTAGGATCTCGCTTAAACAAAGATTTGCCAGCCAAAAATTTTAAGGAAACGCTTACTGTAGCAAGCCTAAGTTTGCTTTATTGCACAAAACAGTAGAAAGGGATCATATTTTTGCAGAGATGCATCTTATAGAAACCATTGTTGAACACCAGACACAAGACATTCCAATGCAACATAAAGTTAATTTTGAAAACCAAAACTCATCATGTAATTGTAGGGTATCAAAATGAGATTAAAGAATGCCTATGGAATTATTTTGGCCATGGATACTTTAGCAGCATGCAGCTCTAGTGCAATCCACTGAAATAATGTTGTTCGAATGAACATATAGAAGCAAAAAGCCGCTTCACTTTACTGAACTGCAATTGTGCTTTAAAGCATCTTTTTACAGGAAGTTATCAGAATGTTCAGAAGATAAAAGGAACTCAGCAGTCCCAGAGTTGAAGCAGGAAGCCCTTAAAAGACTGCTCCACACCATGTTGCTGAATCTGCAATTAATAGGGACAGATCCCTGCCATCTGCATGGAGCTACGCTGACTTCTGTGGGCCTGCGTTAGTTACTGTTATCCAGAAGAGCAGTTCTAATTTCAAGATGTGGACCCAAGTGGAAAATTGCTACATGAGGCTGTTCTAAAATAGTTCCAATTCCAAGAAATGTCAGAGAATGTGCTTCAATATCTGTAATATTCCTAATCAACTGCTGTTGTTTTCTAAGGCCTTTTAACAACTGGCCAATACATTATGGACACAAATGGGTTCAATTCCAATATATGTAGGTTTCAATGCACCATATAATTTAAAGCATAATTAGCCATGCTATCTTCTTATCTATGACAATTACATGTTAAATACAGCGTCCTGTAGTAATGCATGCCCTAAAAAGCATTATAAAAATATTTCCTTAAAGCACTTTAAATAATTTACAAAATTCTACAAAAAATTAAACATTTATCCATGATACCCTTGTTAAGCAGGATTTTTCACATTAGTGTACACATGATATACATCAGTATCTTCCATCTTCTTCCTTTTACTCTCAAGTTTTATCAAGATATTTACGATAGGTATTTTCTAAGAAGACTGAATGTTGTTATAAAAAAGCGTACTTACAAATCTGACACCTCGCTTTTCACCTGGGAACTCGTGCATTCCTCTACAGCTACGTCACTAAATTCTGCAGAACTTCTGTCTAAAGTTTCCCGAACATGGTCCTCTTTACAATCAGCTTCCCTACTTTGCTGGGCTAACATTTTCCCTTCCAAATTAGAGTTGGGTACATTAATTTCTTCCTGCCTGCTGCTGTCTTGCTGGCTCTCTCCTTCCTCTTCCTTAGTGTACGTACTTTGGCTCTCAGAAATAAATGTTCCTATGCTAACTTTGTCCCCATTTACTGCTGCCACGAGAGGTTCCTGCAATGGAGGATCTGGATTTGAATCTAAGCTGCAATATATCTGCTTGTCTCCCAAAGTGTTATCCTTTCTGTAATCATCTGCTTCAGTTTTAACATGCAAAGGAACAGCCTCCAGTTTTTCACAGGTTTCTGCTATATGGAGACATGTTTCCTCTACTACGAGGTTCTGAGTAAAATTTGCTTCTTTTAGTCCTCTCTTTCCCTCTTCACCAAGGTTCCCATTTTGCACCAAGGCTCCATTTTTTTGTTCAAGTGCACAAACATTCGGGAGAGTTACCTCAGTCCTTAATGTGCTGCTATGGGGAAGTGAAAGTTCTACATTTTGCCTTTTGTTTAAAAGCACAGATTTCTTTCTATCGCGAGCATACTTTAGATCAGCTATAAATTTGCTGGAAATTTTTAACTGAAAGGTGCTATTTCTTTTGGAATTAGACTTAGCATTAAAGTAATTTTGCAATTTACACCCATCACCTTTGCTGTGTGTAGATGAAAGGCTTTTCTGCTTAGGCCCTATAGTACCCTTTTTACTTAATGAATTTCTGTTTACAGATAAAGCACCAGCAGCTACACCTTTAGTCCATACTGTCCCTTGCTCAGCCTCCAGAGCGGTATGGAGGTATATGTTCTCTGCATAGGAAGCACTTTTCCCACCATCATGCATTATTGCACTTTCTCCTACAGTTCTCCGAGAGCTTTTCAATTCACCTGTTTGCCGAGATACCTTTTTAGTTTTTTTACTCTGACCTGATATCATGTTAGTCTCATTTTCAATGAGCTGATGCTTTGCTTTTCCTTTATTTGCACGTGGTCTGGTAACTCTCAATGAGTCAGCAGTTAAGTTATCCCTCTGTATTTCCATACTGTTTGCAGAGTCTTTAGCCTTTTCTGCCAAAAATTTCCTAATTTCTTGTTCGATGCTGTCGTCGCTATCCACAGAGCTGCTGTCATCTGTTGCTGAAGCAGCAGTCAAAGAACATCTTTTATTTTTAGCTGCCTCCAGATTATTCTGGTTGCAAACTGGTTTAGGTTTACATCCTTTTTTAAACTGTAACGCAAACGGTAAATCCTTTATGCATTCTGATCTTCCCTTTGACAGCTTATCATTTACATTGTTCTGGGGGCTTCTAACGACATTTTCCTTAGTATCTTTACCTAATTTTGAGAGGCAGCTTTTTAGCAGAATAGGACTTTTGCATTTCCATTCCTTTTGCTGAAGGCTACTGAGCTCATCCAAAAGCTGGGTTTCTGTGTCACCAAATCTGACTTTCTTCTTGCACTGGATTTTTTGGTCTTTGGACTTTTTCTTTAGTTTTCTCTTGGACCTTAAGAGGTCTTTGATAGCGCTATCAAGATCTTCATCGCTGTCCAGAGAACTGCTCTTGTCATCTGTACCATCTCTCTCTTGAGCCTCGACTGTATTTTTTATCAGTTCTCTTGCGTTACTCTGAACCTGCATCAAGCTGTTTGCAAAGTCTGAAGCTACATGCTTGTCAACAAGCCCAGTTAATTCTGTAGAGATCAGCTGCTGACTTGTTTCTTTGTTACCAGACCTTCCAGCTTCACAGGTTTTTCTATGACTGCTCAGGACACTCCCATCTTGCAAAACTGGCATTTTAGCGCTTTTACCATAACCTGCATGGGTAAACCCCATCTCCATCCTTTCTGTTTTATTCTCTATGCTCTGTTTTGCTACTTTGCTTTCTCCTCTAAGTCTCCTTTTATGACTCAATGATAGATTCAATGTTTTGGGGAGGGAAGGTTCAAGGCCACCAATTACATTGTTATGCTCAGAAGACAAAGGCCTTTGGACACAGTGGGACAGATTATCAGGTTTTCTTACAAGACTTTCTGACTGTGCCTTGAGAGCCAAAAAAGCCCTGATTTCTTGCTCTATGCTATCATCACTGTCCACGAGGCTGCTATCACTTTCACAGTGGGAGGAAGGAATGCTTTGAGGATAGAAGAAAGGGTTTGCTGCAAATGATTTGTCCTCACTTCCCATTTGGGGTGGCATGATTGTTTTGGAAATGTCAAGGATGGCTTCGGCACACATCAGTTCTGCGGATGTGTCTGCCCTGCAAGAAGCCTGCAACGTGAGCTCGCATTTGGCAATTTTGTTTACCGGAGATGCACAACGTCTGGATTTTTTCAATGGCTTAAACAGTTTGTTAAATTCATTGCCAGTGCCTTTTAATTGTGTAGATTTTGTACTAATCTCTCTACTCTTGCTGCTTAAGGATTTTTTATGGTCTTCTGCCGATGCACATTTTGTTGAGCGAATTGTTAGGCTTGCAGAAATGTCTGCCATACCTTTTTGCAAGTCTGTTGTAGGATTTGTCCCTTTCTTGATTTTCTCCAGCTGATAAAGCTGAATGGCTTCTTCGATACCATCATCGCTACTTGAATCAGATAAGTGTGTGCTTTCAATTATTTGTTCCCCTCTGGTTTTGCAGAAATTTCTCTTGCCTTCACCTTCTTTATTTTGCTCAACAACCCAGGGCTGGCTAGTAGCAGTCATTTTAAAATGCACCTGGTTTGCTTTACTGAAATCACTAGGCTCATCACTGATTTTAGACTTCAAACATTTGGATTGTACATTGGACTTCCTTAGTTTGGGCTGGTGCCTTAAGAAGAGTGCTTTGCATCCTTGCTTTAAAATACTGCGATTTGCTTTGTTAGCTGATTCTTTGTTACATTTAAACATAGATTTCACTTGAGTTTCTCTCTGTTCTAGTTTTTTATCCTCTACAATTACACACTTATTAGATTCTTGCTGTTTCTTTTCATTCAAGAACTGTACAATTTCAGCATGTATGCTCTGTTCAAAAGAGTCTTCACTACTGATGCTCAGAGGTGAAGCAGACCGTAGTTTTTCACAAATTCCCAAGTGGTCAGAAATGAAGCCTTCAGTCACCATTTCAGCTTTAAATTTCATAGGGAGTAGATTAGCAGTCACCTTGTTCTGTGAGAGTTCCCTTTTGACTCTCTTGTCTCCATCTGTTCTATCTGAACACTCTGCATTGCTTGGCAATGGCTGGATATTCTTGCTTTTCTTTTTTAAGTACTCTTGAATGGCTTCCTCTATGTCTCGGTCAACAGAATCATCACTATCAGAATCCAACAGGAGGGTCCCAAACTCTGAACTGTCTTCCACTTCCATGCCATCAGAATCAGCAGGGCAACCATGCTTAGAATATTTAGTGTGCTGTTGTAGCACCCGGGTACTAGATGTAAGTCTGTTACTCCTTTTTTCTCCTTTTTGTTTTTTTTGTGTAATGCAATCATAATCATTGTTCATACCCAAGGAAGACTCTTGACTTTGCAGGTTGTTTATGATCATCTGAACTTTTGCACTTACAGATGCTCTAGTAACATCCTCTTCAGATTCCGAGAAGCAAACAGGGTATCTACAACTCCTTGATTGTCCAAAGGACTCCCATTGTGTCTGCAGAGCTATCAAAGGCGAGGCGTTCATAAGAAACATTCTAGCAGGCAATGAAGAAGTCTGCAAAAGAACTGTTTTTCAGGTTGGTCTTTCCTCCATCCTAAGGGGGGAAAAAACACACTCATAGAATGTATATAAAATAAAATATATAAACATGCCACTTAGATTTCCCTGTGATACAACTCATATGCTACTAATGTCCAATAATCTTGTTACATCAGCTATTCACAGAAGTTGCTCCTTAATATCATTTAAATGGGAAATCTATTACTAGTACCATTTAAAGAGGAGATAAAACTGAGATGCTGACCATCTGCCGTCATTAAAGATCTCTTGGCACTCTGGCTCTAGCGATAGTCCAATCCAGGTAATTACACTCTGCCTACCTAAAACTCTTCCTGCACTTTGAATCTAGAATTCTTTTATTCTAACTCTAAATTGCTGTGGGCTGTAAAAAGGTGACAAGATGAGCTGTAGCTGCAATTTAGGGATGGGTAAAAAGGACCCTTTATATGGGGGTGCATCATTTTATTAATTCTATAAAGAGTTTGGGGACGAAAAAGAAAGAAAAAAAGTAAAAGAGGACTTTCAAACCAGAACAGACTGGGGGAAAAACTGCAAAATATTCTACTAATGTCTGTTTGTATTTTCTTTGCTATCATTGTGTTTAAGTAATTTTCTCCATCCATAACAGGTTTCACTGTCTATTTGGTTATGCGGTAAAACAATTTATGACTATATTTCCACTGAATGACTGCAACGTTACACATTCAGCAACATGACTTCACTGCAGGATCAAGGCCTTTCTATAAACACAAATCTTCAATAGCCAGTAAAAATGGTAAGAAGATTATGAATTATTCTTTATATTACAGTAGAGGCCCATTCTTTTAAGTATTGTACAGCCACCCAGTGTAAAATAAACCTTACAATCTTCCATGGGACTCCACAAGGGCACAGGATTCTGACTGCAGGCACCAGTTTGCAGGATAAAAACCTAATTTTGCTAGCTCAACACATACTCCATTCAACCCCCATGTTCTCGCAAAACACTGCTGCAGTGAAGACATTCCACAACTCTGACATGCAATCATCCCCACAAACATATTGGGTCTCAATCACTGCATGGCATTGTACTGTACAGAAACTAAAAAACCAAGCTTCTATCTTTGAATTTCTTCCAACCTAACTTTTTTCTAGTCAGAGCATTCAGAAAGATGTTTTTTGCAACAATTTAATTTGTGGCAGTATATTTTCTTTAAGAATTATTATAGTTTTAGAATTTTTAAAACAAAGCATATTAACTTTTTCTTGCCTCTCTCATGTTTTTGTTACAGACAAGTGGGTATTAAAAATGGGGATGGGGAATGATGCTTGCTTACTTTTATCAGGCACTTGGCACACCAAGAATGGAAAAAAAAAAGCATTACAAGTATGCTACATATGGTTATTTTTGTCAAATTTGTTCTTTGACCTAGAGGCAGGGGTCAACTTTAACACCATTTTAAAAGCAGCCTGGGTTATTGTTCGAATCCCACCCGTCTAGGCAGAGTCACCCCTGATCTGGCTTACATGATTTCGCATCCTGGAAAGGCAGAGCTAATGCTTCTGCCTTTGGCTCCCTGCCACAATGTTCTGGCATAAAACATTCTCACCCAAGCCTTTGGCTCTAGATATCGATTCTTGATGTTTTCCCCCTGTGATAATTAGTTTTCGAGCATTGCTCTTGTTGTATAATTTAATTTTAAGGGTATTGATTAAGAATGTTCTTCTTTTTGGTTGGTGCCCTGAGCAATCTGACACATGCCATTATAAATTCTCTCTATAGTCAAGCAAAAAAAAAAAAGGTAAGGGTTTACCCCTAGTATGCACATTCTGATAACATAGAAGTATCTTTGACCTTTCAAGTATCAAGCAATTAGGAATCATAGGTGAGCTGGTGACCTAGCTAGGTGGTCATTACTTAGCAGCAGCCTAGAACACTTTACTTGTCATGTGTACTATAGTGAGGGTCATTGGTAAAGAACGTGGATGATTAAATAGTTTCCAAGTTTTCTGTAATATAATTTACAGTATACTTCATAAAAAACCCAGAGGCTTTCAAGCACTAGTGGTAAGTTAAACAATCATGTTATGAGAGAAATGAATTAAGAGTGAGAGAGAATCAGAACACTGGGCTAGCTACCCCTAAATAATGCATTCAATACATTTAAGCTTTTGGCTCTGTACACATCACTATTTTTTCCCTATTAACCTCTTTCTTTCCAGAATAGTGGATGTCTTTATTATCTGAACGTGTGATTATTGGCATACTGAAAATTCACAGCTATCCACAGGGGACTGGGTTTAACTTTTGTGTCATGTTATCCACTCATAACTTCAGTGAGCCATTGCCAATCATTTAATAGCGACTGCAGGAACTTAACTGCACACCACTAAATTAAAGCAATAGACCATCTATAATAACCACATTCAGCATCTTTATGGACAAAGGATCCCAAAGTACTTTACAGAGCATATACACAGCTATCACTTCACTGACTCTTGAAATGCAGCCACTTCTAAGAGGGTACGTAGCAGCTATTTAACAAGAGACAGTAATGTACCACAGTAATTTAAGACAGCAAGACTGCACCCAAATACAAGCACAGTGATTTTAGGAGGTAGAATAAAGTTATCTGAGTGGAATTTGGCCAGGACATTACAGTTAGCATCCTGACTCTTGCTGGTTGGGCATGGACCTGAAGAAGGCACAATTCTCGTCAGAGTTGTGCCACTGATTTGCCACACGATCTTCAGCAACTGGCTGTAAATGGACACAGTGATAGCAACCCACCTTGGTAACAGGATTTGAGAACAGCAGCTGAAGATTCTGGTCACCGCAAAGTAGATGGCCCACGAACAGTGCCACGGTACCTTCAGTGCCCAAGAACGACCCGGCACACTGAGTTTCACCTTCCTGAAGGAAATACCCCTATCAGGAGACATCAAAATATTGGTCTTCTTCAGCCCCACCTCACACTGGTTTCTGCCTTCACATACCCCCGGGACCCCAACCCAGAAATACTCCCAACAAGCCCTTGACTTCTCTGCTCAAACATCATCACCTCCACCCTCCTGGGCCGCAACCTCTAGTCCTTTCCAGACACACCCTAGGCTACCATCCCTAAGGACCTCTCCGCAAGGCCCAGCCTCAGGGATCCCAGCCCATTCACCCCCAGAGAGCCCTCGACCCCAGCCCTACACACCCAGGGGATCCCACCTCCAGACCCCATCCCATCACAACAGGGCCCCTACCCCCTTGCCCAGGATCTCAGCCCATCGCCCCAGGATATTGTGACCTGACAACAAGTGTAAAAAATGGGGACAGGCCGTGGGGGGTAACAGGCCACATATAAGAAAAAGCCACAAAAATCAGGACTGTCCCTACAAAACTGGGACTTCTGGTCACCCTAAAGCAGGAACCGTGACTTGTCACTCTCTGGGATCTCAGCATGTCACCACGAGAGAGCTCCCACCCGGGGTCCCGGCCTGTCACCCCCTCAGCGAGCCCCCCCACTACCCTCCCCTCATATCCCAGCCCGCACCCCCAAGGACGCCGTTCCCGGGATCCCAGCCCTGCACACCCCCGACGCCCTACCCCTTCGCCCAGGGACCTTGTCACCGCCAGGCAGCCCCGCTCCCCCGGGGTCGCAACCTGCCACCCCCTTAGCGACCCCCCATATCCCAGCCCCGCACCCCCAAGGATCCCGCTCCCGAGATCCCAGCCCCTCCCCGCCCCTCCCCCCAGGATCCCGGGCCTTAACCGTCCCCGAGAGCCCGGCCTCCCAACGGCCCTTGGCCTCGCCCCGGCGCCCAGAGCGGAGGCTGCCCCGGGCCTGGCCCCTCGGCTCCGCCTGGCAGCGGCTCCCGCCGCCCCGGGCCTGGCTGTTCTGCTGCCCGGCCGGGGCCTGGGCGGCTGCCGCGGCGCCTCCCCGCCGCGCTGGCCGCTCACCTGCCGCCGGGCCCCGGGGTGGGGGCGCTGGGGGAGCGGGGCGCGGCGAGGGCCCCGGGGCGCGGCTCCCGCCTGCTCCGGCCGCTGCCCGCCGAGCTGGTGCAGGGGCGGGCGCCGGGCGGCGCTTCCTCCCCTGCCCCCGGGGAGCGGGGGGCATGCGCCGCAGGGCTCCGCCGGGCGCCGCGCCCCCCTGCACGGGCCGGAGCGGGGGTCGGGGCCGGGGGACATCGCCCCGCGCCGCCGGAGCTGGGGGTGGAGACGGTGCCGCAGCCGGCCGGCGCGCGAGCCCGGTCCCCAGCTGGGGTGCAGCGCCCCAGCCCGGCCCCCGCGGAGCGTGCCCCGGAGCCGGGGTTGCGGATGGCGAATTGCTGGGG
>ML677396.1:15718991-15744911 GCA_007922305.1 Dermatemys mawii | reverse complement strand
CCCCCCCCCCCCCCCCCGCCGCCCCAGTGTCTTAACCCAGCAAAGACTGCGGCATCCTTTGTTCAGGCTGCGGGGAGCCGGTGTTCAAACGGGCTCCGTTCCCGTTTGGCTACCCGAAGGCGTTCAGAATCTGGCCCCTTATTTGGGTACCCGAACGGGAGGGGGAGCCCCCTGGAAAACCCGCGCCTCCCTCGCTCCGGTGGGTAATGAATGGCCTTCTGAGAAATCCCGTCTCCGAGCCCGAAGTGAAGCCTCCCTCGGCCGCAGGACTTCATGCGTCTTTCCTAGGGCTCACCGGATCCTCTGCCTCTTGTCCCGAGCAATGGCCCCCCCCGAGGTTCCCTGCACGTCGCTGCTACCTGGCTCCATCACTGCAGGTGTCCCATGATGGGGATGTTAGCAGGTCTCCTCTAGGTGTGCTGCTTCAGTAGGACTGCACTCCAAGTTGCAGTGGTTGTATTAACACCAGCACCTCAGTTGTGGGGCTAATCTCTGGACAGTCACATACCCTAGATGCTGTGCCTGATCATAGAAACAAAAATTGCCTCTCAAAAAAGTAAACCTTTTGAAAAAGAGTTAACATGAGGTCAGCTTAGTTAATGCATTTGAGGCCTGATCCAAAGCCCATTGAAGTTAGCAGGGATCTTTATACTGATACTTCAGTAGATATTAGATTGGGACTGGTAAATTGATGAGTCAGTCTTTACACACATATATAACTCCAGCAGTAAGAGGCTCAGGCTTGGTCTAAAGATCCCATCTTCAAATTTGCAAGTGACCCCTCCAGTGGTATCTTTCTGTACGCAAATCATCAGACAGGGCTTGTTTTAAGTTCTTCCATTTCCCCAGCCATGTCTGTCTCTCCCTGCACTTAACAGAGACCTTTAGCTCAAGCTACACTTCCCATCTAGCTCTGTGGCTATCTCTAAGTCTTCTCCACACCATCTGCCATCTCCTGTTTAACTCACTGAAACACCCGGACAGAAATACCACTCCTTCTAGTAGCAGACAGCTCATAAAGAGGACTATAGGTTTCTTTTTCTTAGCTGTGAAAGAACACTATTGTAGCAGTGACAGTGCTGTTTTAGGATTATATTTATAGCCCTTTTTTACTCCATTCATTTTATGTCCTGCATTGTTATGCAGGCCTAAAAAATGGGCAGAGGGACAATCAACTTGAAGAAGATAAGAGGTGGAGGTGTACAAAGGAACCAAGAAAAGCTAAAATATAGTTTGCACTCTTCATCAGAGAGAGAGAGAGCAATAATGGAATATTCCTTGAACAAACAGGTAAAGATATACTTTAGAACAAAATATGCTTTATGCTTTAAAACAAAAAATACTTTAAACTATATATAATGGATATTTTGCAATAAAAATACAAAAAAGCCACTCTCCTGTAAATACTTACACAGGCGAATGGTCCCAGGCCACTGACATGTTTAAAGATAAGCACATACGTAAGTCTTTACAAGATTGGGGCCTAGAGTCACCTATGTGGAACTCATCTCAAGATCAGGGCCTAAAGTCCAATCTTGCAAATACTGTCGCACATATATAACTTTACTCACCTGAGTTGTCCACCAGGACTATTCATCTGTTTTAAATTTGCAAGATTGGGCCCATACAGTGCAGTGCATTTATATACGTGTGCTATTATCAAGACCAGGAAAAATGTAGCATGCAAAGATAACAAAAAACAACTCATGCTAACAGACCCTTGGGAGTGTAATATAAATCGATGGGTCAAGGGAAAAAAATCCTTAAAACCAAACCACCTCCATGCAAGCACAAAACTCAAAGAGAGATTCTGCTCCCTACACTTGCTCCTGTCTGCAATAAACCCATATACTGAGGGTGGAACCAGGGAGTCAGAAGAGATCGGGCATAGCACATAATGTTACAGCCATTCTGACTTGTGCTACAAGCAGCACTGAGAAGGAGAAAGCAACTGTTATGCTGGGAACTGTTTGTGACACGGGAGAAACTTTGAATCAAAAGGATTCAAAGGTGACTTAAAATTTCCCCCTTGGTTGGCTCAGCAAAGAATTTGGCTTCAGTGTCTAATTGCTGCCTCTAGAAACCTATGAACAAATGAACAGGGAGACATATCCTCGGGATTCATGAGTAGGCAATTCTAGAACATTTGTTGCTGTTCAGATACTATACAGCGGAACAGCAAATGTAACACTTTTCAGAAGAGAGCAAGAACATCTGTCAAGTCCCCGATCCAACCCATGACTTCAGTGCAGCTACTCACATACTTAAAGTTATGTACATGCTTAAGAGCTTTGCCTCATTGGGGCCTTAATGATCCAAAAGCCCAGCAACTCTTTTACCAGAAGCCAATTCCAATGTTCATATAAAAAATACTGAAGTCACCTTTCAGTTTGTATATCATAGAAATGTAAGGTTGGAAGGGACCTTGAGAGCTCCCCCTCCTCTACAATGCAGTGGCAGGACCAGGTATACCTAGGCTATCACTGACAGGTGTTTGCCTAACTTGTTCTTAAACACACCCAATGCTGGGGTACCAGCTGGCACCTCCCCAGTGCTGAGTAGAACAGGACAATTATCTCCCGTGTCTTACATATGACACTCCTGTTAATAATATCTTCAAATGTATGTCAGTTCTCTTTAGTCTCCCACAGATGCCACTTTAATTAATTTTTCAATAAACTTAATTTCACAGAGAATAAATATTTGTATGATGCTTCATAACAATTAGCATTTACTACAAATCCAGCTGATGAAACATGCAGTATTTGGTATGCATGTTATCGAAACTACACAGAGAAGATCTACTGTGAATGCAGGAAATGCTGCAAATTTTACAGACACCTCAGCCCCCGCTCAAGTACATGTCAATAGAAAAGAGAAAAAAATCTAAAATTTTCAATCACAATCTTAAAACAGAGTGACATCTAGTGGCTGTGCCATCAATCTGCTGCACAATGCTGGCCGGACACAATGGCCCCGATTCTCCGCTGTTCCACCTTTTGTATACCAGCATTATTCCATTAACTTCAGGAGTGTTGCTGTTGATTTACTCTAATGTAAATGAAGTCTAAATCAGACCCTACTCCTCTTAATAACCATATCACATAATCATTTTCTCCAACCTTTTTTTATTTAAATATTACAAAGCATGCTATGCATTTTAGATAGAGATTGCACGACCATAACTGAAATGCTGCCACCTCTGGATGGAACGTGTCAGCTGTCTGACAGCACACTGCAATGACACAATAGAGTTTAGGACAGAAAGTATAAGTGAAATTGGAGGGGAGATTTATCTAGGTATGATATGATAACAGTTAGAATTTGGTCAGGACACAGAGACTTATGACTCCTACTCTTGCAAAAAGTGCCACTGGAAATTTAATGACCACTGGTCCAATTTGCTGTTGCCCTTCACCTTGTTTAGTCTTTGCGCCATGCGAATGTTGGTGTGAAATGCTCCACTTGTGATCTAGCAGCATTAGTACACATCATTACACTCACTTTGCAGCATGCAAATGTCTAAACTGGGTGTGGGCAGATGAGAACTGGAATCCATGTGTGGACAAGACGTTAGTTCTCTATTTCACCCAAAAGACGGACTTCTAGAGAACAGGGATATTATTTCAATACGGATTCAGAGAGAAGCATGCCATTTCCTGGGAAACTAATTCCACTTCCTGACCTTTCCTTAGACGTCTCCCATCTAACTACTGACCAGCCCCAACCCTGCTTTGTTTGCAAAATCTGATGAGATGCCAACTCAGGCTGGCATGTACAGTTACAGCCTCCCATATAAGCTTTCTCCTACCCTATGGTAGCTGAAACAGGGGAAATAAAACTCACTGAATGTTCAGTGTTTCTTTTGGCATATATAATGTGCTTTTAAATGCAGAGATTGCTTGGCTGAACAAGATTTCTAAAAGGCACTGTGACAAAGCTCCAAGTCTGTACTTGTGGGTCCTGCGCTTCCTGACAGATTTAGGGGCCTCAGAAACTCATCTAGGCCCCAGAGTGACCTCCCTTTCTCAGTATAATTGGCAAGAGTCACCACCTAGTGAGTTACCTTTATCACAGGCCAGTATGGAAGATGGAAAAGGGGGGAGCCCGGGCCCACCCTCTACTCCAGACTCCAGCCCAGGGACCCTAATAGTATCAGCTAAGATGGCTGACCTTTTATCCACAAAACACAATACAATTCCCTGGGCTACTTCCCCACAGCAGTCCCCGCTTCTTCAAACTCCACTTCACCCCTACCTCAGGGCCTCCTTCCTTCAGTATGATATGTTGTCCAACACTCAGTCTCACCAACAGCATAACTTCCTTCCACAGCTCCTGACACCCACAACACACCTGACTAACTGGGAGGTTTTTATCTGGTTTCAGCCAGTCCCTGATTGGCTTCAGGTGTCCCAATTAGGCTAGCTGTTTCTACTCCTTTCTAGAAGGTTCTTAATTGGCCCCAGGTGTCTTGACTGGCCTGGAGTAGCCTTTGTTTGGCTATCCAGGGAACAGGGACCTGCACATCCTCAGACTAATATACCTGCCTTCCAGCACTCTCCTATATCCTTCTGGTCTGACTCCGTCACAGCACCTTCTATAAAACCCCACCCATACAAAGCTTTTAATAAGCTTCCCTCATCCCGAACTACCGAGCCTGAAGTTCTGAGGTGACTAAGGTATGCTCTCTGAATGACCCATCCTTCTCTCCAAAGCCATGTGAGAAACGAGGAAGGATTCAGTGTTTGCGCACCCCGTTGGAAATATGCCAGTTCAGTTTGCCCATACACACACTTTTTATGATAAAAACCTAAATGATTGCAGCACTGTTCTTGCACACATGCATTTCCTTGGGAGCTGCGTAGAAATTGCTTGTTGAGTGACAGCACTTTGCAGTTACCAAGAGCTAGAAAGCTGTGGCAGGATTTTACAACTCTGTTGAGTCAGTTGCCACATTGCACATCCCTTGACGTGAGAGACCGACCAAGCCACTTCCTGAAGTCCACTTAAGGGTCATTTGTCTTTCTGATCAATAACGTATGTGAAAATGAGGCCAGTGGTCTCATCGCAGTTCCCTCAGGAACAGATGACAAAACTCATTAGCACTAATTGGCACCCTTGTTAAAATTACCAGAATAAAAATATCAGTGTTTTCAAAATGGAACGCTCTCCTGACCACAGGATCTGACTATTTCATTTGCAGCTCATTGCAGGGGGCTCTCCTGATATGTGGCGAAGCAGTAGACACTAAAGCTGCCTCTGTATATGGATTATGCAGGGTTGAGCTTGGAGCACTGAAAATGGCTTTTTTGCAGACAGAAAAAGGACAAGGCTAAAAAGACATGAAAAAAGAATCACCTGGCAGTTTCTCCTGATGTTAAGTAACCTGTGGCTCCATGTCCAATTATATTTCTCAGAGTGACCCTTGTTAAAACACCACACACTTCTACCATGCTCCTGTTTCATTCAGACCATTAAGGGTTCCTATACTGTGTAAGGCACAGCCATATAGCTGTGTCTAGAGCAGTGTGACACTTGGCAATCTTAGTTCACTTGGCTTGCGTGAACTATTTTTTCCTTGGTCCCGGTAGGTTTACATTCTCTGAGTTTCACTTTGAATTTCAGGTTCAAACAAACCTTAAAATAGTGAAATCCAGCCCAAGTCATTGAGTTTGGGGGTGGAAACGAAACAAAATTATATGGTTTTTTATGGTTCCAAGCAGAAACTATAACTGACCCCTGGTTTACTCAGAACTTGGAGCTGTAGGCTTGCCTGGCTGTCAACCAAGGTTCATGAGACTCAGCAAACTTTGTAGCAAAACTGGTGCAAGTTTGGGCTTTATGGTAAAACCCAGAAGGGATGTTCCCCCTGGTTTTGTTGCAAAACTTATATGTAGATCTAACTTGCTTCCCACTAGTGTGGGAAGCACAACCCACTGCTCTGAAAACCAGGGGACATCAACTGGCAACAATCAAAGAACTTCATCAATTCTCCAGGATTGTTATAAACACTGTAATTTTGTGGGTTGGAGTGACAAGGAATGGACCCCAAATAATGCTCACTTGCACCTTCTCATTTTGAAACATTGTTAAATCCCTTCCACCTGGTTGTACTCAGCAGGCTAGTGGAGAATGATCAGGTCAGGGAGTAATATCATGGACTGCAAAGTTAAGTTATTATTTAATGAATGTCAAAGGGACACATCTGGGACCTCCAGGTTTTAAGAACTAGATCTAATTTTCTAAAGAGTGAATTCACCACTGGTGAAAACTTGCAAGTGAACAACCTTGGAAACTGAACACCTCCATTTACTCTCAGGAGAGACACAGCAGGAGCAGAGGCAGTGTGAGCTTCTATCCCAGAGTGCCTCAGTGCTGAGCCGGAAGGCCCATCTGTAAGGGGAGAAGGGGAATTGAAGTTAGGTCCTCAGCTGGTGAAGTCCGCATAGCTTCACTGACTTTCCACTCTTAGCCATCACAGCCCAATTTGTCCTTGGCACCTTTGCTGCGACTGCAACAGAAGGGTCAATCAATGTGAATGGCCCTTGCATACCACTTAAAATAAAATAGAGGCAGATGGTACTTACTAAATATATCCAAAGGAAAATTATTACTTTTAATGCTTCAGGATCCAATCCTATGACGTGTTGAACAGCCTCGGTTCTCATTACTACCAATGGGGGCTGAAAGTATTCCGCATTTCCCAAGACTGGGCCCAGAATTTGTATGGGGCAGAGTCAGGTATTATTTTCAGACTCCCCTATATTAGAGCTCGCAGCCTGCACACCTGGAATTAGAGCAAAACCTAGGAATAGAATTTAATGCCAAAAGATTTGGTTGCAACCTTTTCTGTTTCTGGTGACCATTATAGACAAGTCCTATATTTTGACCTATCTATAGAAATTAGTAGAGAATGAGTCTCCATTACATGCTATAAATAGGGTAAAAAAAAAACTATCAGAAGGTTCTTTCTTTCTGTCTTTCTGTCTTTCATTCTTTCTACACAAATATATAAATAATCCTGCTATAAATTCTGTTGGAGGTTTAAAAATACAGAAAGTATCTAGTTTTCTGTAGGTTATAAGAGTAATTTCCACAGATATCTCTTAAATTTCTGTGGACTCCTCCTGTTTTCATCCCTAATAAATGCTATATTTCCCCTCTTCCCCCAATAACTGAATATCTGGCCAATTTCTATTCTTGTTACATTATCAGCTGTGACCATTAGGTGTCAGACTTTTATCACCATAGACAATATCTGGCTTCTGAAATTTCCCATAGAGCCACAGACAGCATGAAAAGTCATCTCAAGAGATCATCTTCCAGTCCTATTAGTAGCAACGTGAGCTGCTATCAACAGTAATATGACATATCTACAGTACGGGATACACTCTGAATGGACAGAGGTTTTTTTCCCCACATAGGGATATTTGGATTTTGTCTGCTAAAAGAAGCTCCAGGGGTGATGGTGCTTTATCAGCAACCAAACCATGATCTTGTGCCAGTCACTGGCACCTCCTTCATGGGCTCCATTTGCTCCAGTTAACACCCACTTCAGACTCTGCCTTGGGTCAGCTTTCATTTCGGGCACCATGGTTTACAGATTGGGAAGTAGGTGGAGGCTCCACAGTGTGGATCAGAGATTTCTGCCCTTTTATTGCATTTACTTTACATAATTCATTTATATTTCAAATCTCAGGCCAAACCTTTAAGCTTACTACTGCACTTTTGCTCCGCTTTGGAGGCATAAAAGAACTGTAAAGGCAGCTTAACTAGCATCCCTAGAATTTCTCCATGGTAAGGGGAATTTCTGGGTTGGGCAGTGCTGATGAATCAGTTCTATGTTTGGTGTAAATGGGGCCTGGCCACAGTGCTATTGCACTCTGGCCATTCCTGGCTGCTGGGGTTCTAGAGATCTGGGTGAGACTGTAGAGGCTGCTTTGAGTTACTCTCAGGTCCGAACTGGCTCCCAACCAGCCTCAGGGTCGGGAAGCTGCAAAAGTGTCACAAATCACCTTTGTTCTAACCCTCTCTTTGTACAGTTTGGTTAGCTCAGAGGGTGCATCGCACTGATCCTAGCTTTAAAAATCCCTCTTCAAAAATACATCATCCGTAAAAGGCAATTTACCTAGTTTTTTATAGAGAACATTTTTGTGTATTTGTGCAGGTGACGCGGCACTTTGAGCTCATTGGGCCCAACACACCTGGCATAAGGAGGAGTAACTCCCTTTCAGGGGACTACTCACATGAGGAAGGATGACTTGGAGAACTGGGTCTGTGAAACCCATGCATAGCATAGTGCTGCATACATCATACCTTGGTAACCTTTGCATCCCGCCACCTATAAGTTATTTAGTAAAAAAAAAAAGGATCCATAAAAAAGACAAAAGCTTTACTTTGAATGGAATCAAGACAGGTGCAGGCCAAACCCAACAATGAAGTGATATTATTATTGCAACCCTCGTCCTTTCTCCCCCTCTTTTTGTTTGTTACTTTGACATGTTGTGTCCCTTCTAACATGAGCATGTCAAGCAGGGGCCGTGCCATCTGATTGGTCCGTAGTGCACTTGTCAGAGCCTGGCAGCTGTACAAAAAAATAACAACTACATAGTAGGATCCTGACTTTTTCAGTATTGTACAATTTTATTGGGTCCTCACCCCACCTTCATCAAAGCTGCTGAATACTCTTGAGCCCTGTTCAAAATGGCCAGCCAATCAAAACAAAGAACACCAATGACTGTAGGTCAGGGTTATGTCAGTTTAACAACTGCAATGCTCCTCTGAAAGCAGATCTGTTTTATGTGTCATAGAAGCTGCAGAACACCGAGGGATTCATTTGTGGACTTCAAGCCAATATCTTTTTTTTTAAATGAATCATTTGTCCCGTCCTCCTGGAGAATTTCCCACAGTGATGCTTCAATTCCAGCCCCGAGTTGGAATATAAACACAGAACATTATAGTCCACAACCATAGCTGGTGAAGTCGATTAACAAGAGGGCTGTGGGCTTCAAATGGACTGTTTAAAGGGTGAGATCAAAGAAGCACAAAGGGAAATATACCTTTATTGCTACCTGAAGGAAAAACATAATGAAACCAAGATGCTGCTCCGTGCCACTTGTTTCAAAAGGAAATTGCTTTGCTTTGCCTTTTCACTAGGATTCCTGAAAACTTTTCAGTGGAATTGGGTGGAAAGAAAATGCATTCTAGCCTCAAACTACCAAGCTTTCCTCATTTCAGTTTTTCTGACTGTTTTACTGCCAAGACCCAACACAGTTTTGGACCAAAGGCTTTTTAGCTGCAATGATAATGTCTCATCTGTATAGAGTGCCTATCTGTCCATGTGCTTCCTGGACACTAGAAGCACTCTAGCATCCTATGAGATGGTACTCGGCAGCTGTATGTCAGTGTAGGGCCTCCTTCCAGGAAAAGAAAGACAATTGTAGGGAGGGAGAATTTGGCCAGCATATGCATGGTTAACAGATACCCCACATCTTTTGAAAAGCATCTTGGGGTCAGCATGTTGACCCTTACATTTCACCTGAGAGCTGACCCCTAGTGCTCTATTGGGATATTGATTCAATGCTGACTCAGAGGACAAAGGTTTCTCTACTGTTATATGTGTGTACAGCACCTAGCACAACGGGGCATCGATTGTGGCTGTTAAGTGTCACTGTGTTGACTCAGAGAGAAGAGCACTCTACTGTACCCAGCTGAACTTCTAGAAGGAGCCATTTTATTTTTATTCCTTTATTTCGGGTACATTTGCATTTTACTGTCAGGGCCCTGGTGTATCTCCAGTGGTGACAACTTTTGATTAAGGACAACATCTGATTTATCATCCCCATCCTTTTATTAGCCAGCAAGGGCTGGGGAAATATTGATTGTAAAAGAGGATTAGAAATACGTTATGTGAGAAGGATTTATCAGAGCCTTTTGGAGCACAGAGCAGGTCTATTCCTGTCCTTCCTGTAAACATTAAGAAAAACAAGTTGATATTTAGAGAGATGTTTCCTCTGGGCAGGGATGGTAACTGATGTCATCGGGTGCTTAACATTCAGCCCATCTGAAATAAAGACCATTCAGTGTTTGATTTGTTGGCTGCTAGCCAAAGCCTTTAGCTAATTATCTGCTCTAATCTATTTTGTGCATTTATATAGCCCCCTGCATTGTAGGGCCTAGGCACCTGTCCCAGGCGTGAATGCTGAATGAAGTGTGGCGTGTGTGTGGGGTTATTATTATTAACTAATTGTATTAACGGTAGCAACTAGAATCTCCCAAATAAGGTTGTGTCTCTAGGTTCTGTACAAAGGCATAGTGAGAGCCCGTCCTTCCCCCATAGAGCCTACAGTTCAAGTAGAAAAGATGAACAAAGGTGGGAAATTATTATTCCCATTTTACAGATGGGGAAACTGAAGCAGAAGGTGATTAAGTGACTTGTCCAAGGTCACACAGGGACTCTGGGGGCAGAGTCACATATATGGGCCTAATTCTCCACTCCATTAACCAGTCTAACTCCATGACTTCAGTGGAATTACACCAGCATAACATGGGAGAGTCAGGCCCATAATTTTATTTAGCGCTAGTCACTGAAGGATGGAAGTTTCTCTAGTCTAGTTCTGCCAGTGTATTTCATCTCTGATCTTCATGGTTCCTTTCTGTTCCATTCCTGGGGCTGAGCTGAGCAGAGTATGATTGTTTGGTGATGTTTGTAAGAGAAGCCAGGTTTCTGGAAATGAAAGGCCAGTATATTAAGCCACCTGAGCAGTTTAAGCAGTCTACCATTGACAATGCATTTCAGAAATTATATGGCTGAGAAAGCATGAAATTTAGTTCATATAACAAAGTAGCTTCTGAATGCTAGTCACAAAAGGCCTGTCTTTGTTCAGTTATATGGCATTGGTCAGATTGGACTATGTGGATCAAAGAGACAAAAGTTTCCTTACCATTTACTTGGTGTCTTTCGTATTTTGCTAGGTCCCCCTGAGAAGAGCTGTTCCATGGGAAAATTCAGCTGAGAACTTTGGCCACATTTAACAGCACCTTTCCTTTCCTGGTCATCAGTTTGAATCACCCACAGAGGAATAAACTCAGTATGGCAGGCAAAGAGAGGAATCAGCCCCAGTCCCTTCTGTTCCTCTTCTTCAGGTCAGCTGAGCAAATGTGACGAGCGTGGGAAGGAAAGGCATGAACAGCTTGGATAAACCACAGGGAAAAAACCTGCTGTAAGTAGCTAGAGGGAGGAAGCTGGGTGGCAGCGAACTAGGGAGAATTAAAATCTGAGACGTGTGCACTTGGCTTTGTGAGTATCACCAACATTTCCTTGCGGCAGAGATAATGTGGAGGGCTAGATTCTGCCTGACTACTTGCCTGCTCAAGGGAGTAAGGGTGCCCTTAACACCCGTGCACAGGCCACCTAGACATTGCATCAAGACATTGCATCAAGGAGTAAATAGAGTTACTGACTAGCTTACTCCCTCCCCAGGGCATGTGAATGGGGACTGGATGCACCCTTCTTTATCCACTGTCTGGTGCAGTGTTGTTGATGTGAGTGGGGTTGTAGCTTGCTGCAGATACAGCGCTATGCGGATTGATACCAGCTGTAGATCAGGCCTTGAGCTGCTTTCTGTCTTATCGCTTATTTTTTTCTTCCTTCCTGTCGACGTGGCGCCCATTTGATTTGGTTCCAGGCCGCCCCTTGCTACAGACAGAGTTTGCAGGAAGCAGAAACCTGAGACTTGTTTAGTGCCTAAAGCTCCAGAAGTGGCTTTATCACCCTGCAAAAAGAGATCCTGGGAGCCAGGAGAGAAGAGAGGCTGCTGTTCGATGGAGGGAGGTCTCTTTTTAATTATCACTTCACATTTCCACCAGGGTAATTGATATGAATGTCATTGACACATCTGTTGGGAGACAGAGGAAATACAGGTTCAGCTGAGCATTCAAATTGCTGTCAGGGCTGTTTTATTTCAAGCTCAGGAGGCTGTGTGGTCAGCTCTACTGCATAACAGATGCATCTTTTCCCCATGCAGCAGAATTTCTGCTGCTCCCATGACCCTATTCTTTAGAGCAGGCTGGAGTTTGTGCTGTTCAGATATACGAAGAATAGTCAGGACTTTAGCCTACGGCCATACTGGACAGGTACATATGAATGAAAAAGACATTCCGTTCCTTAGCCACCTGTAGAGGTGGGTGCGTCAGTTACTATGGGCCAGATTCTGCCCTTGCTTCCAGCCCAAGGAAGTTGTAAGTATCTCACAAGATGTAAGTTAGCACAGAATTTGGTCACAGGGAAGGAAAACTGTATATAAGTCATCTTCTAAAAGCCTCGAGCAATGGCCAAAAATAGCCTTTCTATACCTAGAAATGTCATGAGTACCTAGGCTAGGAAGGATGGGCTAGTGAAAGGGGCATAGAATGGGACTTAGGAGATCTGGCTTCAGTTCACAGCTCAGCCACAGACTTCCATGTGACTTTGGGCCAGTCACTCAATCTACACTGTGCCTCAGTTTCCCATTTGAAAAATGGGATAAGAGTCCCCTACCTCACAGCAGTGATGTAAGTCTTTTTGTGATTGTGAGGCACTCAGATACTATCGTGGTGGAGCCCATACAAATGCCTATACAGACAAGTTTAGAGGCTAATATCTCCGGATCTGCCAGGACTAGAAGCCAGTGGTGTGTGTCCATGTCAGAATCAACCCCTTCCATTGTTATACAGTTCTCCTTTCCGGCATTAAGAGGATATAAGGTTTCTGAATCTCAAACCTGTCACTGGTCCAAGCCGGGGTGGTGACATTTTTGAGGAAGAAAATTCCACATTTGCAGGAAGAAAAGGAAACTTTTTTGTGGGTGGCAGTTCTCTGGAACATTCTTAAGAGTTCTGGAACAACAGAACGAGGCCTGGTAGAGATGGGTCAGGTGAACGTCATTTCTGTGCAGAGGACTAGCACAGGGCTATGTGGTGCTTGTTCTCAAGATATGATTTAAGGGCAATTATGTGTCATATAGGCCTTGTCCTCGCTCTTTGTACAGGGGTGAATTTCACCCTGAGCGAGCACATGGCAAGTCAGGCAAAGGTGCATGATAAATACACTTTTTGACTTAGCTCCACAAATTACTGCATGAATGTCGTCTTCATATGTCCGTGTCTATGTCCATACCTGTGTGTTTTGGGCTCTTTTCCTTCAGGACGTTGCCAGGACAACCCACGCTATTTAGGAGCCCATTCCTTCCTTCATATACACAGCTCCTGGGTTCCCCCACAATGAAGCCAGCAGGAACTGGCTCCTTATGCCGGAGAACAGATGCTTTAAGGGAGGCTTCAGAAGCCAGTTAAAAAGGCAACATCTTCATTTGAAAAGACTGGAGCAGAACTCTCAGTTACTTTAACTTCTCTCCTGGAAGGCAGGAATATCAGTAATGAATGAGATTTCAGCAGGACACATAGCTCATGCCTTTCCATTTCTAAAGTACATTACAGCGCAGGTGCTCATTTTTCCACATTTGTTTAGTTCAGTTTTGACAGCTTTTAGATAAAAAAAATCTTGCAAGGACTACAGTCATGGCCTCTCCCTCTCCCTCTCTCTCTTTTTCTGTGTATGTGTGTATGTGCGCTTGTATACAACTGTGTGTGTGCATAAGTGTGCACTTGTCCCAGCCTCACCTGTGATGGATCAGCTTATCTATCCCCCCGCCCATCTTGAGACTGATCATCTTGGAATCAGGTGGCTATAGCTAGCTAGTAGCAAGTAGCCCAGCTGGGGAGAGAGTAGCCAGGACCCCATAAGGGGAGAACTACGGGAAGCAAATTTGCTTCTGGGGCAGGCCCTGGAGCAGAGTGTGACTGTCAGGCAGGTACCTGTAGAGTGGAAAGCTGTAGGAACAGATAGACCCCAGTTGAGGGGGTAAGGACAAGCAATGTGCTTCATTGGGATTATGTTGAAGAAACAAAGATGAAGCCCTGAGCAAAGGGTTGAACCAGGTGTCACTATGCCCTGGGCTGAGAGAACAGGCCAGCATGCTGCAGCTCCTAATTCTGCCTTTCTCTAGTTATCTTCCTTTGCCTTTGCATGGCCCTATCCCCTCTCTGATAATCTCAACCTTGTCCACCTTTTCATCACCTCTGTGCCTTCTGTCACCTGTTCCCCTGCTCATAACACGTCCCCTGTGGGCTCATTCACAAAAGCCTAACTCATCCACATCTCAGTCCCTTGAAAGACCCACTTCTGGTGTGTCGCTTACAGAAAATCAAGTTGATTTATTTATGTGATTTATAGACTTATTTATAGCCCTTTCCCCCTCACCTCTGTCTACTTGGCTGCCTGTTTTTGGAGCGTGAGCTCCTTAGGGCAGAGCCCATCTTTCCTGGAAAGTGGCTCACACACGGTTAATGTCACTGTACTTGTCTATAAGAGATGTTTTCTTATGTGCTTTGCCATCCTTCCACGCCTTTAAATACGGGCCTGGGCCTGTACAAAATTGAGCAGGTTCTACAAGGTACTGAGCGCCATCCGCTTGTGGGAAGTGCTCAGAGCTTCACAGGTTCTTACATTAGCCCCAGTTCTTGATGGGAGAGAACCACATTTCTGCCTTGTCTGGATGAGACAGTCCCTCTTGTCTCAGTCTGCTCCACGGATCCTCAGCAGTCAGCCAACAGCAGACACTGCGCTATGGGGAACTGATGTGACAAAAATCTGTCTCTCCTGCTATTTCTGGCATATCTGTCCTCGGCACAGCATGTTCTGGCAGCGGGAGCCCAAGTGAGACAATGGCAACTTGGCTAGCAGTAAAAATGGAATGGAGGTGAAGAGATAGTCACTGGGCCAGATCCTCAGCTGGTGTCAGTGGAGCTACACAAGTCGATACCAGCTGAGGATCGACCCTCTTGCTTTGGGGCTGCTTTGCTTTGTTGGTTGTATAAAGGCGTTGCTGGAAGAGTTAAAGTTCTATCACACTCTTTCATGAGGAACCCCATACTACCATCTCATCTCAGGCCTAGGAGGAGATTTCTCTTTGCCAAATTTGGGTGAGAAGGAGGGCAAAGGTTGTTACATGTGTCACAATCCAGTTCCCAGTGAATAAACATCCACATCATTCATCGTTGGTTTCAACTGGCATCCTCGCTGTAAGACCTGAGGCTGTGCTTCCCTCTCCATTCTAGATTTGGTCCCATCAGGATAAGATGGTGGCTTATTGGCAGGAGGCAGCATGAGGGATGGGTACATGGTGCATAGATATTGTTTTGATGAGGGCAGTAGAGGAACCTGTATAAAATAGAGGGGTCCTTGAACCTGTTAGCCTGGAAGATCCAATTCAGCTATGAGACAGAGATCTGGATTCCATGATCTCTTATGCCTCATTAACAGAGACTTTATTACCGGTGACACCATCAAAAGCAGCAAGAGATCAGCTGGATTTTCCAGTTCCAGGCAAAATGAGCTGCACAGTTAGGAAAAGTCAGTTATTGACTCATGAACTGAACATATTTGATCTGGAGCCACTGAGAGGAAACAAAAGATGAAACCTAAATTCCCGAGAAAGTTTTTCACCGCAATCCCTCTTTTTTAGATTTAAAATCTATAGAAGCTTAATGATTTGTGTGAAACAATCAGAGAAATTCCAGTGAAAAGGATGCTTTTCCTCCTTTTATGGTCTCTTGGAAAATATTAGAACATGCCATTGAAATAAATGTCTTGGGTGCATTTCAGAATGCACCACGTGTTCCTATGCAGAATGAATCCAGAGTAGATTGTCCTTTACTGATTGCTGCTTATTTTGTATTAGCCCCAGAGACCTCAGTCCAGATCAGAGCCCCGTTGTGTGAGTTGCTGGACTAACACATACACTGTGATGTATTCCTTGCCTCAAAGAATTGATCACGTCTCATTTTTCACTCAGTCCGAGGTCTCTGATGTGAGTTTGGTTTACTTCAAGATGCAAATGAATTCTTATTAAAGGGTCATGGCATTTTTGTTGGGCCACTTATTAATGTGTTCACATTCAGCAGTTTTCTGGATATTAGAGGCCTAATGTACCTCTTGCTTCTCTGGTGTAAGATCTCCACTGAAGTCAATACAGTCACACTGGTGTGAGATGAGAATTAGTCATCTTAGCCATTGTAATACGAGAGTTTATGAAGCTATAGCTGTCGGTCTTCCCATGTTTCTAACTAACTTAGGTACTTATATGGCCCTGATTACCATAATATCTGGGCCCTTCACAATATTTAATATATTTATCCTCACAACACCCTGGGAGGCAGAGCAATGCAATTATCCTCACGGTACAGATGGGTAAATGAGGGCCAGAGAGACCAAGTAATTTGCCCAGCATTACAAAGGCTCAGTACAGAATAGAACCTACGTGTCTTCCAGTCTTTCTGTCTCTTCTATAAAGCTGGTCAAAATGTACATCAGAAACAAAGAATCATTGTATGGAGGCTATAGAAAGTTATTTGCACTACAAGAATCAACCCTCTGACAGTATTTAAAGTTTCCTGCATGCATAATTTTATTCGTATCCGTCAGGGAAAATACTCAGGAGACCTAGGTCCAATTCCTAGTTCTGGCATTGGTTTGTTGGGTGACCGTGGCAAATCTCATAATAAGAATAGCTACACTGGGTCAGAGCAAAGGTCCATGTAGCCCAGTATCATGTCTTCTGACAGTGGCCAGTGCCAGTGCCCCAGAGGGAATGAACAGAACAGGGAATCATCAAGTGAATCATCATCGCCTGTTCCCAACTTCTGGCAAACAGAGGCTACGGACACCATCCCTGCTCTGTGCCTCAGTTTTTCCATCTATACAATGGGGAAAATGAGATTGACCTCCTTTGTAAAGGGCTTTGAGAGCTACTGATGGAAAATGCTCAATAAGAGCTAGGGATTATGAAGATGATGATGTCTCTTTGTCATCTTTTGTGTTGTGCAGTTCGGCCTTGGCAGATTGATTGGTGTGCTGTCTTTCTGTGCCTCATTTCCCCACCTCTAAAATGTAGATGACAATATTTCCTTTCTCCTACCCCTCATTGTGTGTAGTTAGACTGTAAGGTCATCAGGGCAGTGATATCTCTTACTATCTGGAGTCTCAGTCTTGGTTGGGACCTCTAAGGGTATGTTCCCGGTGCAATAAAAACCCATTGCACCGAATCTCAAAGCCTTTCCAGCTGTCTCTGGCTCATGGGGCTTGGGCTGTAGGGCTAAAAATTGCACTGTAGACCTTGGGGCTGGAATCTGGGCTCTGTGACCCTCCCCGCACATGGAGACTCAGCCCCCAGGCTCCAGCCTGAGCCAGAACGTCTACAATTTCATAGGCCCACCTAAGCCCTGCAAGCCGACCCAAGCCAGCTTTTATTGCAGTATAGATGTACCTTAAGGTGATGCCGTAATCAGAATAAAATGAGGAGGATGATGCAGGAAACAACAGAATCCAGATTCCTCACTCTCCCATAGCTGCACTGATTCTGCAGAACTAACAGTAGTCAACGTCTGGCTGGGCTCTTGGTACCCAATTCCAAGCCAGGAACTTCTTTTTGAAAAATCTCACCTTTTGTCAGTAAAGCCAGCAGAGCTTGCTTGAAGATGCCCAGGGAGCAATTAGGGTAGAAGAGAAAATGCCTGTTTGGATACACACTTTCTGGAGCATAACCACGCTTCACTAATTCTACCTGATATCTATAGATGGCACTCCTGCCCCACTACCTGCCATCCTCATGGTCGAAACCCGCGGAGAAGCTGAGATAAGAGACGGTAACTAATGAACTTTAATGCACACTGGCAAAGGGACAAGGGATGAGCGGTGCACAGATTTTCCCTTCTGATAGATTACTGCTTCATTTGTAAGAGGAGAAGTTCTGATTAAGTACATTTCTGACATTTTGTTGCAGGGAAAAAAATGTGTGTTGCCAAGTGCACTGGATCCCAATGCTGAGTTTAATCTTCTCAGGTCTGAGTGGTGTTTTTTGCTCTGGCACACTAGCTGCTTCACAGAATTATGCTGTTCTGAACACAATTGCTGCTGGGTGGGAGGAGTGGTTTTTAAAGAAACAACATAAAAAAACACATTTTTTTGGGAGAGAAATGATGACTTTATGTTCAGATGTTGCTCAGATTCAGGAGACGGTTTGAATTTAAGTCTATTTTAAAAATGCATTCAAAGACACTAATATTATTTTTATCATTATTTATTATTTGTATTGTGGTAGCATCTAGAAGCCACAATCAGAGACCAGGACCCCATTGTGCAAGGTGCTGTACAAATGCTGAACAAAGAAAATACTCTGGGCCCTAAAACAACCTCACAGTCTAATTGCCCTCTTTTGAGATCTTCAGATGAAAAGTACTAAAATGCTCTACCAGAGGTGTTATCCTCAAAACACCCCATGAGGTAAGGCAGTGCTGTTATCCCCATTATACAGACCCAGGCACACAGAGACTAAGTGACTCACCCAAGGTCACACAAGAAGACTGTAACAGAGAAGGGAGCAGAACCGAGTCTCAGGACAGCATAAGGTGACCACATTGCAAGTGTGAAAAATCAGGACAGACAGTGGGGGGTAATAGGCATCTATATAAGACAAAAATCCAAATATTGGGACAGTCCCTATAGAATCAGGACCATTTGGTCACCCTAGGCCAGCACCCTCACCTCTGGCCCATCCTTCCTCTCCAGTCAGCAGTATCACAGCCAGCCTGGTTCCTGGGGCCCAGCCTGTGACCGAATGGCAGTGTCTCCACAGTGGAGGAGTGGAGTTGGAACGTTCCCCTAACCCGTATGAATGTCACTGCAATGGGTCCCTCTTCACATCTGGTCTTGATCAACCCTTAATAAAGTCTGTTCCTCTCCAGACTGACCCCTTTCTTCCCCCTTTACAGAGGACATCAGCCCTTCTACAGGGGACTCAGAGCCCTCACAATCTGATGCTGTTGGGTTAATTGGAAAAACAAAGGAAACAATAAAAGATAAATACAGAAGCCCGCTGGACTATCCCCCACCGCCCCACTCCATCAGTCATCAGGGCTGAGAGCAGGGCTCATTTCAGAGTTTAGCATTCTGAGTCATCAGTCTCAATTTATGAGCCATGCTAATTATTATGACAGACCGGGGAGTAATTTTAGTGTTAATTATGCAAATACGCCTTGATGGGAATCTCCAGAGTTAGTTGATTCCTCCCCTCCCCCCACATCCCAACCTGCATCTTAAAAATAACATCTGCCTTGGCAATCTAATACTACTTTTTTTCTGATCACACCTGGAAGCCGGAGGCAGATGGTTGTCCCACCCTGGCTCTACCAAGAGACGAAGCAGATTAGCAAGTCAGGAAGGTTGCCCTCTGCCACCCACTCTATCCCTGGCCCATGCCTTGAGAGAGGATTTCAGTTTCCAGCACTGACTAAGTGACTCCTATCCCTTCGCTGGTTAGAAAGAAGGAAAGACCCTGATTTTACTAGGAGAAATTCAGCTTCCAACAGGAGCAGATGTCCAGGAGCAGGATGGAGCTCCAAACCATAAGGACACCTTCTCAGATCAAATCCATCACTGCCAAATCTACCAAGGCAGAGGGATGTCGAGAACATTACAGAATAATCCCAAATTGCATCATTTCACCGTACACTGTAAACTGGAAGCAGGTTTGCAATGCTCTGCCCAAGGGAACCCCTGGTGCCATCTGGTTTGAGAGATATTGGTGTATGCAGATAATTATTGTACGATCACAATCTGCTAAGTAAGGAAACTATGGGTAAGGTGTAAGTGCAATGTAACTCTTTGGTCCACTTTCCTATTTGTTGCATAGTACTAACAATATTTGATTATAATGCTTTGCATTATCATCCTCTCTTTGATTTCCCTAAACCAGGAATACCTCTATGCCCAGTCAAAGCCCCCCGAAGTCACATATATATATATATATATATATATATATATAATTTGTATTATTGTAGTATCTGTGACGAGGGTTCTTACTGTACTAGGTACTATCCCTGCCCCAAACGGCTCATCCCCTTGTCTTCTGTCCCTCTGTCTGTCTTTAGATTGTGAGCAGAGCTGGTTAAACATTTTTCAAGCAAACATTTTTGGGGGCTGAAAAATGGCCCTTTTCCATTTTTTTCCCCCAAAACACGTCATGCCTTTTTTCATACCCCCCCCCCGAGATTTGTAAATGAAAAAAAAAGAACGAATAAGAACATTATCAAAATAATTACAGAAAAATTTCAGTTAGCAAAACCTCAATTTATACAGCATTATGGTTTAGGAAGAATTTGGTGGTATTTTGATAATAAAAAAGTTTAAAAAATGTGACAAATGGGTCCATTTTACCCCTTCAAAATGGAAATCATTTCACATATTTTTGCAAAAATATATATCTATATTTTATTTTCCTACCCGCTCTAAGTGTGGGTTTCTCAGGAGCAAGGACAATGCTTTCCCTCTTTAGCACGTTATAGGTGCTACCAGAAAAATAAAGAAGTAAGTACCATTTAGAAAAGACAAGATCTCTCTCTCCTATATTAATTGACTTTACAGCTTGGATGCATCCCACCTCCTGTGAAAACACAGCCACAAATCACCCGCCCATTGTCACTTCCTATGGAACAAATGCAATGAGTCTGTTCCAGCCATTCCTAGTGGGCTTTGAACATGGGCCTGCTTCTTCTGGGTCCCTGGCTGAAGGATGCATGAAATGTACTTGGAAACAAGTGCCTCATCTCAGCTGTTATAGCAATGAGTGCTCTTATCAAGCACCATCCGGCTCACCTCAAAGCTGCAGAAAAGGCTAACTGATCCTTGCCACCACAGCCAAGGGCTGAATTCAATATCTGGAATTTAACGACACAGCCTAACTCCTCTTCAGTCCTTAAAATCCAAAATATGCTGGGATAAGTCATGGAGGAGCAAACTGTACTGCCACCGAAAGTGCTTTTCTAGCTCCAGAGAGGGAGAGGAGCAAATTTTCACCCTTTTGTGACTGCAAAGGATGTCCACAGCGTTGTGCTGATGTTCTGCAGCTACGTGGCAGAGAGTGGGACACATCTAAGCAGCCTGTGCCCATCACTATCTGGTACTCAGATTTTGTGCAAGGGTTCATCTAGATCCTTGTGTCCACAAAATTCAGCTGGGCTTCAGCCCAACTGAAAATATGTTCCCCACCCCCAAAATCCCACACATTTTAATGCAAGTTATTAAAAACTGGCCTCTCTTTTGTGCTTGCAAGTTTGGCATTCTGATCATTCTGGCTGCAGTTATTTTCACTTCGAGCCTCTACGCAACTGATTTGTAGGTACAATCAGGTACTAAGACCCAAAAGATCTTGGATGGGAGACTTTTTTTTTAATTGACTTTAGTGGACTTTGGGTCAAGCCATATGTTAGATTGTTTCATTGATCAGAACACAAATGGTTCATGTGAGTCTATTTTCAGATTTCTAATTCAGGTTTATAATTCTATATTTCAGAGTTGAACACCTGTCTCAGTGACGTTGATCAAATCTTCCCCTGTTGTGCATTACCTGTTCTTGACTGGAGAAAGGAAGTTACAGATCTTTGTCCTGAATAACAGATTCGGAGTCTGAAGTGCTGCGGACTGGGTCTTTTGAGAGAAAGGATTTAAAATGGAGTGCAAGTGTGTTCACTTGTTAACAATCATTCCTAACATCTTGTTCTAGTGCAAGTATCCTCTCTATTCAGCGCTTTAACGTGTCTTATGAGGCCCTGGTGCAGCTCTAAAAAAAACACCTCAAGGAGGGGCACAACTCCCAGCGCTGGGGCACTGTTTACATTGGTACTTTACAGTGCTGCGCTCGGGGTGTGTGTGTGTGTGTTTTTTCATCCTGCAGAGTGAGAAAGTTGCAGCGCTGTTAATTGCCAGTGTAGACAAGCCCCAAGTCAAGATTGCCAGTGTTTTACGACTACACTCAAACTATTTGACCATCTAAAATCGAGCAGTAAGTGGCATTCACGGTAGACAGAAGGAGAAAAAGCTGTAACGGGACTGATAAAAGGAAGTTGTTTGCGCTTACCGAGAGAAATGTAGAGGCGAATAAAGCAAAGCCATATCTGTTGCACAGGAAGACAGCTTAAGAGAGACAAGAAAAGGCTTTAGGGTTCACCTAGTGAAAAGAGAGAGATGGCTCTCTCCACATGGAGAAAGGTTTCCAGCAGACGGTACAGAGGTTTCATTGAGCTTGATGGGCTAGCAGGGGAAGCTATTCTGAAAGACTGCAGTGACATTCAAAGCACAGATCTGCCAAGCGATGTCTAGGAGAGATGGAAGGAACACACTGTAACTCTGTATAAATTGGTGGTGAGATATATCTGATGTCACATTTTACAGCAGGGAGAATAAGAATCATCAAACAGTGCTGAAGGTGGTTTAACAGACTTGCATCTCCTTTAAACAGGAGGACTTAGTTTAGGTCCTCATAGGCATAGGTACTGAGTACCCGCATTTCCTGTTGACTTCATCTCAAGTTGTGGGTACCCTGCGTCTCTGAAAACCAGCCCCTCGGGGACTGTGCCCAGTCTAATGGGAGTCTCTTGCTTAGCAGCGGAATGAGCTGTAACCTGGGGCTTTCCTGCTCTTCGCCTCTTCTCTGGAGTTTCATTTACACGATATCTGTCAGCTATATTAAGAGACTCCAAAAGCATCTTGAGGCCAGGAAGCTCCCATGGAATCATGTGGATCCCCCAGGGAGTTCCAGACAGTGTGGAGACCCAGGGCATCTTCCAAGTGATATCATCCTTTTGCCTCCAAAAGGCAGGCTGAACAGACTGTGAACACAGATCAGTGCCCTGGCCATCTCTGCCTGGCAAACCTAACCAGAGGCAGGGGATGGACAAGAGAGCATGAGTAGATGTAGGTGAAATCTATGGGGCCAGCATGGTTTTGTGAAGATTAGCACTGTGAGCCACACATTTGCTGTCTATCTGTGAAGAGTTCTCGCTCTCTCTCCGAGATGCAACAACATCAAAACGTTGTGCACAATCAAGATGCTCTAGAGCCAGATTTCCCTCCCTGGCATCTTCCCCTTGAGGATCTCAAAGCACATCACAAGCATTTATGAATTAAGTCTCATGACTTGAGTTGTGCTGAGGCTGGCAGTTCCATTTTGAGATTTCAAAAGCTGGCATCGTTCCAAACTGGAGTAAAACCCAAAATTTTGAAATTCTTGGCCAAGGAAAATTTCGTTATTTTTTTTCCTTTTCAGGTCAACTGAAATGTTTTGTTTCAGTTTTGACTTTTAAAATATTGTACTATATAAAATACAAAGATTTGGAACAAAAAGTTGTTTCGAACAAAAAAAACTTGGAATGTTTCATTCCAAAAGTGTCGAGCTGGGATGTTTCCACATTGTTGGAGATTTTTCCTCCCGATTTTCTTTTAAACCAAAAATTCTGGCAAAATCCACCCAATTTTGCGAGGTGTTTTGATGACAATGGAGTTGCATATTCAGATGGAATATAGCTCTGTTGAAATTTCTCTGACCAGGTCTACATACAGCAGCTCCATTGAAGTGGATAAGTGTTAGTCCATTTCACAGATGCAGAAAGGGAGAGACAGAGAGATGAAGTGTCTTGCTGATGGCCGCCTGGGAACTCTGAACAGCCAAAATTAGAATTCACTTTTCCTAACCATCATCTTGGGGGCTTAAACATAAATGTTTCCTTTCTGTAGGAACAGATACAGATCCGAGAATGTCTACATGATCTTCCCTCCTTTGTCTCTTTCTTATCTGTTGCCTGATTTTCAGAATTACTGATCTGCAGCTCTCTGTGACTTCAATTGGAGCTGTGGACATACAGTGCTTCAGAAACCCAGGCCTTTAAACACAGTGTGTTTCACAATCTATAATGTGCCATCTTCCAACCTCACACAGGGACTGTGAAGCGGATTTTGCCAGAATTTTGCTGCAAAGAATTATAATGAATCCGAGAGCAGGATGAATCCACAGCTGCTTTCAGTATCCTATCAAGAGTGTTTCTGTGGGAGTTAAAAGTTCTGCTTTCTGGACAAAAATGAGAAACGCAGCCTGGGTCAGACTTTAGTATTATTTATTTTCCTAATTCATTCATGGCTTTGATCGTCAGTTTCTCATGGAAGTTTGCTCACCCCTGTAAGATGACCACAGAACAGACTCACCACAACAACCCCCTTTTCAGTTGTGTGTCATTTTCTGTTAATTATCAGTCATTTCATTAGCTTCTCTTGCTAGGGCTTTCCATGGCAACAGCAGCAGTGTTAATTAATTTCACACAACCATGCACACACTTGTGGGGCCTGGTTTTGGGGTGTTAGCAGAAACAGCGGTGTTGCTGGCTCTAACTTGGCTTAGTTAGGCCCTGCACTGGGCAAGCAGGAACCACCCCCAGCATTTTCCCTCATGTGATAATCACACAGAAAAGCTCTGATCCCAGTGTCCTACAGTTTGTAGAAACCCCATCCCACCCCTCACTCATCTAGCACCTCATTTTCAGAGCTCACAGCCTGCGATACAGGAGAGGCCTTCTCCCTTTCAGATCAGTGGGAATAACGTCATTGACTTCAACAGAGGTAAGAGCAGTCCCCACACATCTATCTTTGTAGTCTTGCGAGCCCAGTGGAACAGAAATAAACAAAGCTAATGCAGCAACGCACCATCATGGGCATCCATGGAGACTCAAGCTACAACCTCCAGCTCCAGAGCAATGTTTCCACCACTTGAGCTAGGGGAGTGACTCTGACAGCGGGTAGCAGTAGTAAGTTTTTCTCCTCTATGGAGGCAGAGTGGCCTGCTGCAGAGAGTGCTAGTCTGGGATTGAGGAGACCTGGCTTCTATTCCAGGCTCTGCCACAGGCCTGCTAGATGATCTTGGACAAGTCATTTCACCATTCTATGCCTCAGTTTCCCAATCTGTAAAAATGGGGATAATGATACTACCCTCATCTGTAAAGCACTTTGAGATCTACTGATGAAACTGCCAGATAACAGCTAGGCATTATTATTTTTATATTGGAGCAGTCCACACAATGGGTCACATACCACTCACTGAAGCAGTCGGTCACACTGAGATATGAGGAATATGAACAGGAGAGCAGGTGGAGCAGTAGCTCTATCTTCTCCCGGTCATACATCTGGTTCATTCATTACTGATTAGATCTGGTCAGGAAGGAGGGGCTAAGAGTGGGGGAACTGGGCAACATTTCCCATGTGCTCTATTTATTATGCGTCATCAAGGCACTTGCCACACCCATTAGCAAACCACAGGGGAAGACACCCATGGCGCTTGCAAGCTAAACACTGGGCCAGCTCAAAGCGCTGTTCAAGAGCCCGAGCGGGGCTGTGAGTGTAGAGTGATGTTTAAAGGTGCGGAGATGGCTCTTGCCGAACTGGCTTAAGGCCTGTAGGCCTTGTGGGAGCAGTGACTTTCCAGGAGGTGCTGAACAAGCAGCCGGAAGACTCCCCTGTCTGGGAGGTGTAGGGAGCAGCGTGGGGCTAGCAGGGGAGGAGCCGGGGTGGGGGAGGAATTGACGAGAGCGGGTTCGTTAGTGTAGTGAAGGGATGAGAGCAGAGATACAGGGTGAGGTGATCAGGGGAACGATTGCATGGAGCCTTGAGGAGATGTTCCAGTGAGGCTGTTTCCTCCTCCCTCTGCCCTTTATAAGTGACCTTGGTGTCTTACAGACCCTAGATGACCAACCCTGTCTGCCCTATATCCCAGCTCCCTCCCCCTCCATTAGTTGGTTTCACTCAACATCCTCTCTGTATGATGCTTTCCTCCAGCTCCCCCCGCCCCTCCCCTCCTCCTGCTTTGTCTCTCTCCTTTTCCTTCTGCCCCCCCTCGCCTCCTGCGGCGCGCCCCTCTCTCCTCTTCCCCACCCACTCGGAGCCACCAGGCCCCCTGAGCCCAGCCCTTCCGCAGAGCGCAGGGATGTAGCATCCCTGCAGGGGTG
>ML677396.1:15659393-15718981 GCA_007922305.1 Dermatemys mawii | reverse complement strand
GTGTGTGTGTGTGTGTGTGTGTGTGTGTGTGTGTGTGTGTGTGGAAATGGAGCGTGGCAGGCCTGGCTGGCACAGTCTGGGCAGGCCAAGGAGCTGAAGAAATGTCCCAGGGCATGCGCACCAGCGACACCAGCTCTCCTCAGAGGGACGGAGAGGCCTGGTTATTGGAGATGCCGTGCCGGGCTCTAGCAACGCAACTCCTCCTGAACGGCTCCTTTCACGCTACCAAAGCGGCCTGCAGGGACCTCAGCAGCAAGAGGGATCCAGCCTGAGGCATCAGAGCTTTGCTTCCCCTGGACTCCCTCTCTGCAGAACTGGCTGACGCCTGTCGCGTCTCCCGATTGCACCAGCCCCAGGGCTGCTCCTTGAGCCTTTTGCCTCTGACCAGCCAAGTATCAGGGACTGGGCTGAACCTTTCTACACGGCTCGCTATGCTGCTGACATGACTTTCTATGGACACCTTAACCCGCACTGGAGTCCGGAAGAAGAGAGGGCTCCCCACACCTGCTCTTATGGCCTTAGGCCACCAGAGGCCGCCGTTAATCCACAGAGCAGCTCGCAGAAGGATGCAACAGTAGTGGAAAGATGTCATTCTTTAAAGCAGGCAGCCAGCTGATTTCTATGTATTGATTTGTGGTCTCTCTGCACATCCTTTCAGGATCACATGTTTAAACTGCAGGCAATGACAGGACATGGGCTAGGGTCTCCCCCGAGGGGTCAGCCCTGGGGCTTTCTACCAGCGCGTAATTTGCAATGAAAGAGATGCCAGGGCTCAAATCATTTTTTTACTTTCCTAACTGCTGCAGCGAGCCCGGAGGTGCCGGGGCTATGAACTGCCAAGCCCGGAGGTGCCGGGGTTCAGCCCTGGCAAGGCCTGGCACAAATGAAGCCCTGGTGTCTGCAAATACTCCAGACCCTTTCCCCCTGGCATATATTCACAGGAGCAAAAGGCTCCTGGGTTTCCTTTATTTCCTCCTTGCAAAAGCAGATCTCTTGCATTTCCATCAGGCAGCAACATCCCTCCTATTAGCTGAGGCGCGCTCAAACATAGATTAGTCCAAATGATGCCATTAGCAAGTATCCTGCGAGGTACAATTAACGATTTGGGGGGTTAGGGCTCTGCTAAATACAGGGAATGAGCATCCAACTCAGGGCTGTAGAGAGAAATGGAGAAACAAACCTTTCCGAGGTGCTGTTCTTTTCCCTTTGGAAAGATGACCGAGGCTCAAGGGAGCGAACTGACCCTTTGCACAGCCCCTCTTGCCTGGGGGAACCTAGCGTAACATGTTTGTGGGGATAATCTCTAGGGACCGTTGGACCCCAGCCTGGCTACACAAATCCATTAGCAGCTCTCTGATTCTTCACTATTTACTAGAACTGAGCACAACTCGATTCCCTTTTAAGGTTATGAAATATTCATAACCATCTTTTCCTCCTCTTCCAGTTGCTGCCTGGGATTGGATGGCGCCGAAACACCAGAGTGTCACAAGGCCGCTCTTGCATGATTTCCAGTTAGGAATGGATATGCTGAAAATTCATGAGACAACCTGGTCTCATCCGTCTCCCAGCTTGATTTTGCAGATGGAGAGACAGTGGGAAGTTAGGATTGGGGTTTCTCAGTAGCCTCATGCACACTGGGATATCCCCCTGAAAAATGAGCCTCGCCCATTCCAGTGATATGAGAACGTCAAACACCAGCAAGGTGCATTCTCCATCGCCGACCTCCATCCCCTCCTTGGGAGCGTGTTGAGTGACGAAAGAGACAGCGTTGGTGCAGAACTGAGGTGGAGTGCTGTGTGCTGGCTGTCCAGGACAGCCCCGTCCGCAGGGATTGGCCTGGCTGTGCTCTTGTTGGTTGGAATGAGACTGCAGAACAAGATTTTGGCCTGTATTACTGCAGCAGGGCGCTTGTAGTCTGAGTGTGCACAGCTATGCAGGAGGGACATTTGCCGCCTTTTCCATATGAAAAAGACCCCTAAATTAGGGGAGGAGGGAAGACAGAGAGATGGAAATTCAGATGCTGATGCGCTCCCAGCAGCTCCACAAATGATTATACCCCAGGCTGGGCTCATCCTCCGCCAACCCCATGGATGCTCAGGGGCAGCCGAATCAGCATGGTCAGGGACACAGAGTCACCTGCCAGAATGGTTTGTTTGTGTCCCTACCTGGAGCAGAATGAAGCAGCTCTGGCTAAAGAATGCCCAGGTGATGGGCCAAAGTCCCACAGACTGTGGAGGAGGGGCGGTGCCACAGTTACACAGGGCATTATGGGATGGTGAGAATGACAAGGCGTTAAAAATCCCTCCTTATAGTGAACATCCCCCGCCCCCGTGCAACCAGTGGAAGTGGAAGGAAAGAGCTGAGGGAGGGAGGAATTCCCAAGGATCCCAGACTATGAAAGGGGCAGAGGTGTGTTCCTTGCCTCCCTTAGATGCGCAGGGTCAGATCTTGCTCTTGTTTACACTAGGGCCAAGGTGGAGCAATCCCTGAGCAGTGCACGGGAGAGCAGGACATGCACGCTGTAAGTGGGGAGAGATGGGGACACGCTAACCAGCCCTGCACAACTCAGCAACGCGTCAGCTATGAAGCTGCTTTGTTCTGCAGCCCAACAATAAAAGGCTCCCTAAAAGACATGGGGTGCCTGGATTTTCTCCATTCCTGCCATGCTGTTCTCGGCAGGCCCGTAGTTGTTCACTTGGTCTGATCTGTGAGCTGGCCTGTCATGCCCAGACTTGTGGCAAATTGTTTTCTAGCACCTGGGAGAAGTTGTTGTGTCAATCGCCTGCCCCACCCCCACCCGCAGAACAATAATATAAAACTCTCTAAACAACAGAAACGTCCCAAGCTAGCCTTTGGTGGCCATGGTAACGACACTGTCGGTGTTAGGTACTCATCTGGCCCCACCACAGTAGTGTCAGTCTTCAGTGTCTTCATCCTCTGGACCCCCTGTGAGGCAGGGCGGGGCTGCTATCCTCATTCTACAGAAAGGGAACTGAGGCCCAGAGGGATGGAGGGACTTGCCCAGAGTCACACATGGAGCCTGTAGCAGAGCAGAGACCTGAACCTGGCTCTCTCTAGAGCCCTATCCACTGAACAACCCTTGTGCTCTCTGATGCAGCCAGCATTAGCTGTGACTTCTCTTTTACCTGCCTGTCACCAAACATAATAATCTCTCTCTCTCAATCCACCTGTCTGCCCAGCCTCCATCCCTTCTGCATCTCCTTCCCCATCTGAACAGCACACCCTGTGACAGGTGACAATCAAATGTCCAGCATTTAGCCACATCTCCACATTAATCCAGATTTGTGCCTGTATGCGTGAGGACACAACCCAGGGAAAATCTGGTCAACAGTCTCCTCATTAAAAGACTGGATTTTCCTTCCCCTTCTCTTAGTTAAAGCATTACATTTCTAGTCTGATTTGCATTCAATAGCCCTTTGCTGTCATATCTCAGCAGTCATGAGGCATAAGCATTTGAATCGTTAGCTGTGAAACTTGCTTGACTCCATTCACATAAAATAAACATCCAAATCAAATTAACACCTGCTAGCAAAACAATTTTACCTAAAAATGATCAGATACATAAAGCTACAATTAACCATGTTGGTACTGAAATTCCTGTGTGCAATAAAACAGTGTACAATAACACACACAGCTTCCACTCTCCAGAGCTGGCTAGCTCATGTGGACACCATTGCCCTCTTCTGGAAGAAATCAGAACTGCTTCACTGTGTGTCATATACTCTATAGTACTAAGACCTAACTGAGATTCTCCATTAATTCAAATGGCAGGGGCCTGGGGTTCCGAAGCAGGAGAAGGAGGTGGTGCTATATCTCATGCTGCCAGGAATCTCCAAGTATCCCTGGCATGCAGCGGGTGACATGCATGAAGTTCTTATGTGGCCACAGATGCGTGAGGGTATACGGATTAATAATCTACAACAGGAAAGCAAAACAAAATTCAGATCTCCTGTACTGCTGTGTTCTGAAGGATTAGGAAGCTTTTGGAAGTGGAATTTGGAAAGAACATGCACTATTGCAATTTTCAGACAGCCACTGAGCTCAGGAAGGAGCTGAGTCAGTTGCAAGAGATGCTGAGAGAAAGCTAATGTTTCCCTGGACTCCCATAGTTGTAACCTGTCCATTTCAGCATGGAAAGACGCACAACATGACCTGGGCATTGATGCTGGTAACTATTCCAGTGCGGTCTAGTGAACTGGGCACTGGATTGAGAGTCAGAAGATCTGCATTTTATTCCCAACTCACCTGCTGTGTGACCACTGAGTCTCTGTTATCCCCTACAGATCCCTGTGTCTGGCTTATCTATTTCGGCTGCAAACTGTTCAGGACAGAGACTGAGGCTCTTCCTGTGTGTACATACAGCACCTAGCACAATGAAGTCCCAATCCTGGTTGAGGCCTTTAGACACGACTGTAATACACATTGACACCATCAAAGAAGTTTTAAAGTGCACACAGGATTTGTTAGTGTCAATGTTCAGCAGAGGGCAACAAAAATGATTAGGGGGCTGGAGCACATGACTTATAAGGAGAGGCTGAGGGAGCGGGGATTGTTTAGGCTGCAGAAGAGACGTATGAGGTGGGATTTGATAGCAGCCTTCAACTATCTAAAGAGAGTTCCAAAGAGGATGGATCTAGACTGTTCTCAGTGGTGGCAGATGGCAGAACAAGGAGCAATGGTCTCAAGTTGCAGTGGAGGAGGTCTAGGTTGGATATTAGGGAACACTATTTCACTAGGAGGGTGGTGAAGCACTGGAATGGGTTACCTAGGGAGGTGGTGGAATCTCCTTCTTTAGAAGTTTTTAAAGTCGGGATTGACAAAGCCCTGGCTGAGATAACTTAGTTGGGGATTGCTCTGAGCAGGGGATTGGACTAGATGACCTCCTGAGATCCCTTCTTACCCTGATATTCTATTATTCTAATGTACTTTACAAACTACTAGTTAATCCAACCCCTAATTTAACAACACCCTGTGGTCTACACTCAGCAGCACAGTTCTGCGGATACGGTTTCACAGGAGATGCATTACCTTTCTTTATCCTGATAGTACAGCTGGCATCATCGGGGGGTTGTGTGTATTGATGGTTCCTTCCATTTCTTGATCTAATCCCAGCTGGAAGGGAAGCATTCAATAATTCCCTAGTTCTGTTTGGGTGGCTCAGTCCAGCTGAGTTTCACGTGCTTCCCCTTCCTCAAATAGCAGGGAGTTTCTGCTACCCCCTCCCCAAAAAGCAGGGTCCCGAGGAAGGAAGTGGCAGGTACTGGGTAGGTAATAGGTACTTCCCTCTATTACACACCTGCAGGCTGTTACTTACTAATGAGCTTGTGTCTCTCTGCCTGTTTGTGCTCATGCTGGAGACCTGAGGTTCTTCTCACTTGACTGAGTAATAATTTCTAAACTCACCCCTCATTACACCTTCAGGGTTGACTGGTTTAGGTTACTGAATTGATGGTTGGGTCTTAGATTTCTAATTCACTGTGCACGTGGTTTCACATTAATGTCTGGCCAGTGGACGTAGAGTGCAGGTAATGTGATATGCATTTGCTTCCATCCTCTTCAGGATGGTGCCCTCCTTTGAGCAGAGAGCCGCCAGGGCTCCTGTCAGTTGTTTGAAGAACGGTGAGTCATGCTGAAATCTGAAGGGCTGCACCTTTCATTCAAATAACATCAGGCACATTTATTTATTTTTATATGTATTGGAACAAACTTCAGGAGCCAAAGGATGACCCAGGGCTCAGGGTGCTAGCCTGGGGCTTGGGAGACCATCATTTATGTCCCTTTTCTGCCTTACCCTTCCAGATTAAAAGTATTTAGGGGCCTGTTTGTTCCCTCTGAAGCACCTGGCATTGGCCACTGCTGGAAGAGAGGATGCTGGGCTAGATGGACCATTGCTCTGACCCAGCATGGCTGTTCTTATGTTTCTTAACTCCTATTGATTTCAATGGGATCAGGGCCTTTATCTCTCTCTGCCTTATTTCTGTAACATGGGGCTACCAGCGCTTCTCAAGGGTGTTTTGAGGATAACTGTATTAAAGAAATTGTGAAGCACTCAGATGCTATGGTAATGGAGGCTATGCTTGTACCTAAGTTAGCTAGTACGCTTTGAGGTTGTGCAAACACAGAGCAGGAATATAATCCTGGCCCTGAAGACCTGACTGCCTGATTCAAACCTCATTCAGGTCATAGCTCTGGCAATCCATCCAGGGAAAGGACATGCCCCTGCATGAGGCTCTCAATTGGGTGCCTGAGAAGAAAACTGCCAAGGAGCGTCCTCATGTGGCTGAAGAGGCCGGCTGAGGCCACAGTGAAAAGTAGGACCAGGAGCTTTCTGCCAAATTGCTCAGACAGCAAAAATACAACAGGGAAGACGAGAGAGCGACTCGCCCTAAAGACTGGCGTGGCCAGTGCGTTATTTCCTCTTCACTGGGAAAGATGTGGGGCCTGACACAGCCCTGACATACGGGGTGGAAGTTCAGAAATTCTTCTGCACCTGCCATCAGCAGGGAAGACCCGGTAGAGAGGCTGTTCTAACCTCTGCCAATGGCCCTCAAGGGGCAGTTTGCCAGTTCCTCCTCCGCACTGAGGCTCTCCCACACCAGAGAGGGGGATCTGGCCAGCTGTGGGACTCAGAACTGCCGCCTGTGGCATGGAGGAGATGGATGAATATAGAGACATTTTGATCCAAACTCTAACATTTGCACAGCTCAAAGGCCTTAGGAGGAAATAATTAGCTCTCCATTCTTGTCTGGGAGGCTTCCTTCATCCCTACCCCCAATATCCTCTTATGTCAGGGATTATGTCTCATCCCTAGAAACTCCAGGATCATTTCCATAAGATAAAATCTAGGTTCTATTCAGCATAATGTTTTGCTCTTTAAAGAGAAAACATGGCCAGGGTTGGCTCCTGCTTTCTTCTCATGGAAAAAACAACAACTTTGCAGTTCTCCAATGGTGTCTTTCCTCTGGGGGTCTCCCACTGCTTTCAGACAGAAAGGAATTAAGCCTCACAACACCCTAATGTGCTATCGTTAGCCCCAGGGTTTTAATCATGTATTCAAACAATTCACAGAATATTTGCAGTCAAAGGGGTCAAATCCAGCCCTGATGTCAAGTGAGTGCCACTTAAACAGGTGCTATGGAATTGCCCCCGCCTGTGGCAGGGCTGGGTCTGGCTCCAAATCGGCAGGATTAAAGCTTCTTTCTCAGAGCTATGTTAAAAAAAACAAACCAACAAGCTTTATGAGTCAGTGTGGCATCAATCCCCAGACCAGAGCTGATGTCTTAGCTCTGGAGCCCCTTGATGGATAGAGTGACTTAGATAAACGTTGGCCTGTGAACAGCTCTCCAAAGCCAGCAGTAAAATAGAATCCCTGATACATATGGTTTTGTCTTTAATTACGTCTGTATTTCTTAAAGCTGGGACAGAAGTGGAACCTCTGATCCAAACCCCTTTGAGTTTCAAGGGGCTCAGGAAGTTGCATTTCATGGATATGGTCCAGAACTGAACATGGGGTCTGTAGTGTAGTCAGCAGACCTGCCATAACTTCCTTGTCTAGACCAGGTCTGTGCAGTTACACGAAGCACCACTAGCGATGTTAATCAGGCTGGGAACCAGAGAGTAAGAGGGAACTCTAGGATCCATCTGGCTCCCACAGCCTCTATAAAAATTCCCCTTCCTATTAATTGCTACAATATCCTGCCTCTTCCCTGCCCAGGACGAGGTTTAGGTGTAGCCCAGACCTTGTGAGTAAAGTTTGCAGGATTTGAGGTCCCTTGAATCCAAACCCAAATGCAAAACTAAGCCCTGAATCTGCTTGAAGCCCAGACTCTGCTCAGGATCAGGTCTGTAACCCCACCCTCAGAACCACCTCTCCAGAGCACAGACGAGTCAGACAAACAGCACAAATGCTGCAAAGTCAGACTGCTCCATCTTTCCCCCTGCTCACTCTCCAAGGCCCTGGCAACACAGAGCCGAAGCCTCTCTCTCTCTTTTAAATATAAGGCTCCTCAGGTGATGTAAAGTGGGTGGCTGCCCCAAGGTCAATGGCGCTAGGCTCATTTACAGCAGCTGAATGGCGGGTCTGAGCGGTTTAACCTGACTCTGCGCCCTATAAGCGTTCCCATTTGCCTTCAGGTCTATCAGGACATCTGCAGGCCTGGCGCACCCCAGCTTGGATCTGAAATGCTGCAGAGGATTATGACGGGATATCCGTAAACATGGTGTTAAGTGCCGGCCTTGCAGTTATTTCTGCTGCTCTGATGGTTTTCCGTTTAATCGCACCTGACACTCCATTGTTCAGCGGCCGTGCAATATGTAAATAACGAGTGCTGCGCTGTCAGCGAAGACACTACTCTGAGCTGGGAAGCCTTAAATCTGTCTTGCTGCCAACAGGAGAGCAGTTGGGAAGCTTTTCCCAAGCATGACCGAGGTTCCTCTAGCAGGAGGCCACGCTTCAACGCTGATCAGTGGGAGATGACTTTACTTACTGGTTCCAATGTACAGAGACCCAGAATGTGCCATACGCTACGCCAGTGCAACTGGGGAATTGTTCCTGGCCCGTTGTAAATAGGAGTTTCAGGATTGGAATGAATCAGTCATTGCTTTGTGGAGTTCTGAAAGATCAGTTGAAGCAAAAGATCGGACCCAGAGTATTTCTCAAGCGTTTCTGTTAAAGCCCAGGCAGCTCTTCTGAAGCAGCCAGGGACCTTTCGCAAGAGAGTGACTCAGGGAGTTTGGGAGTTTGGTAGGATGGGGTATGTAATTCCAGAGAAAGGGCGAGCCAGAGAGGGCCATGCGTGTAATGTTTAGTGCTTTGCCTGGTCTGTGCTCTCCTCTGCTTTGCACGATGAAGTGCAAGAACTCAGATTTGTTACACTCCGTGCTGACTGCTTCACCATCGCTGCATGTCCCTTCCTCATAAGAGTTAACCTATAACTGGACGCTTCATGCCATTTAAAAAGGATGCACCTTCTAGAACAGTAACTGGGGTATCTTTGGGGTCAGCGCTGGTCCTTGGGGAGGTGGATAGAGGAGCTCAATTTCCAGGAGGGGATATAAGACTGAGAGTCGGCGTGCCCCAGAAATATGCCAGAGAGTCCAGGGAAGGAACCGCTGCTGCAGGCTCTATAAGCTTTGAAGACCCAGGGTCTCCCGAGCAGCAGAAACTCAGATCCTCCTCCCAGTGGGTGGCCATGAGGGGTACCGGCTAGGATCGGTGACAGATGGCTCGCTCCCAGACTCACAAAGGATGGCCAAGCTCACGCTCCTGGGGAGCGAATACCAATTTGCACAAGTCTTCATGGATGCTGCCTCTTCCCAGTGCAGAAGGGACGGTGGGATAGTGCGGAGGGTTATGTAGAGTTGCACGGATTCCTGGAGGTTTCGTCATATGACATAACCTTTCATTAAAAGATTAAGCTTTAATTCCTGGACAATCCTGGAGAGTTGACGACCCTAGGAAGCATGAGAGATGTCTGCAGCCACTAGGGGCGGCGAGGAGAAAATTGTGGCACAAACCAGAGAGGGGCGCCTCATGGCCATTGTGGCTGGGGGAGGAACAGCAGCCTAGAGAATGTTGAAGGGACTCCCCCAACCACCCCACTGCTCTTTGTTGATGATATTATGGCATCACTGGTGAAATAAATTCATCTGACAAAAATAGTAAATTATTCACATGCCTGAGCAGAGCTGACGCTTTTGTCTATGGATTTGATGTAAGGCCTCAATCCTGCTTGCAGGCTAGTGGGCTCTGTAGGGAAGTGTGTGAGCTGAGTCATATGTGCTGTCTATCTGCAAAGAACTGGCCTAGAGTGAGCTGGGGTGAGTTGGGCCTCTGTGCCTTACCGAGCAGCCTGTTTTCTCTCCCTCTGCTTTTGGTTCTTGTGTGTTAGGGCTCTGGATTCTAAGAAATAAACCAGTGTTATGTTGCAACCTTCCAGCTTGTGTATTTCATGTTTTTATCCAACTGCTCTGCCTTTGTGCCATGAATATAACAATTAAAATGAGTGAAATATATCCCTGTGTACTGTTCAGAACAGAGACTGTCCTTCCAGGTCATCCCAGGTAGTAATGACATTAGATTAGCTGGAAGAAGCAGTGGGGTGGCCGATTATGCTTGAGCTTCTGATTCACTCCTCATTTTCTCCTTCCTTTGATGAAGGTTGCAATGTAATTTGCTGGGTCTTTTAACAATCCAGGCAGGGCCAGCACTCTCTCTCTCTTTCATTAGGGCCCTCTGCAGCACTAAGTACCTTTTGAGAGGAGAAGCAAGAGGCTGAAGGCTCCTTTATCAGGGAGAATGCAGTATTGGGGATTTAAAGTGGTTCATCAGTGGTTTCAGATTTCTAATTATATCTCTTTAATGAGCACCCACACTGCCATGAGGGCTTCCTTTGGGGCTAAACAGAGAGCCAGGCAGTTTTAATTATTTCTGACTCTTAATTTTCATGTCTGTGCTAATCCTTCTTAGTATCCCTTCCTCACCTGGCGCAAGAAATTTATTATCAAGAACTGGCTCTGATTCCTCCCACCCCAAGCATCTGTATTCTTCTTGCAGCTCATGTACCAGTACACGGCTAGAGCCTCAGCGGGTGTAAATCTCCTCTGAGTTTTCCAGAACTGCGGAAGAGCAGACTATGTCCCTTTGACTCTTAGATTGGCACAGGAGCCAGACCCTAAACTGGCATCAGTTGAAGTAGCCCCACTGAGTTCAGTGGAGATACACTGAGTTATGCTAGCTGAAGATCTAGTCCCCTAACTCCCAACGGTGCTGAGTTACACCAGCTGGAAATCTGGCTCATTGCCTCCAATAGATTTACTATGACTCAGGATCTCTCCCATGGTTTCCATTGGAACTGGGCTGATTTACGCCACCTGAGGATCTGAGCTTGCACATTTTTCCAGCCCAGTGGTACTCAGCAGCAGGAGGGCTTGAGATCTAAATACTTCCTTCTGTTTTGTTGTAACACACAAAGGCAGATGGCAAATCGTACGGGGGAGGGTTTATGGGTTGCATCAAAGATTCTGGAAACAGGTTAGTTCCTGTTCAACCTACAAAAGGCAGAATGAGACGTAACAGAGGCTGGAGGACTTGGGGACTGTTTTCCCCAGTAACAGGATGAGAGTTGCTTCCATCTCATGTTGGAGCCCACTTCGTCGAACATCAGTTGATATCTGTAGCAAGTGCTTCCTTCAGGGCATGCCATTATGGCACTGGTTGAGGGAGCAAGGGAGCAAGCCCATCCAGGAGCCAGGCACTGAAGGGAAACCTGATAACAGTCTTCAAGTATGGTAAGGGCTGTTCTAGGGAGAACAGGGATTTGTTCTCCATCTCCACTGAAGGTAGGACAAGAAGCAACGGGCTTAATCGGCAGGCAGGGAGATTTAGGTTCGATATTGGGAAGATGTTTCTAACTCTAAGGCTAGTTAAGCTCTGGAACAGGCTTCTGAGGGAGGGTGTGAAATCCCTGTCACTGGAGGTTTTTAAGAACCGGTTGGACAAACCCCTGTCAGAGTGGGGCCAGTTTTACGTGGCCCTGCCTCTGCACAGGGGGCTAGACCTGATGACTTCTAAAGGTCCCTTCCAGCCCCACTTTCCTCTGATTCTATGATTAAGGGCTGCACACTGCCCTCAGTCCCTACAGGCATCTCCCATTGATGTCAAGGCCAGTTGCGCATGTAGAAACACAAGGGCAGCATAGAGTCCTCATTGTTCATGGTGTGAATGGCCTTCAGTCACATCACACAGGCTGGGGGACCATATAGCTTGGGAAATGCTCTACAGACCCTCTCACCTCTGCCTGGGGAGTTAAAATCCTGCATCTGGGTGTCCAAGTACTTAGATGACCAGGGCTGGTCTTACCATGAGGCGAGCTGAGGCAGCTACCTCAGGTGCCAGACTGTGGGGGAGGGGGGAAGGGGTGCCACTAGGACCCAGAGTGTAGAAAATTGTGTCTGCGGCTGGTGCCTGTGATTTCTCTCTGCTCTAGATGCTCAGAGATGGTGGAGTGCTGGGCTGGAGGAAGGAGGGCACAAGAGACCTTTCCAAGTTTTGGCCCACATGAGGGGGCATTATTTGAGCTCTCCGCCTCAGGTGCAAAAATGTTGTGGACCGGCTCTGTAGATTAACCCATATCGACACAGTAACACGATCGTGAATGAATATGGCTTCCCCATACCCTTATGAGATAGGGCAGGATTATTCCACCTTTGCTAGACATGACACCTGAGGCAACATCTCCCCTTCCCAATAGCCCCTGTAAAAAAAGATGAGCCTCGCAATGTGCCCTGAAGGCCAGCAAATAGGACCAAGGGGGAGAACTCCCCCGGGGAAGGCACACGCAGACATGAGTGAGTGCCTTACCAGTGGGGCCTTGCAGGAGGTGAGAGCTAGGCAGCAGGCCAGTAGGAGCAATGTCCTCTGAGGGATAGGCCCATCAGGAGTGAATGATTTCAGTGCCATCTGTGCTCTCCTCTGCAACCGCTCGGGATCTATTCCCGGCGCTTTCAGTGGCTGAGAAGATGATTTTTTTCAATCCGACAGGCTTCAAGTCACACACAGCTGTTGCAGTGTCTAGCCACCAGCTGAATAAGTTGGCATGAGAAGCAGCCAACAGATGATAGGATGACTCATTAATTATTAATTATTATTATTACTGCTATTGCATCAGGGCAGTGAGTGAAGGTTACAGCTGAGAGCTCAATAAGACCCAGCAGCTATTCGCACTGAAATAGGACCCCTGCTTAGCAATCTCTCCTTTTAACACCAACACACCATTGCTGGCTGGCTTTGGGTCCACTTCTCTGGGCACTTCCCACTGGGTGGTCTGCTCATTACCAGGCATCATCCTGTTGATTTGAATTGGATCATTTATGATTGCAAGCACTCAGCTGGCCAGGAGCGGTCGGTGGATTGGGTCGGTAATGACCTGATTTTCAAAGGTGCTTAGCGTCTCTAGCTCCCATTGACTTCAGTGAGATTTGTGGGTGCTCAGCAGCTCTGAAGAATCCAGCTGCAAGCTCCTATATAGACACGAAGTTCCTTGAGGCTATACCTATGTCTTCCTCTGTGTTTTGTAGGCACTGAGTTCAGGGGGCTAGGTGCTACAGAACAGCACGGATAACGACTTGATCTTACAAGTACATAAGCATGCGAGCAATCTCACTGAAGTCAACACGATGACTCCTATGTTTAAAGGTAAGCATGGGAGTCAATGCTTGCAGATTTGGGAACGTGGCCTCACTTCGAACCGGCAGGTGTGTCAGTCCTACACAGTGTGTGCCCTTTCTGTGCAAGGCTGGGCAGTAATTAAAGTGGAAATCATTTCTGAAAGAGTCATGGATTCCAAGCTCTGGTTAGAAGGGGGTTGGGGCTTTCGGGGCAAATGGTTCCTGAGAGTAAAAGCCACCAGAGCAGATAGGCAGTTATAATGCACTCCCACGCACTGACCGCCAGGATCTGTCATTGCTATTTGTTCAAATTCTCCAAGCTTAGCGGGTAGGGTAACCAGACAGCAAGTGTGAAAAATCAGGATGGGGGTGGGAGACAAGAGGAGCCTAAATAAGAAAAGGACTCCAAAATTGGGACTGTCCCTATAAAATTGAGACATCTGGTCACCCTATCGTGGGGGCAACTGTTTAGAGAAAGATACACTGGACACCTCAATATCTTGTATTTGGAGAGAAGGTTTTCTGTCATTTGTGCTATTGCCATTGCAGAGCTAGTTGCCCAGCTGCAATTCCCAGATCGTCCATCAGGAGGAACAGACGTATTTCCCAACGCTGTGGTGCTTCTGCCCCTGGAGAATATGCTCTGGGTTGTTCTTATCACACAGTAAAAGATTCAACCTTCCATTTTAACAATGGCTGACACACAGGGCCCATGTCCACATCTGGTGATCAGTTAGACCCTGAGAGGGCGAACAGGAGCAAGGCAGCCAAGTCCCTGAACGAGAGAGTGTTCAGTGCCACCTCAGAGCCCTGCCTCCTGCCCAGCCTCTCATCTCCAGGCAGGGCCCTTTCTGATGCTTCAGAAGAAGGAGAATTAAAAAATGCCCTGGCAGAACACATTGTGTGTGTATGGGGGAGAACGTTACCTCTCCATCTGTTTGAGAGAGGCTGGAGAGAAGTAGGTTGGGCTAAAGCGAAGAGATCCGCAGAGGGTTGCTGAGGAGGAGTAAGGGGCAGCACGTGCTAGGCCGTAGGCAACGGCACTTAGGCAATTCACTTCTTTTATGGCGCTCCAATGCCTTCATCGTTTCCCCCCATGACTGAACAGCCTAGAGTACAGGGGGTTCAGGCGCAGGACTCGGGGCTTGAAGTGACAGATAATTGAAAATGGTAATTAGTGGCACAGACAAAGAGCTAATTTAAAAAGAAAAGAAAAGCTGGCTGCAATTTAATTAGGCTCATTTCTGTCAAACTGGTGCAGACCCCGAAGGCAGCGGACTTTTCTGATCTGTCTTTCTGATGCTGCTAAAAATACGAGGGAGGTGTCAGAGTCCTCTTCAGCCAGATTTTTCAGAGGATAACTGCACAAATCAACCACAGACACTAAAAGGCCAAGATTAGCAAAAAGCACTTTAAATTTTTTCCCTGAGAACCAAAAGTTTCTTGAAGCAGAAGCTTTCTATAGTTAAAAAAAGCAGATTTCTTTTTTCTTTATTTTTTGTTATGGCAAAAATATCCGAAAGAGATCACTGTTCTTCTCGCGTTAAAATATCAGCTGGTTAGATCACACTTGCATTATTTTAAACATCTCCACCACTATTAATAGCAGTCCTATTTGTGCGTAAACAGCACTGATAAATGAAATGAGAAGAACAAACCGCTAGTCCAAATACCTAGATGACCCAAATCAAACACGTAATTTCTCAAACCCCAGCATATGGGTGGGGGCGGGTGAAATTCAGCCCTGTGCAGAGGGCCAATGCAAGCCCTATGTGCCACTGAAATTTAACTTCTGGCCTGGTTTATAGAGTTTACATGGCACCAGTGATGTGCAGATCTTGGGCTGGCTGTCCGCATGGATGAATTTCACCCATGGGTTAACATTAGTCATGTGACTAGTCCCATTGACTTCAGTGAGACGCCTCGTATGGGCAGTTATTTGTAAGCAAAGGGGTTTGTGGATGCAGGCCGTTAGTAGGTCAGAAATGCAGAAACACTGATCACTGGCTGCCACACCCCCACCAAGCAACAGGGGATGTGACAGGGGGGCTGGAGAGTCTGGGGCTAAGCCAGCCCTAATTGCAAGATGGGATCCGGTGAGTCCAGTATAAAAGGCAGTAGGAAGCTGCAAGGAGGGTATGGCTGGCAGTAAACTGGGGAAACTGAGCAAACAGAAGACTGTGCGGTGCTGGGGAGGGAGCCACTCTAAGGAACAGAGTCCTAGCTAGATATAATCTGTGAGTGAGAGGGGAAGAGAAGTGAAAAATCTGTGTTCGTTTTGGACTTCTGAGTTCTGTTTTTGTGACAGTCTTTTGCCAGCCTGAGGAGATCAGCTGGACTCAAAGGGGAACAGAATGGGGACAGGCACCCTAGCCACAATGGGGCATTGGCGTGGTAGTAAACAGCCACTCTGCTATGGGGTCCTAGCGCTGACCATTTGACACCCTGTGTGTATTGCTTCCAGTATGTGTGTAATTTTGTTACCATATCCTAACCCAGCGCCGCAGTCTGGACTATGTGGGTGGTGCTTTAACATGTCTTGTAATTGGCAAGGGAGTCCCTAAATCATACAGGCTGGTTAAGAACTGGCTAGCTGGTAACCTTATTAGCAAGATCCAGCAGAAAGGCAAAGACAGTGCCTGTCGGACAAGGCCGCTCACCAGAAGGCCTCGAATCCCAACCAGTTTCAGGCCTGTTCCTAGAGGGGGCTTGGAGCCTGCTGCAGCGTGCAGAATGCATTTGTAGGGCTGAGAGTGGCAGCGAAAGGCATAGCGCCCCTTTCAGAAATGGGAGCACACAGCCCATTGATCCAAAGCCCAGCTGCCTTCAAGGGCTTTGGATCAAGCTCAGGCAGGATATGTTTGAAAAGTGGACGGCAAATGCAAAAATAAAGAACGTCCCAAACAAACAAAATTCAGCCAAGCAGCAAACCCAAAGAGAACAGAAATGGCCAAAACACTGCCCAGAAATGAACTTCTTTCCTTGCTGATGGATAGACTAGATTTTGTTTCCAATATCAAGACATAAGACAAGGGTGCGGCTGTGGGTGGGTAGAATGAGCCGATTTCCTTTTAGCAGGGGGTGAGCTGAGGACAGGGTCATGTTTAAACCTGAAGCAAGAGCCTGATCCAAAGCCTGTCTGGAACAGTCCCTGGGAGTGTTTCCATTGACTTAGATGGGCTTTGGATCATGTGCTAAAAGAGAAGATAAGCCGGAGTCTCTTCACTTTTAGACCTAAATGAAATTAGCAGTCTCTGGTGGAAATATTTAACTCGAAGCTCTTGTTAACTTGCTTGGGTATGTGCTGTGGATTCTTCCTGTTACTCCTGGAAGAGACAAATTCACCCTGCAGATGATTTCATCCCATCACTGCCCTACTTTATTGTAAGCAGCCTCAACAATGATGTATGAGTCTTATTGCAATGGTAAAGTGCGTGGCCCTGCATATTTCCCTCAAATGAGTTTGGTTTACACTGGGGCATAGTCAGTCTTCCAGCATTCACAGGACTCTTATAGGGAGGCTTTGATGGCTGTGGTTTGGAATATAAATATTATCACTTGTATAAATTATATAAATCATCCCCCTGTATGATGGAGTATGAACATAAATATGTAGATTCAGACTCTAACCCTCATGACTTATTCACTAGCGGAGTCATATTGTTTCTTACTTCAGAGCAGTTCCTGGAAACTGTACATTCTTAAAATTTTAAATAAAAAAGATAGGTGGCCGTTTCTACATCTGCTCAGTGGCCTCCTGAAAATATTCAGCTACCTAAGGAAAGTTGGAGGTGAGCAATAATAAATGCAATGTAAATTTCTCTCTGAAGAACATTCCCAGTGCTGTAATGTTATGGTTACTTGCCATATATTATTCAGCCACTAGAGGTGCGTGTGTGCGGTCCAAATTGCGGATAAGGCATGACTACTTGTCAAGCCAGGTAACAAAGCTGGAACTCAAGCTGGGGGCATGTTATATTTTGATGAAAAAGGATGAGAATGGATTGTGAATACAAATGTACAGATACATAATTTTGCTTGTTTGTTCGTGCCTGTGATTGTTTTGTCAAATATGTTCTGTTTCAAGAATGGCCTTAACTTCAGATATGGCAACAGGAGCAGAAGGAGAAGGAGGAAGGAGAAGGAGAAGGAGGAAATTGTCCGGTTTCACTTTCTGGATTTCATATGCTTATTTAAGACTTTTTAAAAAACAGAGGAATCTTTCCATTTAAAAAAGAAAGTTGTTTTAATTCCATTAAAAAGAAATCTGTACAACCCTGTATTCACAACAGAGCCTCCCCACGTTTCATACATATAATTTTTAGATCCTGCATCACCCGAGAGCTTTCTGCATGCCTGTCTGTTTGCAGTATGCACCTATTGTGTTTTGTCTTATACAGCTACTGTAAGCTCTTTGCGGGAAGAGACCATCATTTCACTATGTGCATGCACAAGAGCATGAGGGGCCCTGACTGGGACTATAGGGTGCTACTTCAATAAGATTAAATAATAATAGTTTCCCTTAAATGTTCCATGAGAGGGCAGGCTGCTTCCTCCCAGTGAGCATCACTGCGGTCTGACTTCTAGAACTGTCCCTCCCTGTGTGGCCTTTTCTTTCAGTGTGTCTATCATCAAATGAATATGAAGCAGTGATAGATTCTGGCCCGGGAATGAGACAGTTCCCGCCAAAGATAAATTGGTAACGATCAGCTCCTTCGAGTTCCTGGCTCACAGGCCCATTTTCGCTCTGACGCTGTTGTAAATGATCAGCCCAGAGAACATTTAACTACCGCAATTGTTCTGCATCCAAAAATATCGTGCTTAATAGACTCCATTAAAGAAGCATTGTCCTAAACATTTCGGTGCAGAAAACGGCAGATGTAAGAACAACGAGAACATGTCATTTTCAGAGAGATTACAACTTTGCCAAGCTTTATTGCAAAACTCAAATTGCTAAGAATTAAAGCCACTTTTGCTGGTGCAACAGGAGGAAGTTTTTGCTGCAGCTTGTAGGATGCAATTTTTTTTTAATGTTAATGCAGTGGTGACTGAGCAGCTACCCTACTCTTCAGCATCCTTATCTCCCTTCCGGCTGACTGAGAAAAGGACAAAGAGGCCTTGATTTTGCCCCTGCTTTGCCCCTTGGATTCTCTAGGCCTAGGGCAGGAAAGGGTCACAGAGCCAGAATGGAGACTGGACAAAGTTAGGGGACACCTGATGTCTTGGTCTGACAGAAGCTCCACTAAGATAATGCTCTCCAGAAAAGAAAGGCACCTTGTAGTAGCCACTTGAAGATTCCTTAGTGGCTCCTCCACCAAATACTACGAAGCCTGATTTAGACGGAGGCAGGGTTACCTAGTGGTTTGAGCAGAGGACCACAGATTGAGAATTAGAGGTATCATAGGCTCTATTTGCCACTGACTCAAGGCAAATCACTTAACTCCCTGATGCCTCAGTTTACCCACCTGTAAAATGGGGATATTATTTACTATCTTTATAAGAGTGATTTATGGCTTAATCAATAAATATTTGAGATCCTCAGCAGACAGGTTATAAAAGGGAAAAGTGCCAATATAAATCACAGGCCTTTAAATTCAGTCTTGTGCCTTAAAATACCCCAACACCCTCAGCCCCATCTGATTTCCCATCATTTCAACTTCCCCATCAGCTGATCACAGTGGCTCATCAATAAAGCAACACTGATTTCCATCAGCTGAAGGAATCTGGCTCTTTCTTTCTTTTTCTTTCTTTCTTTCTTTCTTGCTTGCTTGCTTGATTTCTTTCTTTCTTTCTTTCTTAATACAGAAGTCATCCCGCAATTTCTCTGCTGTGCCTGCCTTTACAATCTCCTTTCTGAGCTGCGTGACTTGTATATTCAGAGGGGCTGGTGCTGTAGAAAATCAGGCAATTTGGTTTGGAAATCATTCCGCTCAGAGAAACCACCGAGGAAAAAGAGCAGAGAACTTTGACATCAACAAATAACGACAAGCTGGGAATTTCACAGCTCTGCTTGTACAGAACATTACATGGTGCTGGAGAATGCAATCACCCCTCCTCCAGCTCTTCCATGTGCCCCATCTTCAGTGGAAGAGGAGGCCAAGAAATAAGACCAACATAAGGAATTAATATTTATTTTTTCCATTTGCTTAGGAGACAAATATTTGTCTGATATGTTATTGGAAAATATAGGCCATTAATTACTAGTTACCAGAGCTCTGGAGTGCCTGTAATCTACTCCATACCTCTGCAAGTCCCTGCTCTCATATCTCCTAACCCAATATTAGGATGACATTCTGCCTGAAAAGCATTTTGAAAATCGGCTGCAATCGAATTTCTGCCATGCCTGAGGGGAAGAGCCTGTCCCGAGACGCCTGTGATTGCGGAATATGGAGAAACGGTAGAACCGTTCTGGTTATTTAACAAAACAGCAAGAAACAAAATCGTTGTCCTCTCCATGCATCTGAGTTTTAATAACGAGAGGAAATGTGTGGCAATGTAATTCCGGTTTTGTCTGTCACAGTGGCAGTTCCTAGGAAGAAAAGGGGAGGAAGCAGCAAGATGGTATGAAACCTGCTAGCTCTCTGCAGGAGGCAAAAGTGTCACAGAGTTTACAGCCAGAAGCAACGATTAGATCATGTAGGCTGGCCCCTCTGGAACACAAGCCAGTGTAAGTTACCCCAAATGAAGCCCAATAATTTGGATTAGACTAAAGCAGAGGTTCTCCAACTTCGTCATAGTGAGCCTCCCTCACAACGAACACATTATTGCACTTCCCCCTAGTTGATGAAGATGATATAAGGAGCGGATCCACCTCTGCTTTGCAAGAATATGAGTAATAAAGGGGAAGGGCTTTGATCAGTGTAGTTAGACATAAATGGCCTTTCATGTTATCTCCTAGTTCTGATCAAACAGAGAACCAACTACCGCAGCAAAAATAAAACTGCACGAACCTTTGAGGAGATCCTAGCACCCTCTGGCTGTGTGGCACCCCTCATCCCAGTTCTCAGGACTCTGGGGATTAAAAGGGCTGGGGTTATGGCGGCCAGGCTCACAGGCAAGGAGCTGGGACCCCTTTAGTGCAGGCAGCCTGGTGGCTGGGATTCCCCGGGCAGGGAGGCAGTCACAGGTCCAGTAACACTGTGACCTCTGCCCGGGGGCAGCAGAAAGCCAGGTAATTGAGACCAGGGCAAGGGCAGCCCGGACCAACTGTGCTAGTGCCATGGGAGCGTGTCATCCCGGGCAGGAACTGCACAGGGACCCGGCTCCCCTGGGACCCGACCTGATCAGCCACAGGGACCCTGTGTCCGCAGCAGCTCCTCTGTGGTATGAGAGGCCTATAGGCCCAGCTTGCCCAACGCTGCTGCCCAGGGATTAGCAGCGACTCAGTAGCGAATGGAAGGGAGCCCCTGGGATACTGCCAGGGTAGGGTGAGGTGCAGAACACTGGGTGGAGCAGAGCAGCCCCTTGAAACTGCATCCCCGGCTGTCCAGGCTCCCCAGGAAGATCCCATCCCAGCGCCACCCCCAGGCCGAAGGAGCTCTAGTCCCCTCTGCCTCAGCCCTAGGCTGAGTGGCACTCTGTCAGTGCTATACCCCTGGCCAAAAGACAAGCAACAGATGCCTCCCTGGCACATGCCCATGTCTCCCGGGTGGGGGCATCATTCGAGAATCTCTGGCTTAAAGCATTTCAGTCCGCAGGAGACTAAACCATTGTCTGGCCCTGGCGGTGAGCCGGAGAAAGCCCTTGCCAGCTCCTCAGACGCTCCGACCACGAGGGCCTCACAATGGTATCAGAGCTTGAGCTAACAGGTTGAGGGCCCCGTTTTGGGTAGCCGGGGCTCCCCTGGTTAACGTTATTTCTCCCAACTGTACTGGAAATGAGGACGCTCCTTCAGGCGGCTACAGTGAAGCCTTCCCAGGGCCACACAACCCAGTGAGGAGGGGAAAATAAACATGCTGAGCACCGGGGCTGCCAACCACACAAGCTGCACAAATACTAAGGAGATTGCTTGAAAATCTAAAGATTACGGAGACCTGCCAGGCCTCTCCCTGCCCCTGCCTCCGGGGAGATTGAAGACACGATTATGCAGATCTCAGGTGCCCAGCAGCCCTGCCAACCGCCTCTGGAATATCAATGATCCGGGAGAGTGATAATTAGTTTAGCAATATTTGCTATCTCGGCTTGAAAGTGCAACGGCTTCTTCTCTCATGCCAGGCTCGCTGGGGATGCTGCATGCTGTGTGTTGCACCTGCCCCAGCTCCTTCCCAGCCCCGCTGCATGAGGCCTCTAAAACAAGCCTGGGGTTTGTTTGAGAAGAATTTCAACCCAGGTTCCTTTGCTTCCTGCCCCTCCCCCCTCACGCCCTTCCCCGAGCCCACAGCCCAGTTCAGAGCTGGGTTTTCTAGAGAAGCAGAAAATTGAATTTTTTGACCATGAAGCAACAGCGGCCTTGCAGAGCGGGAGCCAGATGTGCTGGCAAACTGGTCCCATCTTGGTGCCCTTGGAAGGCTGAGGGTGTGTAGCAGCCCTGCCCGCCTCCTCTGCTGGAAAGGTTAACCTGTCACTTGATGGATGGCAAGGTTTGACCCCCGAAGAGCTCAGCAATGAAGATGAGCAGTCAAGTAAAATCAGCAACAGGGAAAGGAGATACTTCCGTTCACTAAATCACTGCCCTCAGCTAAATGGGGTGTGAGATGTGGGGGTGTTAGGGTGTGCGTGTGCTTTCATTGCCATGCCAATAGCTCTCAGGGAATAAACGACTAAGTTCCACTGATAATTTTTAAAATCTTGCCACTAGTTCAGTTCCACTCTGCTCAAAACATCAGCCCTCTCCTGTGCCTTTCCCCTCTTGGGGCTCGGGTGGCTGACGGCAGCCTGCCCTCGGGGGCTTTCTAGGATGGAACATGCTCTTATTAACGTTGCTCTGGTAGCATTCTGGATCCCCCCACCGCTCCAAGAACTTGTGGGTAAACGGCAGTTCGGGGAGCAGTCTCTTTGCACCAAGGGAGGAGTTGTCAACCGGCTTGCAGGCTTTACCTGTCTGACCTGGGGATGAAACTGGAAGAGAGGAGAGCTTTCCTGGCAGGGCGGGGAAAGGAGATTCCTGGACCTGTCACTTTCAGTTTGTGTTTGAGAAAATGAGCGTGGCTGGGGAAACAAGAAAAGAACCCAAACTGCAGAAGGAAGAACAGGAACATTCAGGTGGCAAGAGATGCCACTCAGCAAGCTGCGGGAGGCCATAAGCTTCAGTAAGGTACCGGAGCACTGAGGGGAAAGAGGTGGGACAGGTTAAAACAACTTACAAGATTCCCAGGAGAGGGGATATTTGGGAATGGATCCGGGAGTCAGGACTCCTGGTTCTCATTCCCGGCTCTGGCACTGACTTGCTTGTCATTTCACCTCTCTGGGCCTTTGTTTCCCAGATCAAAATAGCCCTGGATTTATAAAGTACTTTATTATCCATGCTAGACAAGGGCTGCACTTTCTCCCCAGGGAACATTTCGACTTTATCAAAACACTTTGTTTGGATTTTAAAAAAACAAAATATCATCAACATTGACACGTGCCCACGGACACTTGGATTTGGACACCACGGGATTTTCTGATGGAAAAATGGTTGGTGGGACAATTTTTGCCCAGCAGTAATCAGGAGTGAGTTCAATGCACAAACCATACAGTATGGGTCTCCGTCCATTTTCACAAGGTGTCTCTATATGAACAGAGTTAACTCTGATGTCAAACTGGAGTTACAGGAGGTGAATCAAGGCCTATCCTCGAGTCCCCAGCTGCTGTGTGGCAAGCAACGTGGTCTTGAAACCAATGCAAGCTGGTTAGCCCAATAGCATGTTTAATTTTAGATGGGAAGAGCAATTCTCCCCTTACTCCCCACTCCCGGAACACAAAGCAGATTGCTTGGTTTGTAAGCAGACAGCCATGGTGGCAAAGAAATCCACATGGCTAGGACACTTCATTACCTTGCCTGTCGATAAATACAATAAGAGAGATTTCCCAGGTGGCAGCAAACAACAGGAAGCTAAAAGGCTTGTGCACTGGGAAATACACAGAAGCAATAGTCAGAGAGTCAGATTCTGTTCTCAGATATGTCAGTGTGAAGCCAGAGAAAGGCTTCAAGTCAATGGAGTTATTCTAGGTTCCTAGCTAACCCAGACTTGGGGGTGTGTGAATGCAAATAATTAAAGCACCGTTTTTAGCAGTACTAACGTGCCTTTGCACTTGCTTTTTCTAATGACTGAAGCGTGATAAAGTCAGATTACCAGGATAACCACGGAGGGCCAGATTCACAAAGTCAATGGGAGCTCGGCAGCTAAATATCTTTGAAAATCTGGTCTATGCTCCTGATCTAATGCCCAGTGGGAATCTTTCCAATGACTTCATGGGACATTAGAACAGGCTTTCCACTATAACAGTGCAATGGGCAATCCCATTGAATGCCACTGGGTTTTTGTAAGACTGGTACTCCCTAACCCATAGGAACGGAGGAATTTTAAATGGCTATTTATTTTTTGTTTCAGTTCCTTTACATTTTTTTCTAAAGGTGATTCCAGATGACTAAAAATGAAGCCATCTGAAAAACCTCAGGCCACAGGAGAGCTGTGGAATTCTCCAGATGACAGGCTAGAATGCACTTTTCACCTACTTGTTAATTTTTCATATCTTGCTTTTTCAGTGAAAATGCAGCTGTAGGATTTCATCCTCGATTTAGAGTCAGTTTCACCCTCTTCTCCTGGAAAAAGCGGTTGTGCATCGTGTCGCACAAAACAATATGGAAATGAACGCTTATCGTTTCATTGACATTAAAGCAAAATGAATTCTAATAGATCAGGTGCCTTTTCTGTTCCCACTTTTTTGTTTCCCCTTTAAAATAATCAAAATTTTGGCCTTCAAGTTATTTAAAACAATCATTACAAATATTTATCTACCGAAAAAGGGCAAGGTGAGTGTATGCAGCCATTGCTAACAATGTGAACCTACACAGTAAAAGCAAAGCATACAAGCCCCTTTGCAATACAACATGACATGCTGCATTTAACTCATTTACACGTTACTAAAGCAGGCGTGAGGCACTAGGCAGTGGAAATACTAATTCTACACAGGACTCACTTGTTCAGCTGAACATTGAAGGGAAGAGGAGGGCAGTTTTGGTGAGTTTAAGGAATCAAAATGTTTTAAAACTCTCAGAAAAGAACTCAAGAAACAACTTCTCTTGCTGTATAATTGTATCTGCCCTATGATGAAGCAAAATGCCTCAGCTGCTCATTAAAAAGCATAGGAGGGGTAGGCAAGTAGGGAGGGGGACTGGGTTCTGAGTTCACAGGATCACAATTCCACAGATTTCCATGAGCCTGGCTTCAGACCCACGGAGAATTTTTGTTGCTCACCCCTCCTGCTTGCCTGGGACACAACGGCCTTTGATGGCGAGTCTCCCACACTCTCTGTTCACTGTGAACACTTCAAGTCCAACACTAGAGGTAGCACCCTGCTTCCATTCTGCTCCTTTTGTGCTTCAATAACAATACCCAGCACATATAGCGCTTGTCATCAGTAGCTCTCAAAGCGCTATAACACTCTTTAGCGTATGTCTCTTCACAGCATCTCTGGGAGGTAGGGCTGGGTTGTGATCCCCATTGTACATATGGGAAACTGAGGCACAGAGATGGCCTAGATTTTTTAAAAGTATTTTGGCATGGCCATGTCTGATTTGGGAACCTAAATCTCATTTTCAAAAGGGATTTGGGCACTTAGGAGCCAAAATCCCACTGAGAATCAATGGGACTTAGGCTTGAAAGTGCCTAAACCTCTTCTGAAAAAAAAGAGGTTTAGGCTCCTAAATCTCATAGGCATTGCAGTGCAAAGCACAGCAATGCCAAAATGGCTTTAAAAATCTGGACCTAAGTGATTTGCTCGATGTTACGTAGAATGTTGGTGGCCAAGCAGAGAACTGAATCTGGGTCTTCCAAGCCCTAGGCTATTGTCCTAACGACTGTGCCATCCTTGCTCTAAACCCTCTCCTCTTCTGTTTCCTCCTGACAGCACCCAAAAACCTTGACTTCTAGTTACGTTTGGCAAAATCCCTTCCGCTCTCTCACAGCTCTTGGAGTGGCAAGCCCCCTTTCTGTGTCCCCTCGCTGTGCTGAATTGTCTCATCTGGAGGAGACTTACTACGGCATTAGGGAGATTGTAGGGATTTCGTGCCATGATTATTCATGTGGAACAAGAACTGGCAGCTTTTTTATGTTTTTTCTCTCCCCAGCTTTTCCAGAGATTCACCCCTGCAAGGGCTTTTAACAGATTTCTTGAAGTTTATGGCTTTGATCTTGGAATGTGCCATTGTATAACATGACAAACTCTTTCCCATCACTCCCTTGGCTGCAGCCAAGCCGTTTGCTGTAACAGGTGCAGTGCTGGTCTGAAATATTAATGAGTTTTACCTTAATTACCTTTTGGGTTTCTAAGTGCTCTCCTCATTTCCCGTCTCATTTTAAATATAAGTGACAAGTTTCATCAGCAGAAGTTCTGAGCTCGGCTTTCTTTCCATCCCCACCACAGCCTGTTTGTCAAACACTGCTGCAAAATATACTGTAGCAAACCATCTGGTACTAGACAGAGGAGCATTGTAAATTTCCCAAGTACTGTAGTGATGAGTGATAAACAGATTTATTTCTATTACAATCCAGAATTTCCCCTCTGCTAACAGGCACTGGGGCGCCTTCAGTATTCGCGTAATTGTTGCATTCAAGTCCCCCTTGCACCTGACAGACTCATGTGGCTTAAAAATAAAATATGGGGCACATAAACCGTTGAGAGCCAGAAACAAGCTTTCCAGCCCACCCTTGCTGCGGAAAAACTCACTCATTCATCACTGTCCCTGCCAGATGAGAAAGCAGGGGAACCTGGACCATACTCTGGAAGGTCAGCAGATGGGGACTCTGACGGACCAGCTGGGGATGCAGATTCTAAGGGTCAGGAGACCTCCATTAATCACAGCCTGCTTCCAGGGGCTCAGATGTTGAAATCCAGGGAGAGTTAGCAAGATGGACCCAGGTGCGCTCACCTGTTGTGGCAGTGAATAGAGAATGAAGTGACCTTATGAGGAAGCCAGAATTATGTAGGGCGAACCTTGTCTCCTAGCTTATGAATAGCTTTGAGTTAATGCACTAAGGACCAGTTCCATTTCAGACCATATCAGCTAACCACGCTGGGCACTGGAGAGCTCAAGAGGATAAATTCTCTCTCCCCACGCTGCTGAAAGAGTAGAACACACTCTCAGAGCTGCTACCTTAGCCTAAAGGCTCCATGGCTATAGCACCTCCTTCTGGTGAGTGTTGGCGGTGGGAAACAACTGGGCTTTACAAGCAGGGAGAGACCTTCCTGCCCTTTCAGAGGGAATTGATGGAGGCATTTGAAGGAATATTGGCAGAAGGGGCTGGCCTTATTTGTCAGGCTCAGGTTAGCCGTAATACAGCCGATGGCTATGGCTTTGAACATGCCATTGTCTTATTAAACGTTGACAGAGGAGCTGGCATTGGGGGTTAATGAAATGCATCAGGAAAAGGCAAACATGAGTGATGTTCCCCAGAAGGTCGTGAACCTCTCCATTATAGAAATTTGAATGGGTCAGGCCATTAGAATCAGCAGCGTCTTAAATATTCAACCGCTTTGCTGCTGCCCCAATGCACTGATCTAATAAACGGTGTTGCATTTGCAGCATTCAGATGACTGCACCAAAGCAGTCTGAGGCTGGGCGTGCTTTACCGGCTTGGTTTAAATGGGGACTAGCCTGGCACGGATACTCCTGGATCTCCATAGATGTAAAGCAGGACACACCTACAATTGTGGTTTATGAGCTCTTGCTGCGATGTTCCTTTCAGCTAGGCTAAGGAGGAGCTGTGATGTTTTATTCGTAGTTCCAGGTTGATTGACCTGCTTCCTGAAAAGCTTCACTGTGTGGCCTGGTAGTTAGAGCAAGAGGGCTGCGGAATCAAGTTATCATTCCTAGAGACTCTGGGGTTTCTATTCCCAGCTGGACCCCGGGCCTGGTGGGTGACTTTAGGCAAGACCTTCTTCTCTCAGTGCCCCAATTCCCACACTTAATTCATATTGATAGAGGACTTTGGGATGCCAGGGTGCATTATTGTTGCTCCCTATAGCAAATTAGCACTGATCAAACGTCTGTAGCAACAGCGACTCAGGAAGACGTATAAGCAGATGATGCAGGAAGGTGTCTGAGGTGGGGCTGAGGCAGAATATGCTGGAGCTGAGCCTGTACAGATGGTTTTTACATAGTCAACATCCCCCGTGCATCCCATGAGTTCATGTTTCCAAAGCCTAAACTCAGTTCAGTCTGGACAATGTTTCTTGTAAGAATCTGTGGCCAAAGAGGCCTGGGATGCAGCCAGTGTGCTGTGTGCCATGACTGGATGGGACCTCTCAGGGACAGCAGAGATAGAACTTTAAAAGCACAGTCACCTATCACTTGAGTAAAAGGAGAATCTCCATTAACTCCTAGCACTAGAGGGCCTATGCCACACAATTGAGCTGCTTTAATTCCCTCTAGTAGATGGCAGAAGTGTCACATAGATAATAGTTAGTTCACTGCAGTACAATAACGTTAAATGAATGCATCCACTTACCATAGGGGAAAGAATTTACCACCTTTACCTCCCAAGTTACAGGCTTCGGGCCAGTGGAATCATTCACTACCTCAGTGATGCTCACTGGTTATCTCCAGATCTGCAGAGAGCTGCTGCAAAGCAGAATGAAGCAGTCTGAGAGCCAAGCAGTAAAGGATTGAGGTGCTGGGAAAGAAGGTGGGGTCATCAGGAGAGAAGCACTATGCTTGAGCCATCCCTTAAACAGACGCACAAGCATCTCTGCTTGCATGCACTAGAGGGCAGCATTGCGCACGCACGCACGCACACACACACACACCAGCCAGCTCATTACACTATGCAGTGTGAACATCCCATCCCTACACCTGGGTTATTGCAGCTAGGATTTTTTTTTATACTCCTGTATTTTTACCATTTAGAAATGTAGCCTAGTGCTGAGATTTGTCCTTGAACTCCCATCATCAAGGATTATATTCAACAGCCAAACATAAAGCTCCTTTAAGATTCAGCTAAGCACCCACAATTCATCTTTTCCCCCCGGCATAGCTCTGTCAATTAGGGGTGTGATTCCCCCTCCCCAACCACAACAGAAGCAGTTAGGCCAGCAAATCTTTAGAGTGCAGACCGGACCCCAGTTTCTGATGTTGATTGTATTTTATTATTAACACTCACTTATGTGGCACCTTGAGTTTACAAACATCTCGCAAGACACATTCAGCACATACACAGTATCTCAAGGCATGTTAAGTTAGACACTAATAGCACCGAAGAAGAAGTCTGATTCATTGCTCTTCCCTGCAAAACCCCCTCTCAGGTCCCAGAAGACTCTAACTTTACTCTCGCTGTCACATTTGATAAAACCCAGAGATGCTGCATATATAATAGGCCGGGTCTGTGAGCCCAATGGGACCCAGTGGGCTATTTAGCTAAGTTTTACTGAATCCGTAACCCCTTTCCAATAGCACTGAGCTGCTGCTATACAATGTCAACCGGGAATGCGTGTGGGGCTGTGTCTCTCTTCCCTTCTCTTTATATGTAAATCTGGGCTCTCCTGATAGCTCTGCCATCTGTCCCTTCCCTGGATGTTTACATGTTTTACCAGAGATGAAAATTGTTTCCATCTATTTCAGGAGACAGGCGCATACACACTCACTGCTCACATTCCCAATATTTGCCTTCTCCAGAGAGGTGTCTACTAGAGACCACAGCTGCATTGAGATAGGCCGCATTAAATGTTCCCTCAAAAGGAGAGTTCCTAGTTAATTGGGACACCTGTTAACCCACGGAACCTACTGCCCTGTCTCCCTTCAGTAGCATCTGGAGATTCTGATCCAAACGGGGTTAACCCCGGGAATGATTTTGGCCCTCCAGGACTAGTTTTGTACTGGCACTCACCACTAGCATCAGTGTGCTTCCCAGCTTAATGAGATTTTCTTGACAAGGTCCCAGTAGGGCTTCCTGGACTCTCCAACTAGGGTGACCACATAGCAAGTGTGAAAAATCGGGACAGGGGATGGGGGGGGGTAAAAGGAGCCTATATAAGAAAAAGACTCAAAAATCAGGACTGTCCCTATAAAAATGGGGACAACTGGTCACCCTCTCTCCAACTCTGCACCTGAACATGTGGGTTTGGAGGGCAAGTGGAGATATGTTCCCTCCCATGTTGGACTCCCTGTTCACTCAATTGTTTATATACCTGCTACCAAACTTCATGATTCAGGTCAGAATTTAATGAGGGAAAATGTAATGACCTGATGTAGCATTTGGCCAAGACATCAACCTAACACTCTGACTCTGACCCAGGCTCTTTAATGAGCACACGTGGCCAGGAACTCAGTTTGAGCTCTCACTGGAAAGAGGGCAGCTCGCAGTTTGTGCCATGCTGAAGCATTATTCCAGAGGGACCCACACCACTTACTGACTCCCAACACTGCATCCTGCGCTGCTGGGATTTCCTGCGCGGTCTGTTATCCAAGCACTAAAACTACAACAGTGCTTAGCTCTTGGGAGCCAACAAAGTCCCAAACTGAGGCGCTCTCACTGCGGGTTTCATCACTGACGATCAGCTTGCTAATGTTTTCTCACCACATCAAACTTTCTCCTCCACGCAAATTCCAAATTCTCCTGGAAGGATTGGGATCCAGAACGCCTTGCAGCCATTCCTAAAAGCCTCAGCACGTAGGATTGGGCGTGGGAATGAAAGAAACGCCTCCATGGCTTTGTTTCATCTTACTGCAATCCTCTTGCAGTGGAGGATTCCCCAATAACATGAGCAACCACTTTCATGTTGAGAGTAAAAATATGAACCAAATGAGAATAAAACATGAATGCCCTGCAGAATAAAGAAGCCAGGCCTCCCAGGGAGTATTTACACCTTAGGAAAGTTTAAAGTTGGGAAGAGAACAGCAGGAACTGGATACATATATGTAAGAATAAAAAAAGAACAACAGTCCCTGACGACCAAAGTTCCTCTGACCCCGCTATTACAGGAATGATGAATAAGCCTCACATCTTTAGATCCACCCCACAAATTTTAGATGCTCATGCAGTGCAGCCGAGCTCTTTGCAAAGAGCTGCAAAAAAGGTTCCCTCAGAAGATGAAGTACAAGCTTCAAGATGGGCTGGATATTCCAGGAGAAAAAGGTTTTTCTCCTGTTATTTGCAAGAAAGGGGAAACAACATCTAGTCAACCAAAGTTTTCTGCCCTTTTCTGCAAACGTTTGGGGTGGAGGTTTAAGGTCTTCTTATCTGAGCTGGACTGATGTGTGTTTTTTTCATTGCTTGGTTGTTGCACTAGCAGACAAAATTCAAACCCCAGATTCAGCATCTGGATCCGGATGCAGCTGGGACTCTGGTTTGGGGAGCAGGACCATCCTAGCTTCAGAGAACAGGGATAAATACAAGGCTCTTGTAATCTCCCAAGGTGTAGAGAAACAGCACAAATTTCTAGCCTCCTTTCAGTCATGTCTAGTACCCCGCGCAATTGCAAACAACCACAAGCTCCTTGCTACCAGCTCCCCTGGGGTTTCACACATTTTCCTGCACATTCTGCATACACATGCCGCCTTCACCAGCCGGTGCCACTTGAAATCACTGCTGGAGCAGAGCACCCCAAGGGCAACCTTAATTAACTGAAGGGTGCATCAGCTCTGATGGCTTTTAGCACTCCCCATTTACCACCTCCGTGGTCCTCCCCTATCCTCCAGTGGGTAGGATACTCATCAGTCCCCTTCCACAGTGCTGGTATCCAGCCCTAGTGACCATTGAAATGCTGGGAACCAGCTATAATCAGGATCAAAATCTCATTCCTTCCCTACAGGCGCCTGGCCGTTTCTGCCAGAGGCGTCAGCTGGAGACATTGAAGACTGCGGGCAGTTCCAGAAAAGCTGCTTCATGCTATGGGATCTCTTCTGTTCCCTACCCTGCCTCCCCAAATATGTGATCAGAATTATTGCATCTGGCTGCCAAGTAAGCAGCATGAGCAATGCTGCCAGGGTGTGTGTGTGTGTGTGTTAGTGTGTCTGGAGCTTTGCAGAGCTTTGCATTAATACACTCAGACTCACGGTTGACAGACTAACAGTACTGCTGGATGCATGCTATCCAGCCTCAGGTCGCTCAGAACCAACCATGCTGCTCCCAAAGGTTTATCCCAGCAGGCTGTGGGTCTTGTGTAAACCCCAGGGGTACCTCAGTCTGGGTTGTTCCAAAGTCCTGGTCTGGAATCTGGAAGGGGTCTTTCCAGGGGTTTGCACATGTGTGCACGTTTGTCACTCTTGGAGACATTTTCTCCTATTTACCAGCAACAATTCCATCCCATGCTTTCTGGGGTGGCTTGGGTGTGTCAGGAGACCAGGCAGGGCAGCTTGAGCTGGGAAATCAACTGTCACATATTTGTGTCAGGAGGATGAGTAGGAACACATTTCTTCTCGACCCCTTCCCCCAGAGCAGGCAGGAGTGGGAGCTGTGAAACATGAGTGCAGGTCTGCTGCTGTGCACACACTCTCCCTCCCTGCCTTTTGCACATACCCACCCCTTTCATATGGGCCTGGCTAACAGAGTTATGTCCTGATAGCGCATTTTGAATGCAGAATGGCTTGATCCGAGAAAGATAATAACAGCTGTGTTCCTCCCCAGAGGTGTCTGCATTTCAGTATTGAGGAAAGCAATTTCCTGATATATTTGTAAAGCATCCTGGGCCCTTGAATGCAAGCTATTCTGTTATTGAATTCATGGACAGTTACGAACCCAGAACAACACTCGTTTCTAAGGCATTTACTTTCCCTTACAACCCACTTATCCCTGTTCTTCAAAAGTGTGGACAGTCTAATTAGCCACTTTTCACAGCTGGATGAGCAAGAGAAAAAACATAGCGCGTTCCTTTCACCACAATGAGCTAGAGGAGTTGGCAGGCTGTGCTGAACAACCCAGAAATTGCCAGATCAAAGCCCCATACAGACAAGGCCCTAGGTGGTCTCCTGAACTTGCTCTGATGTCTTAGCTTTGCTGCTTCTCCCTTTTGAATGGATATTTTTCTAAGCAGCGAAGTGATATCCAGTATTCCTAGTAATACATCAGTGTAGCATCCCCCCACACAGCGGGGGTGGTAAATATTCGATGGGTGAAGTTTCTTTGTAATGAACTTCCTAGTTCTTACGCTGTCGTTTTCTTCTTTACTTGTTACTGTGGGAGAGGGAACTGCTCTAGTCTCTCTTATATGGCTTGAGTATTAACTGGGTCCCTTCCAGGGTTAGGGCACCTGAAAGGATAACAGGAGATGCACAGGGGCAGATTGACCAAAGTGCTGAGCTCCCATCAGGCATCAAAAAAGTGCTCGACATCCAGCAGCTCCTCTCATGACACCCATCAAGGGAGTGTCTCTTAAAATCTGGCCCAGCGGGCAGCAGCAGCCCCTTCCCCTACCCTTAGAGTGACCAGATGTCCTGATTTTATAGGGACAGTCCCAATTTTGGGTCTTTTTCTTATATAGTGTCCTAGTATCCCCCACCCCCTGCCTGATTTTTCACATTTGCTGTCTGGTCACCCGACCCACCCTATGCCTGTCTTGTCTATTTAGCTGGTAAGCTCTTGTGGGAAGGGACTGTATGCTAAGTCTGTACAGCACAATGGAGCCTCATTTGATTAACACTCAAACATCATCCCTGTGGAATTTTAGTCTGCATTGTGCCGGAGGTGTGGGGCTGGGATCTCCGATAGAAACAAGCAGTCCAGCTCTACATTTTAACACTCCCTACTCTACCCAGGCAGCCTTTCCAGCCTCTCCTCCCCACACTGCCTGTCCTTCAGCCCACAGCACGGCAGACACTGTAAGCCCCCGCCACTGGTTCAACCCATTCTGATTCAGAAAACATACAGATCGATACACTCAGCCATAGATTTTTCTTCGCTCTGCTCCCTGCACACACTTGCCCTGTTATTGCTTCTGTCTGGGCAATGTAAACCATCCCAGAAACAAGTAGTACTATGGGCTAAGACCAGTGGGGCTTAAATGAAGTGACACCCCCAGGGGACAGAAATAATGACATGAGGTCACTTAAAAAGCAATGTGGTTCAGAGAAGTTGGGTGGGGGCTTGTGGGAAATGAAACCTTCCCCTGCAGATCTGAGAGGGAACGCCCTAAAGACACCAGTCCTTTGATTCCTGGGCCCATAGATTTTCAAGGCCAGGAGGGAGCGGGATGATAGTCTAGTTTGACCTCCAGCATAATACAGGCCAGAGAACTTCTGCATCAAGCTCACACCTTCTGCTCGCGCCACAGAAAGACGTCCAGTCTCACCTGAAACACCGCAAGTACTGGAGCATCCGTCCCAGCTCTTGGAAAGTCGTTCCAGTGGGTAATTACCCTCACTGTTAAACATTTGCCCTTTGTTTCTAGGCTGAATTTGTCTAACTTTGGCTTCCAGCCATTGGATCTCATTATTCCTTTCTCCTGCTAGATTAAAGACCCATCTCTTATTTTTTACTGATGTCAGGCTACTGCCATCTACTTTCCAATGGCATAAGGCTGGTAGAGGCCTCTGAGCCACCCCCGTCATCTCTGGCATAAGAGGATGGTAGAGGATAAGGTGGGGGTGCCGCAGAGTGCTCTATGCCTGCATATTTAGAAGACACTGACGGTATTTCTTCGCACAACACACCATCAACCTGCGGAACTCCTTGCCAGGGGATGTTGTGAAGGCAAAAACTATAACAGGGTACAAAAATGAACTAGATAAGTTCATGGAGGATAGGTCCATAAATGGCTATTAGCCAGGATGGGCAGGGCTGCAACTCCATGCGCTAAGCCTCTGTTTGCCAGAAGCTGGGCGTGGATGACAGGGGATGGATCACTTGATGATTACCTGCTTTGTTCATTCTCTCTGAAGCACCTGGCAATGGCTACTGTTGGGAGACAGGATACGGGGCTAGATGGACCATTGGTCTGAGCCAGTATGGCCTAGCTGCTCTTATGTCCTAGCTGCTCTACCTTCCGTAAGAGCCAACCAGAGAGAATCATGACCAGCTCTCTGTGGCCCCATCCCCATCCCTCCGCCTAGCTCGAGCGTGGACACAGAAATGAGCCTGCTGTTTTTTTTCCAGTAAAGAAACCTCAAAGAGCCTCAGTCACACAGTTTGCTTCCTGACACAGAATATGGCAGCTCATTCCAGACGCCTGCTGTGTAGCTGTGCAGACATCCCAGTATGTTCTGAGTGACGGCTTGCTCAGGAGAAGCCTAAGGGTGTTTCATCTGAAGCATTGCAGGGGGAGTTAGCTGAAAATAGATCTTTGATTGTGAGATTAATTCTTCCCTCACCCTCTTGGTGCTGCAGGAAAAAGACACCACAAGGTGCGTTTGGCTGGGAAGGGGGTGAAGGAGGGAGGCGGAAGAAAAAAAATAGAACTGCCCAGTTGATTGCCTGACAAATCCAGGCTGCTTCTTTCAGCATCTGCTGGGGAGCGTAAAGTGCCCCCGATGGGCAGAAACGCTGCATCTGGCCCCATCGTTGGCTGCAGGAATCCCTGATCAAGGGGAGATTTCTATAGATATTAATGGCACTGTGCTTCCAGAAACCTGGGAGGCTAACAAAGGGTTTAAAAACACAGAAGGCCTCGAGCAAAGCTGCTCCCCCTTCCTCCAGGGAATCTGTCTCTCCGCCTCCGACAGCACGGCCATCATTTGTTTCTCCCTTTGCACACCAAAACTTCAAACAGCCCGGATGCTCTAGGAACCGAGCTGCCACATGGAGCCGTGTTGGCTAGAGAAGAGCACCCCACTGCCCAGACTAATTTGCTGTGTTCTCCACAGGCATCCTACCTGGCCTGAATCCTTTAGTTTGTCTGGACATCGTACTCTGAACACATTATACTGAGCCTTAAATGAGGCAAAACAAATCCTCTTCCTCCGTGTGTCCGTCAAGCCAGGCGCCTGAATTAGTGAGGTGCTGGGATAGGTGTGTCTGTGTAACAGATTTAGGCCTTTGCAAGAGAGTAATTTCTGTGTAGATGCAGGGGCAGTGCAGTTTAGCCGTTAGAACAGCAATTATAAACCAGGATGCCTGGTTTACATTCTTGATTTGAGGCCAGATTGTTTAAAGGACAGTATGAAGGGGACTCTTCAGGGCCGTTGGCCTGTCAAATCTCACAAGTGACTGAGTGGAAAGCTGGGCTGGAGACATCTAAAGTTCTATAACTAGGGGAGCTGGTGTCTCAGGAGATGGCACACTTCCTCTGAGTCAGTATAGACCAGTGCCCCCAGTAGGACGCTAAAGGACATCATGATGTTGGCTTACAGTGAAGAAGTGAAAAGATGGATCTTTGTGGTCATTAGAGATCCCACAGCATTTTTTGCTCTGGACACAGACCAGCTTGAGCAATAACAACTTATCAATCAAGATGCATTTCTATACCCCAATTTTCTTTTATTCCTCCTGGAGGCACAAATTCTGCTTTGTTATGGTAGGATTGCTCCAGAGAGCTGGGTTTGCTAGCATTTTATTTTTAATTCTGAAAGGCCATTAACTGAGGGATTCGGTTTGAAAACAAGTGACACAGGTAGAAGAGCCACCAAGCAATGGGCAGTGAATCAAAGCACGGATCTCCCAGCTTTTGACAACGCCTTGCTTTCCCGGGCATGTTGTTTTATTGAAGTCACACAATAGATGCTCAGCTATTCAGCAGCATTGCTCCCACATGGATCTATTGTTTCAGAGACCTTTGCAAAGCCTGTGCTTCGAAAGAGTTAGTAACCGTGCCCCAGCACTGCCAGTGATCAAAATAAAGGACTTAGCTGAGCCTTCCAGGAGCTCTCATCAGTTATCTCTGATTGGAGCCTGTCAGTTTAATTTGATAATTTCCAGGCTGTCAAGGTCCACTGGGGGAGAAAAGTGAGGTCAGGGCTGCTTGTGTGCAGGTGTGATCCATACAGGGTGGAATGGGGGATAATTACTAGAGAGTAGCGAGACCTTGGATGTGTTCTATGGCAGCCTATTTATCTGCTTGCCTGTTTGGAGACCAGGCAAAACACAGCTCCCAGCAACAAGAGAGCGTGTTAGAACTTGATTCAGACATGAGTCCTGCAGCAGCAGCAGCAGCAATGGCCACAAGTGTCTAGGGGACCTGAGGGGTGAAAACAAATCACAGGGGGATTTTGAGTGGCAGCTGCAGGACATATTTTTAGCCAGGGCCCTCCTACCCATCTTGCACTCTCTGTGTGCTTCTTAGTTAGAGCCACTTCTGAACAGTTCCCGCACAGTGCCATATGGTGGCTGTCATGCGGTTTGACAGAGATGCTCTGCAGCTCCTGACTGGAATGGAGACTGTGCAGTCAGGGATCCCCACTACCGGGCGCCTTTCTCTTGCAGAGCTAGGTCCCGATTTGCCTTCCCGTATGCACGGCTGTAGGGAGCATCCCCCACTGAAGTAAATGGAGTGTAAAAGTAGTGGGAGTGAGATCAGAAGCTGGCCTGCCACGTGCATGAAGAGTTGGGAACGGTCACCCTGCAGATAGGGGAGTGGCCTGGGACGCAGAACCCCTGGGTTTGGTTCTTGGCTTGCTGCTGGGTATCCCTGGGCAAATCACTTCACTTGCCTAGGCCTCACTTAGCAGCTAATAATATGTAGCTCCTTTGTGAAGTACTGTGAAGCACTGGTCAAAAGTGAGGTCTTGTTATTACGAAGCTCTTTGGGGCAGAGCCTGTTTTGTTTGTCTATGTTTGTGCAGCACCTAGTACAGCAGAGTCCTGGATCACAGAAGGGCTCTTAGATGCCACAGCAATACAAATCCTCATAGCGTGAGGCTGACAGTAAATGTGCCTCATTTGTAGAACCTTCTCTTCTGGTGTCTCTCTGGGAGTTGAGAGTGTACACGGCAAAAGAGACGGGCAAAACTCAAATGGCCACATTCCTCCAGTGAAGTCACATTCATCATTGGGATGGATGAGGCCCCAAAGAGCTAGATTTTCCATAGGGATAATGAACTAAAAGTTTACACGTTCGTTTGAAACTGTTTTCTAGATTGTCAGCAGGGACTGAATTTGTGACCATCAGCGCCAAAAGAGCAAGCCTCTTAAGCTAAAAGAGAAACCCCATCAGCTGGTAGCAGTAGCCGGCTTTTATCTTCTATGTTGCCCAACCACTAGGGAGGGATACAGCAGATTTGGTGTGTTATACAGCGGGAGGGCAATACATCGCTCTCAAGCTGCCACACACCAAGGTTAATTTTTCAGAGCAGATTTATGGAGAAAGGAATTTCAGTGCTGTATTGTGCCAACCTGCCATGATAAATTAGGATCTGCCAGTTCTCCTGTTGGCATGGCTGGGATCCAGCACATCTGTTTGTGAGCATTGCTCCAGCCAGAGGAACTAACAGTAGACTTCACTTCTGAATACTCAGGAGGTCTGAATTTGTTGCACCATTTGCCTGAACACCATCAGTGTGTTGGAAACAGGGCAAATAAATGTGGATTGCAACTGACTGAAATGATACCATGTACTACAACAGGTCAAAATCTATGTTGGGAGGGCATAGGAATGAGCTACATGCGCTTTGATGGAGAGAGTTAAGCAATGAACCAGCCCCACAATGGCCGTACGAAATGTTAATGGACTATGGGTGCAAAGACAGAAGGAACATACTATACCAGGAGTCTGGGATAGGTGGAAGGGAGAATGTCCGACCACCACACGGATCTAGACAACCCTGGAAAAACCAGTGAGCCTAGGAAAATAATCGGTTTTGCTGACTCCAATTGTGCATGGAAGGATCTTGGTAGATCTGGGGCTGGAGGTATGGGCAACTTCCAGAGATGAACTTCCCCTGCTTACATGGGGACTGAATTTGATCCTACAAATTGAATAGGGCCCAGTACAGGGAACTGAACTCTGTGTCTTGCACCCTTCTCTGGGTCAGCCCGATGTACCTTAACCACCGAACTCCAGAAGGAGTGAAGGCACAAAAAACATCGTACAACAACGCCTCTTCCTTCTCCCCTAACGTCAGGGCTGCATTTATATTCATAGCACCTCCCCTGCCCCTAAATCACTGAGAAACATCAGGTGGGCTTGAGCACTGAACTCTCAATGGGCCAAGAGACCTGGTGAAGGTGTCTCAGACTCACCGAAGAGCAGTTTCTAATTGGTGATACTTAAAACCTCACCCCTGCTGCTGTTGGCTTGCAGCTGATGAAGAGATCAGCTTTACCTGCAGAAATTTCCCCAGCTGCAAACTCCTTCTTGGACAGATTCTAAAATAATACAGAGCAGCAACAGAGCAACTGCTGAGAGGCATTTAAAGAGGCTGAAGTGGGCATTACCATCAGGTGATTGGCATAATCTTCTCGTGCCCTTAGCTTCTCCTTGGGATGTTCCACTATTTAGCATGGCCCATTACCTCCTGTAATGACTGCTTTGCCATCTTATTGCTCAAGGATGTCACTTGATTGCGGTTTCTCACAGGGAAAATGCTGTTCACGTAGTTGGGTGGCACGCTTCTCCTCTGGCTTAGCTGAGCCCCACTGCAGTGGAGATGGTGCGGAGGGGAGTGCGGCATTTTCCCTGCCTCTGTTGAGCGAGGGGCGTTGAAGGAGAGAGCATGGACAGACGAAAGGAAGAGAAAGCACAGTGGGCAAGACTGGGCCTTCCCCTTATACAGCTGCGTGTGCGCATGAAGGGGAGGCATAAGGAGACTCCCACCCTTCACACAAATCTTGCTGGAGAAGGGTCTGGTTGAGGTAAGGAGCAGGAGTTGGAGTGATGGCTTCTCCCTTCCCTCTATACACTGTTCTAAACAGCTGTGTCCTGTTGCTGTGTGTTGATCAACACCTGCCACATTCCACCACAGTGGTGGCTGGTGTGCCTGTGGGTGTGTAGTTGTATTGAATTCTTTGGGACTCTTCTGGATTAAAGTGCTGTAGATAGATGAGTATGTATTACTCAGACACAATGCATTCCCCTGGGGTGGAAGATCTAACCCTGCTAATAGTTCTTTTGCTTCACCATTCCACTCTAGCCCCTTCAAAACAACTTTTGTTCAGAATGAACGAGCAACTTCTGAAAGCACGTTACATGCATATTTCATTAATTACCCAAGTTATGTGCCCATTACAGCCTAGGAATTGCGTTATTAAAAAGAAATCTCAGCAGACACCTAAAATGCCTCAACCTATTCAATAGTCTACATTTGGTTATAATTAAAAGTAAAAAGTATAGGCCAGAAGGGGACAAAAAATGGCAGATTTCCTCACTACAGCTAATGGAAGCGTTATTAACATGAGGAAATTGCATGAGAGATATCATTGACTCCTGGCCAAGTTTAAATATGCATTAGGTGGCTGACATGGGCCTATAGTGATTAATAGTATTTAACTAAAAAAATTAAATGAATTTCATCTAGCTTACTTCAGTCAGAGTGAGTGTGAGAGTGTGTGTGTGTGTGTGCGCGCGCGCGTGGTGTGTATGTGTGCGTGCATGAGAGTGTATCTTTTGTCCTGTTCTTTACAGTGGAGGACAAGCTGGATTATGCAGGATCAAATCTCCCTTGTGCGACTCCCATTACCTGTGTTAGCAGCTGCATGTATGTCTCAGAGAGGAGAGTCTAGTGCGCAAGAAAGGAGTCACATGAGCAATAGGTTTATAGCTCATTGGTCCTTTTCATATTAAAAGCAGATGTGAGCATGAACCACATAGCTCTGACCTGGTCCTACACATCCCCAGAGTTTGGAGCTTCTTAGTATCCAGAGTTTTGGTTTGAGTGGAAGGACAGGCTTGTGCTAGAAGCGCCAGACCAGGAGAAGAGCCAAGCCAATAACTAAGTTTTCAATTAAAACCATGTTGACACCTGGGGAACGCCCACCAGACAGTAGGCAATCGGTCTGGATGGACCATTAGGGAGAACAATAGGACTCTGTAGAGACAAATCTCCCACCTTCTTGAGAAGTTTCCTGGGGTGCTGCGTTGACACTGCAGAGTCATGTGATCATGTCACCTGGTTCTGGACCCCATCTTGGCCTACTAGTATTTTTCCACTAATAGGGAGTGGGGATCAAAATGTGAAACAAACCAGTTTGTGCGATTCATAACTGGGGGAGGGAGAGAGAGGGTAGCTGTGCATATCTTCCTCCACCTTGAGGGACGGGGTGATTTTTCATCAGCTTACGCTGTACAGTTTTCTGTGCACCACAAGACAATACAATTTATACCTAGCAAGGGACATAAAAAGAGGTTTTCTAAATACGCTAGGAGCAAGAGGAAGATGAAGGCAGGTGCAAGTTTACTATTTAACAGGAAAGAACTAATAATGGATGACACCGAGAAGGCTGAGGTGTTTAATGACTATTTTGCTTCATCCTAAATTGGCCAGGACGTGTTCTTGCTTATTTTGCATGCCGTTCGTACAACAGTTCCATCCCCTACTCTCTGTGATAGAGACCGTGAGCAGGAATTGATGTTTTACTGAGCTGGGGAGGACACAGGTTGCTTGGCTATTTGACTTGTATTTATAATTCCTTCCAACCCCTTTCTTTTCCAAACCAGAAAGTACCAGGATCAATTTAAAACACCAGCCTTGGAGGTTGTACTCTGAGCAACCTGTCTCTGTACCCAGCAGGCCTGCCCCATGGAAAGCATCTTGGCAGATACTGAGCCAATTTGCATTTGTAATTAAAAATTGTTAAAATGAACAAGACAGAGAAGCATGTACAAACTAATTTCTCTTAGTGAAAGGGTAATAGTGTTGATTTATATTATTCTCCATGAACGGTTTTAATCAGGTCTTGCAGAAGCACTTGGCAGTGTTGCTAAGTAACTCGTTACCAGTAATGAGTTGCTCTAACTTTGTTACAAGTTTCAGAGGAAAAGCCAGGCTGATACTTCAATGACGCTGCAGGTTTTTGGTGCAACAGACTGGAAAATAACGACACCATGACCCAAATTAAACACAAATTCACTTGCACTGAAACTGATGGAAAAGTTAGACGAAGAGCTGTTAGCAGTGAACAGAAAACATTCATGCAGCTCCAATATTTACATAATACTCTTTTATTTATGAAGCATCAATGATACCCTCAGAATTGTGTGTGGCACAAAAAAACAGTCCTTTCCCCAAGGAATTTATAAATAGAACTGCCTGGAAAATGGGGAACATTTCTTGGGAAAGAAATTCCTGAAACTATTCATGGAAAAATATGTAGAAAATTCTAAAATTTGAAAAAGTTTTGGCCAGCTCTTCCTGTGAGCTATGAAAACTGGCAGCAAACAAAGTGCTGGTTGATGCAAAAAAACCTTTTTTCTTGGAGGCGGTATTTAATTCAGATGTTTGTACATGGTCATCTGTTTGAAAGGACTGGGTATGCTGATGAATAGAGGGAACCAGATACTTGACACAGACCTAGAACTGGGTACAATGTTTCTGTAATTTGAATTTGCAATGAAAATGTTTGCCAAAAATCAATTTTTGACAAAAATAATAACAAAGCCCGCTGCATGGCCCCCAAATGTGGGAGTTTCTGACTATGCCTGCGATCGGCTGAATTTTAAATTTATGACAATTTATGACAAAAACAAAGTTTGCTGGAAATTTGGCTTTCCGTGAGGGGAGAGAAGAAACCTGAAAATAAAATGTCAGGGTTTTCAACTGACTTTCCTTGGGTATGATTAGAACAGAGTACAAGGTTCAAAAATCTGTTCGGTGTTTCTACACAAAATCCTCTCCTTTGTTGTTTTTTATTGCTGTCTGAGTCTCTGCGAGGAAATGCTAGATGGAGTTAGCTGACAGTAGTAGGGCTGAGGAGGGCGCTGGTTGAAGAGACACTGCTAATACCTCTGTTATGCTTCCCCTGTCATCATTGCCTGTCCCAATGTTGTGTAAACACAATTATTAGTCAAAACAAAAGTTTAACATGGACTGATACTCATTCCCCCAGAATCCACATCATTAACTGTACATAACACACAAAGCGTTAAACGATACCATTGGTAATCAGCACTCCTGTGCTCAAGGCTCCTAATTAAAACCCTTTTCCTCTTCATCCCATTTACAAGTTTCCATGAGTTTCCGGAAAGGTACAGACTGCAGGTGGAGAAAACTTGCAATGAATTGTCTTTTGGTAAGTTGCAGCCCAAGGCTCTACATTTGGCTTGCTCAGACTTAACTAGGGGTGCCCATTTGTCTTCATCTTCTGATTGAAGGCCACACTGAAAATGATACAACAACATGGAAGAGCCCAGCTACCAATAGAGACAACAATAACAACAACAACAAGAAGTACGGTTCAAGTGGCTAGAATAAGGGAAACAACCCAAATAAATCAAATTTCAAGAGGGGAAAAAAATCATATATTTTAGTGCTTTCCCAACAAAAACGTATAACACAAACAAATCAAATGTCTGGAAATACTTTTCAATAAAGAACATGCTTCGACTGAGCAATTGGCTTTAATGTAGAGTAAGATCCCAGGAGGATTAAGCCGCTGATATTAAATTATTTAGAAATATTAGGCGGAGAGCAGGCCTGATACCAGATTGATTCACAGTGATATTGGCATGAGAGTAAATGTAAAAATACAGAAAACTTGAGCCAACTCTGGAGCAGTGAGCGGAGTACCAAGCTTGATATGGAAAGGGGATTATGGATCTGATTTAAATCCCATTGAAGTTAATGAGAGTCTCACAATTGATTTCATTGGAGGGATGGATCAGACCCTATATCAGCTGAAGTTGCTCATTAAACGCGCAAGGAGAGTAAGCAACTACCTACTAAGCTCTCACAGACAGAAATGGCTTCTGATGTCTGCTTACGTGTTCTCTGAACAGTGAGTAATGCTCATCTAGAAGGGACTAATTTAAAACCGTATGCACAGCAAACTGGTACTAGAGCTCAGCTGAAAATGTGAACAAGTGGGGAAAGAACAGACAAAGGTTATTGTGATGTATTAGGTGGCTTTCGCTTCTTTCCAACCCCCCTTCTGTTCACAGTATGCGTGACTAACTGCACTAGGGTATGGCATATGGAAATAGACTTTAAAATATCGTTTCTAAACAGCTAGGATTTATATGCATGCAAATGTTTGCAAATCCTCTCGACTTCAAATCGAGGCTCACACAGTCCACCTGCATCTTTTCTGTGCTGCCAGGACACCGCCAAGATTTGCAGCCAGGCTGTTTGCTGCTGCCATTGCCAGGCTGGAAAAGAAAGTGCCTTGAAACTTCCCCAGGTGCTCCCCAGCGCTGGGGGTAGGTTTGCTGGAAGCCTGGATTGGCTGAGGGTTTTCAAGCCTGGTTTGGGGCAAAAAAAAAAGGCAACACTAGTGCCGGATTAATCTTTTGTGGGCCCGGTGCCAAACATATTTGTGGGCCCCCATGGGGGCCATAGAGCATGGTGCGGGGAGGTCGATCCCCAGAGCGAGGGGCCAGCCAGAGGCAATGGGGCATGGCAGAGGTGGCCCCACTCCGCTCAATGCAAGGGCACTATTTACACACTACTGGCAGTTGAAACACATGGTGGTTTCAGGGGAGATTTATTCTGAGGGGCTGATTCACCTCTCACTTGCATCTCTAGTTTTCAGGCTGACAATGGGCCAGATTCATAGCACGGGGGTGGGGGCGTGTTCTGCCAACTATGCTCCACCTCTGCAGGAAATTCCCCCCCCTCACCCGCATGTAGGGGAGAAAGGGTGGAGGAGACATAACCAAGGTGTTCTTATATCCCAGTTTTGCTTCACCTGTGCAATGGTCCTTTGCACAAAGGTCATTGAAATGTAAGCAGTGTCAGGAATGAGATATATTCTGACATCTGGTGGTGAATTATGGGAATTGCAGTGAGTTATGGAAAATAACTTTGGGGTTGATCAATTTGCATAGACACACCCACTGCGCCTAGCCTGAGCTCACAGCAGCCCACATGGCCACTTCGGCTGATGTGGGGGCTCCAGTTTCTATGTTATTGGGGCAGGGGATATAAAGTGATGTTACACTGATTATGTGAATGAAGGACTATGGACACATACTTGGCCCTTGTTATGATGGAGGGACTCACCATCATCTAGGTAGCACTCATTGGGCAAGGGCCATGCGTTTCAGAACACTCTCAGAGTGAGAGAGGTGGTGGATGAGCATCTATACTTTTTGGTGAGGGCTTTGTCTGAGGGTGACACTGGTCTATTGCACCCTACCTCTCTCCACTGTGGAATGTCAGAATTGAATTTTGCTTCTATTAGGAGCCTGGTTTCAGGCTGCTGAGCTGAAATTGCTTTGGGCTCACTGGGGCACCTGCACTAAGGCTCCCCTACTAAAGACATCACTGAGCACTGTCTTAAGTTGGGGGGCCTGAAAATAGTGCAGAGTGGCTGGTGCAGCAGAGCAGTCTGTGTGTCGCCTAGCAGGACAGCTAGTGGAGTCGTTGGTGCTGCGGTGTGGCTGGTGTGGCAGAGCTGTCCGTGTGTCGACTAGCGGAGTTGTTGGTGCTGCGGGCAGAGTGACCGGCGCGGCAGAGCTGTCTGTGTGTCGTCTAGCGGAGGCGTTGGTGCTGCAGGCAGAGTGACCGGCGCGGCAGAGCTGTCTGTGTGTTGGCTAGCAGGACGGCTAGCGGAGCCATTTGAGTTGCTGGCAGAGTGACTGGCGCTGCAGAGCAGTTCGAGTATTGGCTAGCAGAGCAGCTAGCGGATCAACGGGCAGAGCGGTTCGTGGGACAGCCAGCAGAGCAGAGCCGATTGCGGTGAGGGCTGCAGCGGAACCTCACGGAGAGGCGGCGCAGTTGGCCTCGGACCACGTAAGGTGCCCCTTGCCCTACCCTCCATTTCCACCCAGGCTGGGAGGTAAGACTCTGCAGATTAACTCTTGAACTCTGCACTGACCAGGAACAGAGACTCTTGGGCTGTTGGACTTTTGGGACTATTGGGTGATTTTTGGATTGCTGGGCTCCAGAGACTTTTGGGCTGTGGGACATTTTGGGGACTTTGGGTGATTTTTGGGTTACTGGACTCACAAACCTAAAGGAGGGGACACAGCCCAATCGGCTGGGGTGGTGGTTTGCTCAGGGGTTGGTTTATGACCCTAGTTGTGGTGTTTTTTCCCAATTTGATGATGTCATTTATCTCATGTTAATAAAAATTTCTGATACACCAATCTGTGCTTGCGAGAGGGGAAGTATTACCTCTTTGAGGCGCCCAGGGGGGGTGATATGATTTTTCCCAGGTCACTGGGTGGGGGCTCGAGCCAGTTTTTGCCTTGTGTTGTTGAGAGGGGACCCCTGTGTACTGAACCTGGCCCTTGCTGCTATTAACCCGGCCTAGCAGAAAGGTTACAGAAATAGCTGCAATGTGTAACGGGTGTTTCTGCTGGGATCAGAGAGGTGCAAACCGCCTTGCTTCTCTGCCTGCGCTGAGCTTAAGGACTGGGGCAAGGATGGAGCTGGCTCCATGTCCCTTTATATTGAATCTGGAAACAGAGGAGGAAGAAGAGAGGAAATAAAATTCCAGAACTCCCCAAAGGTCCAACTCAGACCCTAGAGGGGAAAGGAAATCACGCCTCCCATCCCATCACAGATTGATTCTCTTAGCTCAGCCCAGCTACTGGATCCAGGCCAGGAAAGAGAACGCTCATGAAGTTTGAAAACATCTCAAAGCCCAGTGGCATTTGGGAAACAGCACTGTAGTAGATCTTCATTAGGAGGTGCATTGTTTTTTTGTTTAACTCATTAGTTCCCTTTTTGTCTCTCTCTTTCTCTCCTCCCCTGTACTTCTGAGTGCTCCACAAAGGGAGTGTAGGAAAAGGGCTGCTTTTATGAGAGGCATAATTGGTAGAATGCAAATGAATGCTCATCAGATGGGAAGATCCTGTCTCTAAGTGCTGCCCTGCTGCCAAATGTGTAAAGCCCAAACATGCAAAACCTTAGTTTAGCTCTTGAAGGTTTCATGACATTTCCCAAAGCCCGCCCGTAAGTGCCCATTGAGATGCCGTGAGAAGCCAGTACCTGGCATTTAAACTGGCTTCTGTCGTTCAGTTGAATTTAGTAAAGGGTGCATGTTTTCCGGGTGGAAGAGTCAGGCTCTCCCAAACACCAGCCAGTGACTGGAATGACGAGCCACAGACTAGCTGTGTAGCCTTTTAATTATTGAACAGTGCAGTGGGTATTGTGTGACTTCACCTGGACCGATACAGGGAAAGGGGCAGGAGAGGAAGGCGACGGGGACTCTGCACAGACATTGTGAGCTGTTTAAATCTTTATCTGTTGCAGAGAACTACATGTTTTTAAGCCTTGCAAGCTACTGCAGTGGCTTATTGTTTGGAAATTGGGCCAAATTGGCACACTGCAGGAACCTAGGTAGGTCTAATACTCGTCAGAGGATTTACATTTTCTTTCCATGGAATGGCATCCTTCACAACTGGCTTTTTCATCTTGATAGACTCGCTGGCTGTTTCATTGATTTATTTATTTATTTTTATTTATTTTTTAATAGCTGCTGCCTTTTAGCCACGAAGTGCTCGCGCTATCTCTCTCTCTCTCTCTCACACACACACACTCCCCTGTGACTCTTGCTTGTCAATAGCTGGCAATGAAAATGTACATTAACTGCTACACAGTTGAAAGGAGGTGGGGGTTGGAGGAAGGTCTCTCCCGGGCTATGTTTCTACTGTACTGAGTGCGCCTGACCGGGCTCGAGCGTTCCCAAATGGGACAACATTTATGCCAGGGAAATGAACCCAGCTGACAACCGGCTGACAATTCTGCTTGTTGGAAACGTTCCTTGGAAAAAGAAGAACAAAAGATAGAAAGCTAATATGGCACAAAATGGTTTCGAAACTCATTGCGTTAACAAGATGGCTCTCCAGATGTCCAGGCCAAATTCCTAGCTCACTGGGAGGCCTTCATAAGGCCGCGCCTGGACAGTCCCATTGAGTTAATGCTTTGAATAATTTTCAAGCTACTGAATACATTCGGTACTGTTTATACCATCTTGCCGAGATCCACAGCTTCCCGCAGCCTTGTCACACTTGCCTGCTGCTGAGCTGGGCTGGGCATGACAGCTGCAAAAAGACTATAAACATTTTGCAGGGCTGGCCAGTTATCTCCAGGCATTCACACAGAAGTAGCTGCCCTCAGTGAAATTCTGCTCTCACTTTCACACCTGCATGGTCCCTCCCTCAGCCCTAGAGCTAGAGGGGCCACCTGCAATTGCTGATGATGCCATCCAGGCTGCTAATCAATAGAGCTGGGCGGAAAATTGATTTCCTGTCCTGGGAAAAATTCCAAGCTAAATAAATCAATCAATGAAATTCACATCCTGAACTGGGACCAGAAGTCAACATCTTGACACTTCTTGAGAAAATGACAAACATTTTTCAGTGTAGATCAATCAAAACATTATGTTTCAATAATTTCAGAATGTTTTGTTGGTAGCGAGGAAACAAACAAACAAGAATCTAATTAGTCTAAACTTCATAACAAAAAAGCCCATTCACTCCAGAATTTTCCATTTCAAACAATGTCAAAACAAAGCACTACAACAATTTTGAAACTTTCCCGCAACGTTTTAGGTACATTTGCTGAACCCAACCCTTTCCCTCAAAAAGTGTTGATTTTAATGAATGGGCATTTTTTAACAAAGAATGCTTGAAAGGAAAATTCCTGACTTGTTCTACTAATTAATGCTAACAGGACTGGTGTTTTTTGTGCTGTGGAAACTTGCCCACTGAAACCAGGATTGGGACCACAAAAGACATTTTACAATAGGCTCATCAACGGAAAACTCAGTCACTAACACCTTGGGCTGGATTTGAACTGATAGGCTAAACGATAGAACTGGTAGTTGAATCTGGAAACAGGGTTAAGGATCATTCCCCTAGATCTTAACTCATTCAAGCCAGCTGAATCTCTTTTCTCTTTTTTTATAAGCCCATGCAAGATGCCTTTCTGAATTTCCCAGAAATGCAATAATTTAAATGTCATCTGCTAGGACATAAATCCATGCAAGGTCCTGACTGCACACCGCTGAAGTTACAGCTCTCAGGGTCAGTGAGAGGAAACCGTGCTGTGGATTGCCTTAATGTCTGAGGGCCTTCCTGCTGGAGGTTCTGCAGCTGTAAATCTTTGTAAGGTGTGTGGTGTAATACTGGGGGAAGAGAAACTGGATCTGTAGTTACAGGTGTTTGCATTTTATGGAAGAAAAAGCAGGTGTATGTGAGAGTGGAAGAAAAGGGCTGATCCTGTAGTTCAGATGGGCACCCAGTGCCTAGTGCAGCTTAGTCCAAGAGGAATCTAAACGATATATGAAACCTGGACTAAAGGCAGGGTCAGGCAAGAGAATGGAGGGTGCACTAGGCTTCATATTCCTAGATTCCAAGGCCAGAGAGAGCATTGTGATCCTCTAGTCTGATCTCCTGTGTAACACAGGCCAAAGCAGCCTGTAGCAGAGCTGAGGATTTAAGCCCAGGTCTCTTACCTGCCACAGTCTTGTTTTAGCCACAAGGCTGGCCTTCCTTCCTAATGAATTTTAATTCCTCCTTAAGCAAGTTTTAATTCCCTTGGTCAACAGAACTGAACAGCCCCTAGCCTGCCTCAGCTCCCATTCCTTCTTGTGCTTGTTCTTGCTCAGAACACACTTTCCTCATTCCCATTCCTCCCAGGTTCTGCATTATTCAATTAACAGTCAGTCAAAAGAAAGTTTTCAAGCCCCATCTAAAAGGCCACATGAAACAAAGGTCTCTCTTCCTGCCTGGGGCCTTTCCCACTGTGGCAGGCCACTCCCAGGCCCCAGCTACCTGCAATCTCAGTCCTGCCTCTCTGCTAGAACTTGCTCACTCCTAGCAATCTGTCATCCCTTAACACTCCCCTATCCCCATTGCTACCGCCTGCTGATCTTTATATGGCAATTGCCCTGATCGCTCACAGGTGTGACTCCTTCTGTGAGCCAGGCTGGCTTGCCCCAGCCCTGAGGGGCCATCCAGCTTGTTACACCACCCCACCCCATGCTGCACCTCCCATTGTAACAGGGATCAATCAAGGTGTTCAGATGCTGTTGAAAGGCCAGTGGGGGATCTGGATTTAACACTGGCTCAGTGCCTGATGCAGAGAGGGACTTGTGTGTATGGGGGAAGGCAGGACCAGCCGAGAGCAGCACAGCCTGGTCTCTTTGTGAAAGGCCCCGGCAGATCTCCTGGCTCGGAAATGAATCAAACCTGGCCTTTTTTTTTCCTGCCACCACCAATGTCCCTGAGCAGAGCAGCCCGGGCCCCAGGCACGTGGGCTTCGAAAGCTCGCTGCAGCTTTCTAGTGAAACGCTGGCTGTCTCAACCCAGGGGCTGCAGCTCTCAGAGTGTCGAAGAATCCTGGGTTTCTGTTCACTGTCGAATGAACAAAATGATTAAAACGTTGACAATGTAGGGACGCCGTGGTGGGCGGGAAGTGGAGAGTTAATTTGTGGCTACCAACAAGCACTGACCCCTGCTGCTTCTGTGACCTTTTCCCACGGGTTGATTGGAAACTTCATTAGACCATCTGAAGGCTTGAACACACAGGCTGTTTTCTCTGGAAAATATCATCCGTGGCCTGCTGGTGATGTTCCGTCACACCCGACCAACCAAGAGCGTCCCATGGCACACAGGAGTGGGTTTTCTGGAGTCTAAGTCCTTGTGTTTGCCATAGTTACAGCCACCAGGGACCAGTCCCTAGCAGCACTGGTGCAGCCCACCGGTGCAGAGCTGCTATGTGCACCAATGTGGCTGACCCCTGCTTGTAGGTGAGGAAAGCTGCACAAGTGCAAATGGCACCCAACAGTGGTCTATTCTGTCTACACTAAGGGTGTGTTGTGATGATGCTGGACTGGAGCTACCCAGGGTTTGGAACCAGGGCAAGTCCTCAGGGGAGACAAGCACCAGGTCTTTTTTAGATTGAAAAGCAAATGAGTCTGATATTTTGCCCCAGTCCTCCCTTACATGCTGAACGGCTGAAACTGCTGGTCCCAGACCTGGAGAGGATTCAGAGTGGAACAGCCATGATGAGGAAGCTGCATCTAATACACTGAATGAACTAAGAGAGTGTGAAAAAAATTCAGCAGCAGCCAACGCAGCCTGAAGGATTTCTGCACGTAGAATCACAAGACTGGAAGGGACCTTGCGAGGTCTTCTAGGCCAGTCCCATGCACTCATGGCAGTCCTAGGTATTATCTAGACCATCCCTGACAGGTGATGGTCAAACCTGCCCTTAAAAATCTCCAGCAATGGAGATTCCATCACTTCTCTGGGCAATTTATTCCAGTGCTTAACCACTCTGACAGGAATTTTTTCCTAATGTCCAACCTAAACCGGCCTGGCTGGAACTTAACTGATGTTAGCCTGATTTTCACTCCAAAACAATAAATCGGCCCAGGTTTCCCCCAAGTGGCTTAAAACTCACAGACCTTTCAGTGAGTGCAGTTTGAACATCATGTCTACTGCAGAACCCCAAACCACATGAGTTTCACCAAGTTTCTAGCTTCATTTTACACAGATCCCTCCAAAAAAGGCCATTCCCCCTATCAGGAGGTATCTCGACCTGGCAAGCAGAACCCCATGGCAGCGAGTCTCAGAGCTCGGGGTTATGGACTCAGGCTTGCAAAAGGGCACTAAAGATAGCTGTAGATTTTGTGTCTCTGGTTCTGAAGCCTTTGGAGGGGTTTGGAAGTCAGACCCTGACCTCTGGCCTTAGCTCGAATCTCTGCACAGCTACTGTTAGTGCTGGAACATGAGCCTGTTAGCACTGGAATGTGTATCCCCAAGCTCTGAGACTCCCTACCATGGGTGTCTGCTTGCCACCTACACATATCCTAAGGGTCTGATTCTGACACTGAGTGATGCTGAGCGCCTCTTGGCCTCAGTTCTCAGGGACAGCCGTGGCAATTCCAGGGGCTCGGCTCCTTGAAGGATCAGCCTCTGCATTCAGCATGGAAGAACAAAGTTGTTTGTTTTGATAAGAAAGCAAAGTTATGCCCCACCACAATGGTGCCACTGCTCACGGTGAGACTCTGCTCTGCTGACAGTCGGTTAGATCCTCAGCTGGGGGAAATTATTTCGACTTCATTGACTTGAATCTGAAGATCTGGCCCAGTATATGCAAGATAAAGATATGACATTATGGAATAGGAAAGTAGCTTTTTTCAGATAAGTAGCAGTTATTGGGAAGAGACCAAACAAAGAGAGTTTCCTTGAAACTTAAAAATCTCATCTCCTTTGTCAAGTAAAAAGACAACAAGACAGTTCCTGCAGGGAAACCGTGCACATATTATGTCTTTGCACTCAAGAGATCAGTGGTCTAAGCAAGCAGCTTAAACCAGAAACGGGGCAGATAGCTGGAGATTTACACATAAAATATTGAGATTCTGAGACCCTCAAAGTGGAAGGTAGAACTCGTGTGGCTTATGAATAAACCATGTGAGCTAATGCAAGTGTTTGCCTGCAATGATGTCTTTGATGGGAGGGTGGGGGGAAACGTTAAAATAATCAGATAAAATACAGGGCACGTTTTCCCTTAAGAGCTTTTATTAGTGAAATAATTCATTCATCTCGATCTCCTGTAACATGTCATCTTAAATTTGTTCCCTCATTTGCTTCTCACCAGGCCCGCATCCATCATGCAAATCTTGTCCATTGCTTAAAAAAATGTTTCTTGGCAAACCAAAGGCATTAGTTAAAATTCCATGGGCCTCATTTTATTTATGACCTTTTAGTAAAAAGGTTAAGTTTTGGGTTCTCTTTTCCTCCAGAATGGCGCAGCTGCTGCGGGGGAACTCATTCGGAGTGATTTTGTAAATGGCAGACAAATGATTACACTACAAAGTGATATGCTCCAAAAGTTTGCTGGAGCGACACTCTCAGATTGAATTGGTGACTAAATGAACTTTTAAAAATGCTTCTTTTAAAAGTTGGATTGCTTTTTAGTGCATTTGAGAGGCAAGCCACAGTGGCAGGAGTCAATAATTACAAAATTAACTGTACTGCTTGGTTTGTTAATGGGCCATCAGCATTTCACATAAGAGCGATAATTGTAAATAAAATAGCTCTCCTGGTGATATTTCAGGATGCAGAATTCAGTGAACAGGGCTGTCAGTCCCACTGTTCTGGCTGAATATCATATTGTGGACGTCTAAATTCTTTCTAGGTTTCAGTCTGGTAGAATATTTTACCCAGTCTATCCTAAACTGTTGTGTGACCCTGCTACCTGCTGGTGAACAGAAGCCATGTTCCACCCCAGAGATAGCTGAATTTCAACGGAGCGTGAAGCGATCTCTGCATATGTAGTTTATGATCTGTTTGTGAAGTGGGATGAGCTTTTGTCTTCGGTCAACAGGTGCTATAGACAAATGCCCATCCTGCTGACCCCAGCTCAGCAAAGCACTGGAACACATTCTTAATGCTAGATTGTGACCGGGATCCCAGAGGAGCCAACTGAGGTCAGTCAGTTAGGGTGAACTGCAAAGAAAGGGGCTGACAATCCCCAAAGCTGGTGGATATTCCAATATTTAGACTGACCGAGTCAGCACAAAACAGCTTGTATAATACCTCACTTGTTACCCAGTTCCTTTAACGTAACCCAGCCACAGGCCTCCACCTAGACACCCAAGTCAAATATGATGAGAATTACTAAAAATCTTATTTATCAGATAAAAAAGTTCTATCAGTCCCAAAGGATCAGACACATTACCTCCCAGGTTAATGAATACTTCTGATCTTACCCAAATACATGCTTACAGCCAATTTTTGTTAAGTAAACTAAAATGTATTAAAAAATGAGAGAGAGAGAATTAGTTAAAAGATCAGTATACATACAGACATGAGTGCAGTTCTTGAGATTAGATTCACAGAAGAGATGGTGAGTTTGTACACGCAAAGAGTTATTTAGGAAATAGCCCAGGGGTTATAGTCCAATGTTCATATTCAGGGTGATTCCAAATGAGGACTAGAGATCTTAGTCTTGGGGTTAAGCTTCCCCTGCATGAAGCATCAAGCAGATCTGAGATAAAAAGGATCCAGACCAAAGGGGTTTTTACACCATTCCAGGTCTTTTCTGGACAGGTTGAAGTTATTAGGAGAACAATAGGCAATTGTGGGCATTTTGAAGTAGACCTCTTTCCTAAGCATCCCCGGTAATTAGCTACACAGATTAACATAAGGCAACTGCCCGTTTTCCATCATTCTCAGGTGATTTGCTATGTAATTCAAAGAGCGATGAATACAGTAATGTTTCCATGTTTACAGCTCATCTAAATGCTAAAATGTCCTTTTGATCTCTGAATCAATAGTATTGTGACATACAGGAACTGACTTTTTACATGGCTAACATTTAACAAGATATAAGTACACGCATACAATTAGTATCACCTCCAATTCTCTAACAATACAGGTTTGCATGTCAAAGTTCTAGCCTATCTAGCATGGAGTGGCCCTAATTACCATTTGCATACTCTCTTAACGTGTCTCTAAAGTGGTACACAGCATTTGGAAAATGCACGTTGAAAGTAATTCACCTCACCAGCTACAAGCTAGGACTGTATTCCATCTTGCATGATGACTCCATAATACAGCTGAGCACAAACCCAAAGGGTGAAAGCACGACTTAGAGAGTTAGAACAGAGTGTTGTATGCAGTATATTTATACAGTCACTAAAAAGGATCATGGATCTTTAAACTCTCCTTCTTTTAATGTTAAAAATGGGTTTATCTGGGCAATGAAAAAAGTGTCAGTTACAGAAGTGAAATATACAATGACAGGTGCCACAGACATAGCAATGATTGATGGACAGACAGACAGCAACGTACAACAAAAGACATCATTCTAAAGCTGCTCTGTCTCTGTCTGAATTATGAACCTCCATCACCTGCCTGAATTAAGGTGAAGTGGGAGGGACAGGATCCCCTGGGAATGTAATTTCCTCATAGAACAACTGCACATTTTAGTTAAATACACTCCACAGGGGACATTTTAAAAAATCTCTGGACGAATTTAGGAACCCAACCCTGAATCCCTTAGGTCCTTTTGAAAACATCTTCCTATATACAATGGGCTGTTATTACTATTATTTGTAGTACCGGGAAGCTTCTCAGCTTCCAAAAGTGACCACTGTAGCCTCATGCTGATAAAACCTTTGTACCACACTGCTGTGTATTCCATATCAGGGCGAGAAATGGAAACAAGGGATTAAAATAAGGGCTACGTCTAGCTAATAAAATCATTTCAAATACTGGCTGAGCCATCAGTTTTAGAAATCATGTTAGCAGACATTGCCTTGTTTGTTGGTCCTATAGGGCTGCAAAGGATTGTCAATCCCTCGCCCTTTGATTCTCTCACAGCCGCCAGATATAAAACCTTTGGCACTGCAGGAGGCGGCTGCGATACAGTCACTGCTGTCGGCGATGGCTGGCATTGCACAGTAACTGCAGATAATTGGATATAATAACCAACCACATGAATTAATTCAGAGGCAGGGGGAATAAAAGGAACCCAAAAAATAATGTTCTGTCTTTGCCCCTGACATCAAAAAGAAATCTCAGCTGGCCCCTGCCCAGAAAAAGCAAACCTCACGGTATCACTGGCCTCCTCATTATAAACATAGCAGAGTATTGCATAGTCATGATCCAAAAGAGTACAGTTTATAACTGGGTGGGGTTAGGGGCCATATCCAGGTATTTCAATGGAGCTACACTAATTTATACCCAGCATCTGGTTTGCTGGTTATAGAATCTCAGTGAATTCAGAGGAAACAGGAATATTAGCGATGGTGAAATCAGCTAGCTATGATTCCATTAGTCCTTGTTCATGAATGGGACAGCCATGCTCTTCGTGTCTGACTGGCTAAGAATCACACACATCCCACTCCTTTCGATAGCTGGTCTCCTTGTGCCCCGCCACCCTCTGTCAGTTGTTTGCCTCAGTTGTTTGCCTGTTCTGTCTTGTCTTCTAGACTGAGAGAGCATTTTGGGGTAGGAAATGTCATTTGCTATATGTTTGCAGTGTGCCTGGCAGAACGGTGCCCCAAACTGACTGGCCATTAGGCACTGCCACACCAGAAATGCTGTCCTCTATATTTTGTGATATATTTTGTAGGGATAAATTCTGCCTTTTGATATATGTGTATGCAGCTTTTACTGAGTGATTCAGACTAATCAAAGGGCAAAGTGGATTTACCATTGTGTGTATCAGTTTGCACGCCACAGGGGGTTAAATAAAATCCCTTTGTTGTGACCCACAAACCTCCTCACCCCCAGAGATCTAGTGAATTGAACTGATCAGTGTTGACTTTTTATTAGGACCCACAGAGCAACAGCTTTCCTGCTTGCTGATGGACTGCACTCGGCTTTCTGTATTCCCTGTCCAGTCGGGGAGCTAGCCACACGCTGGGGTGGACGTGCACAGAGCAGGCTGGGGGTTGCACTGGCTCTGGAGGGACGTTGTTTACCATCACTCCATTACCGCGGGCAAGAATCGAAACGGCCGGTGTGAGTTCTCTCCAGAGATCTTTGTTCCAATCTGACATGTGATAGCGCCGGGGTGTTATTTTCCCTGCTTATCTGGGGGCTGGCGAGGTGAATATTTGATTGCGCCACCTACGCTAAACTCAGATGCCCACGGCTTGGGCTGAAGGACGTCTGATGAAGCCTGTGGTTGTGCATGGAGGGTAATGTCATCAGCATATATGTGCTAGGTCTCTTTCTAAATTCCCCCGGCCCTCTCCACACAACATCTATTTTAGTCACACGCACTGTTGCATTAACTACTGGCAGGTAAAAAAATATGAAGGTACCAGTGAAGGGAAAACAGGGATTTGCTTTGTGTGTCTGGACATTAATAACGTCGAATTAGCAGAAATAACCCTGTGCTGTTAGTAATAAAACACTCTCCTGTTTTAATGCTCTCAATGAACTTTTCCATGTTACCCTCTGTAATTAAATCTCTCGTAATAGCCACGAGCCCGCCTGCTGCCCTAGAAAAAGGTACCAGTTACAGTTACTTGGTGTAACAGAGGGCTTGTATGCTAATGCACCTTGTACAAAATTAGGCCTGATTACAGTAATTAAGGTGATGTTGGATGATACACATTGTGATAAGAAGCAATTATATGCAAATAATAGACTGGATGAATATGTGCAAGTGGTAATTTTTTGATTTCTTTGAACCCCTGCAATTTAAAAGCCATTAGGAGAAATAAGCCCGGGCGTTGCTGTTAGCATATTTCCCAAATGCGGTTTCCTAATTCCAAAAGCCTTATGTTCACAGCCATTTAAAAACTTAACTGCCATTAGAACCTCTACTTAGAAGAGAGCAAATCTGACATCGGATATCTTTGAAATAATTGGCTCTAAATGCACGGACTAATGCGAGCTGGGTCCTGGATCTTCCAAGGTTGTCTTGCTGCGTCTCGCAGAGAAAGGATGATCTTCTGGATAAAAGGAAACAGGGCTCATCTCCCACAGATGGGAAGCTTGGGTGAGTCACTTAGGGCCAGGTTTCTGAGTCTTCTGCAGCCATCACTAGGGCTGGATTTTTCAAAAGACCTCAGCTCCCATCTAACCACCGAATTAAGTCCAGATGTTCTATATGGCTCAGGACCCAGCTGCAACCCTCGTGACATTTATTGAGAGTTTAGAACCCAATTTGCTGAGCTGCCTTGCAAATCTGGCCTTCAAACTCTCTGTGCTTCAGTTTCCCGAAAGCAAATTGGGGCTCATACTACTGCCTATTAATATACTAAATGCTATTAATGCCCAAGGAAAGTAAGCACTGATTATCCTTGCTGGAACTGAACATGATAAAGACAGGTGCTAACCAAGCTTCCCCTGCCAATGCACCTCATATCAGACTTCTTGTACCTCCTGCTGTTACTGTATTGGGAATGCCCTGAGAAGAGACTACCAACTGTGCCAATGTGTGTGTTCATTTGAGGGTGTGGGAAAATGCCCATCTGCCAGTGGAAAAGTCAAGAGTGAGAGTAATGAAATATGTTGAGATAAAATAACAACAGCAACCTCCACTTCCATACCACCTTCTCGCTGAGGGTCTTAGATAGTTAATTGATTAATCCCAAAGGTAGGGAGGGAAGTGTTATTAATGTAATTTTAGAGGTGGGAAAACTGAGGCAGAGAGGTTCAGGTTATAGAGCAACTCAGTGATAGAAACACAGCCTGGATTTCCAGTCTGATGCTTGAATTTTTTTTCTATTCTGAAATAAAATCAACAAAACAAACAGTGTTTGAAATTACCCAGGCAGCAGAATTCTAAAAATTTCATTTTGGCTTACCTGAAACGTGTCTCAATAAAATAAAAAAAAACAAAAACAAACAAAAAACAAAACAAAACACACACTTTGTTGCAATTTCAAGCTTTAAAAAATATTTTTAATCTTAAAAACAATGAATATTGTTTAAAATGCAAAACAGTCCATTCCAGTTATCACAATGCTTTGTTTTGCTCTCCCCCATGATCAAAATCAACTAATTTTTGAAACATTTTGATTTAGTCAAAAAAGGCATTTTTTTGTTGAAAAAACATTTCAATGAAGAATTTCCAGCCATCTCTAGTTCTTATACTCTGTGTTACACAATCAGAGCTAAAGATTGGCCAGTTATATCACTAGCCTACTGTACACATTTTCCTTTGACCCTCCCCTAATGTTCTCCTACTAACAATCTTATCTTTTTTAGGTCATGGTTACACTTACAGGATTATAGCGGTATTGGTTATAGCTGTCCTCATACACAGCTATAGCAATAGCGCTATAGTGTGGCCATATTGACACCCGCCAGCAGTATAATGTGGCCACATTTGAGGCACTTCAGGCGGCATTGGGAGCAGCACATTAGGGCACGTATCCCAGCATTCATCTGGGTGCAACGTGCTTTTCAAACGAGGGAGCGTGAGGGGGGACGTGTTGTGTGTATGCGGAGGAAGAGAGCAAGTGGTTTTTCTGTCCTTCTGAGAGCCTGTCAGCACGTGTCTGTTCACAGAGAAGACTAGCAGGCTTTGTTTTCACACAGGCTCCCTCCTTAAACACTTGCATTGCTTATCTGGCGAGTTAAGGGAGAAATGCTGAAAAGGTACTTCTGCATTCCTCCAGCCGAGTTGAAAACAAAGAGAAGAGACGTCAATTGCCTTAAATGTCTCCAGGCATTGCCAGAGATCACTTGTAGCGCAGTGGGTGTCCACATTCTCGCCGTAGCGCTACAGCCCTTATTCCCCGTGCGGAGGTGGATTACCAGTAGCACTATAACTCCGAGGTTATAGCGCTCTATGTGCCTCGCCAGTGTGGACGGGTAGGCGGTTATAGCGCTCCTGGCAGCTTTATAGCACTATAAAGTGCCAGTGTAACCAGGGCCCTAGATTCTGCTTGTTTGCTCTGACTTTCCCCCCTTCTCTGAAAGCCTGAGGAATTCAGTCCCTGAAGGATACTTCTGGATGGGGAAATTCCGATAGAACTATTTAAAAATGTCACACCTGATATTCTTTGGGTGCTGTTGACAGTTGCAGGGAGAAGAAAATAATTTAGAGCACAGAAATAGATATTGGTTGAGGCTGGGGAGTAGTGAGAAAGGGACTGGAGAGCTTTTACCAAACAAAGATTTATACTAAAACAGCCTGCAAGCCCCCTGATCTTAGGGTGACCAGACAGCAAATGTGAAAAATCGGGACGGGGTTGGGGGTAATAGGAGCCTATATAAGAAAAAGACCCAAATATCGGGACTGTCCCTATAAAACTGGGACATCTACTCCCCGCTTCCCTGACTCTAGTAAGACACCAAAGGGTTGTCAGTATTGGTGGATCAAAGGTAGTTAGAAGAGAGGTGTTTTGTGTTTTTGACATGGTTCAGGTGCACACACAACATGTCCTCCCACCAGGCTGTGAAGATCCTTCTTTTACAGCGGAGAGAGAATAGTTTGTATGTATGCTCAAGCAGCAAGGGGATGGGGAGAAAATAAATTGCACCCTCCTGGTTGTTGGTTATCACACCTGGCTTCTGGTCTGGTGGAAGAAAAATTGTTATCAAAGGGGAACATTCCACCGAAACAACATTTTTCTAAAAAATCCTATGATTCACTGCAACACATGCAGCATAATACAAATGAGCATGGGAGCTTGGACAGAATTATATAGGTCCAAGGGAGGTGATTAACAATGAAAGGATGAGATAGTTAGAGCCTTCTCCAGCTGGCACAGAAATTTAATTCATTGATGGAATGTAAGGAATGGACAGCAGGGAGCATGAGAGCTGAGATAGCTCTTGGTCCCTCCCTCTGCCTGAGGGTCAGTTACCAG
>ML677396.1:15569190-15659383 GCA_007922305.1 Dermatemys mawii | reverse complement strand
ACCAGGAAATAGATCTGGGGGAAAGAAAACTAATTGAAGCAGAAAATTGACTGTAAAAAATATTCTGCAGTCTCCTGCCAGCTCTTGTGTTTGGCATGGAATGCATAAAAGATGGCACAGAACTACCACGAGCGTGCCATCAACTCCCACCTTGAGCTGCAATCCTTTTAACACTCACGAGATAAGCAGTACTGAGTTTGGTCATTATTTGCATGGGAGACCCCCAAAAGGAAAATCCAGACTGATGTATGATGGAGCACAGGAGAGGCAATAGTTGAGCTTCTTTCTTGCAAAGTAATGCCCGGCCATGCTGCTAGGGGGTACTGTGTTTCTGAAAGGGCTATTATTCCATTGACAGGTAAAGCTGAATTCCTAATAATCTGATGCATTCATCAAAATTTTCACAATGTCTTTGCCCGGTGGAATATGTCCAGGGCAAATTCCAGTTTGGACAGTGAGGGTTTACACTCTCCTACAGTCAAGGTCAAGTGGGTAGAAGCTTTGTAGAAGCCGGGGGACGTAGAGAGCTGCTTACCCATGGCCTGATCCAACCCCCATTGAAATCAGTGACTGACTTCACTGGGCTTTGGAATGGGCCTTCTCCAGCTCCAGTTTCCATGGTTCTCTCCTGAGGTGGGATCTTTCTATCCACTACCAAACCACACTGAGCACAAGGTTTGCCCATCTTATGCTCGGTCTTAATAATATTAATGGGAGTTACACGGGCTCACAGACTCTAGGTTATGTTTGCAGACTTTGGAACCCATACTCCCCCTCGGCTGGAGATGTCCTGAAGGTGGAGCTACCCACTGAACAAACACATAGTAAGAGACAGTCCTGGCTCTGCAGAATTTACCGTATAAAACAGCGGTCTTCAAACTGGGGTGCGCGAGACCACCCCCTGAGGTGCGTGAGATGCCTACGCCGCCAATCCTTCCCAGGAGACTGCCCAAGTCACGGTTTATTTTTGGCCCACCGAAACGCTGCCAAAAGAAAGCGGAAGCTTTCTATTTGGCGGCATTTTGGCAGACATACCCCGGGAGACTACGAGCAGAGGGGGGAGCGCGAAAGTGGGCGACGGCGCCGAAAGTTTGAAGAGCACTGCCCTAGAGTTCAGAGTGGGGAAGGAATCCTGACAAGAGTACAGGGACATTTTTACCCAGCTGATGAGTGGTCCAGAGAATTCACCAAGGCACAGCTGATTGCCCACTTGGAAGAGAGATGCTGGGAGCTGCCAGGCAGCCCAGGGGTCATCCCAGCCAGCAACCCAAACGGGGATACAGGAGGGGCTGAAAGCCCCCAGGCTGCCTGTGACAGCGATCGACTCACCACCGCTGGCACCTCCTGCCGTTAGCTCCGGGAATTAGCTCTCAACTGCGGCAGAGCATCCTCGATGCGTGGCATCCGGCCCTTCATCCACTTTGCTGTCCCGAGACCCGGGTAGCTCCTCGGTCTACGGCGTCCTCTTACAGACAGGACCTTCTCCAGGCCACTCCACTGACATCTCACCTCAGCTCTATACCACGATTCACTTCAGCAGAACAAATGAAGAGAGAGCTTGGAGTTTCTGCAGAAAATTTCCCCTCCCAGTGCAGAACGCTGGCCCTGTGGGCCAGCGGCCGCACTCCGCCGCTGGCCCTAACTCCTACTGTAAATAGTGTACCCTTTCCAGGCATCAAAAAGGAGATGACCTGCATATTGAAATGTGCCGAGGTGCTATCCACACCTCAGTATATTGAGCCCCCAGGGTTCTTCTTTGCATCTGGAGAGGTTTAAAGGAATCTCCTAGGCAAAGGATTTTTGAACTCGGTTTAAGTAGATGGATGGGTTTTATACTACACAAAAATTAAGAGCCTGTCATTTTAGACTTCTATCTCCCAGAGACCAAAGTGTCCTAAATCCTGTCATGAGGGAATAAGGGTGGGGAGAAGTGACCTGGGAATACTGCAGATGGGTTTTACTGGGACTGTCTGCATCAGTAGTGGGATATCCAGGTGTGACTTTACTCGAGGGATGATACCAGAACCCAGGAAGGGGTTGAGGCTAGGTGACACCTTTTGCCCATGAAATTGGACAAAGGCTGGAGGACCACCGCTGGGGGGAGTGGGGGATTTCAGTTTAGAGCTGGCTGGGGAAGCAAAGGGAACCCCACAGCTGGGGCTTAAGTTCCCTAACGTGGACCTGACCTAGAGGGTCCTGTTGTCTGTACCTGCAAACTATGTTCTGAACTGTGTGCCTAGAGTCTAATAAACCTTCTGTTTACTACAGCAGTGAGTCTCATGATGACTTACAGGAAAGGGGGAGGGAACAGGACTCATTCCCCCACACCTTTAACTTTCACCCATACTAGAGTTGCACAGAAATTCTGTTCTTTATTCCCCCTGAGGAAATACAATATAGAGCATGTGTGTGTGTGTTTGAATCTTCAGTGATAATAATCCCCACAGAGAGCTGGGAGTAAGTGTTTGCCGAGAACCTAAACAAATCTACAGATTTAGCTTTAGAGGCCTCCGTGCCGAGATGGAGTCTGCGCTGCAGGCAGCTGTGGCCAAGAGGGCCACGCAGGAACACAGCAGAGAAAGATCGATCTGGTCCAACTCCCCCACCCTCAGTGAACGTGAACACACACACACAGACATGAAAGGGAAATATTTATTTCCACAGGCGTAAAAGCAGCACTGAAACAGGATTGCCTTCAGCACAAGGACCCCCTCGTACCACCCTCAGAAGGAGCAGGTGAGGGAGGAAGAATGGAAAAAATATTGTAGAGGATTTTGCTATTTTGAGTGATCAGAATTCATTCAGATTTGGAATCATTTTCCAAAATTTTGAAGTCGCCCAAGCTCTAACACAGCCTTGTCGGCTAGCCCAGAGCTGGAGACTATTGGAGCCTGACAAGCCCTAGATCCATGATAGGGCACGTGGGGAACTGTCCTGGAGCCACGAACCCTAGGAGCTTGACCGCGTGAGGAGTCACAAGCCTGGCACCTGCAACTTCCAGCTTCCCGTCCGCATACTAGGCAGGCACCCAAGGAGCTAGGAGCCCAGAAGCCAAAGTGCCCCAGCAGTGTGCTGGATGGTCTATCAAGGAGCCAGGCAGCTGAGCTATCATGTAGCCAGGCGAGTTTTTGATGGAATCCTGCCTGGCAGGCAAAGTTCCAGTAGAAACAGGCTTGGGTTCTGGTGGGTTGTGTCAGAATTGATACAGGCCTGCAGTGAGTTTCAATTTCAACAAAAGAGCAAACGCGGGCACTTGCTTCCCCCCCCCCCCCCCGCCAACAATCCCCCTTCATTAGAAGGGGAGAGCAACAGGCAACAACAACAAGACCACCATCGACAAAGACAGCAAAGAAGATCATTTTGCAATAGGCAGAATGTATGGTAATTATTCAGTGGAAATGCAACCTGCACCAACAGAGCATTTGAGATGTTTAGCCAACTTCACACCAGGTTAACTAATAGCAACCTATTCTATTGAATAGTCAGTCCAAGCAGATCTTTTGTTTAGCTGTAGAAGTCCTTTCTTTTTCCAGCTATCCATGATTACTCTGGCTGAGGTATTCTCGAATGGTACTTTGCTGAATTAGAGCCCTCATCATCATACCATCAGGTTTCAGGTCTCTCATAGCATGAGATTCATCCTCTAAGGTAGTGAGCTGGTGAAAAAGGAATATTTAAGAAAGCATATAATTACAAGGAAATGTCAATTACAGTTTTTGGAGGGGGTAGCTAAATCCAGGCTAATGAAACAGTCATTTAGACATACATGTGCACCTGCTTGGATGGTCTCTACACTATGCGCTTTAAAACCCTCTATCAAGACTTTCCAGGGCTTGACATTTATACCTGAGAAGAGGAAGAGTTCTGATCTTAGGCTGAAAGAATCCTGGGAAGTGTAGTTCAGCAAGGGACTACAATCATTTTAATGAGCTGAATTGCAGCATCAAGTCAGTTCCATTCTCCTAAATTATGGTGTCTCAGCAGTACTCTGTTGTAAGAGATTCCACATTCCTTCTGCCTTTGAAGAACATAATTAGGACACTGACAAACCTTTAGCATCAGATTTTCAAAGTCTGGCCACTTCCCTAACACACCCTGTAGCACAGCGGCGACTCCCGCTGATCTGCCAGGGAATTAGCTCTCACCAGCATCCAGACCGCCCTCTTAGTCCATAGTCCCACTTGCACCGGCCCAGTGTCTCTCCCTGCACCCCAGTGCCCTCTTCCCTGGGGTGCTGCACCACTCCCACAGTCTCAGGGTCTCCCCTCCCTAGGGAACCCCACCCCCTATCCCCACCTTGCCTCAGTCTAGGCAACTGCCAGTCACCACTTGCCCCTGTTCCCTGGGGGCAGACTGCAGTATCATTGCCACTCATCACCAGCAAGGAGGGTTGGCCTGCTACCTCGACAACTAACCAAGGGCTGCCCCCTACAACCCCAGTACCCCTTCTTGGGCCAGTCCCCTAGGCCCTGCAGCCTGGGGGTTTCCAGGCCAGAGCTTCCCCAGCTCCTCCTAGCTCCCCCGAGCCCTGCTCCACTCTGGGTATCCTAAACTCCCCAGCAGCCAGGCCTGTCTGCCTCTGTTACCAGATGAGACTGTCTCTCAGGGCCCCTGCCTCTCAATCCTTTTAAAAAGGGCCTGCCAGTCTGTTTGGGGCATGGCCACCCAGCTGAGCCTGCTTTCTAATCAGCCAGGGTTTTGCACTTCTCCTGGGGCTGACTTTAACCCTTTCTGGCTGGGAGCAGGTAGCCACCCTGCTACACACCCCAATGGGAACTGAGCTCTTGAAAGTCTGCCAACAAGCGATCAGTCCTGCTACAGCACACACCTTTAGTATCTTATTAGTAAAGTTCCCCCTGATTTCAGTGGAATTAAAGTACTGCTCAGTGAAAGTAAAGGAGAAAGGAAGCCAGCCCTTAATGGATGGACTGTGTTTTTACTGGTTTGGAGTGGATTTCTTGATCCAAGGCAGCACCATAAAAGAAAAAAACAAAACAAAAAGAACCACACCACCACACAGCCAAATTTGGGCTAGGCCAGGAGCTAAGTGAATTCAAATCTTAACAGCACACTGGTTTATATGACTTACCGGCAATACTTATCCCATCTAAAAATGAAGTTTCAAGTAGACAATCTGTTTTCATTTTGCATGAAAATTTCTTCCAAAAGACTTGTGGAATATGGAAGTAAAGATTTCAAAAAAGCAAGTGCAATGTGGAGCGATTCCCCCCACTCCCCTTAACCTTGTATCCAACATGGACAAAGTAAATCACTCCTTGTTAATTTGCTGCTGAAAGAATCCCTTCTGCAGGTAAGGGTCTGGCAGACCATGTACTCACACAATATAGAAGTGGCCATAGACAGTCAGTCATTTACTGTTTGCCAAAGGTGCCATCATCAGCTGGATGTAGACTAGGGCTGAGATACAGTGCTCAATTGGAGGTGTAGGAAGAGAGAGACTGGAGAAGGAAAAACTACAAAAATAGAGTTGTTTTCAGACATGCTGCAGTTAAAGTAATGTAAGAAAAAGCATCACAACAGGGTTTACTCACCACTATGCACTTCCTCATGGCATCACGGTATCCTTGTGGGGTAGCAGCTCTTGTCAACAGTCACTCTGGGGCTGTGGTGGTTTCTTTTGGAGAACTCATCCCTCCAGCTAGGGAACAGTCTTTAGCCCATTCCTTCCAGGGTCAGTTCTCCAAACTAAAGTTCAACACTCTCTAAACAGAAATAAAAAGCTTCCGCTCTCTCCACAGCTCTTCTTCAGCAAGGTGAAATTCAGCCTACAGTTCCCTAGCTGGGCTCAGCTACCCCTATACACCCCTTCCTTGGGGCTGAGAGAGGAATCCAGTCCCAACCTCCATTCTAGGTTACAGCCCTGGGCCCAATACTGCACAGCTAAGTCAAACCCTCAACCCATATTGTGCTATTGCCTTCCTTACCGCTTTACTTCCCTTCTGGGTCTCTCAGTCTGTTCTCTGGGTGCTCACTCAAGCCCCTGCAGGCACTTTTTGACTTCCTGCATTCTCTTGCCTCTCACCCTTCCTCAGCTGGGCCCACTCAGGAGTTAAACCTGGAATCACCTAATTTCTCTCAGGTGGGGCCCATTCTGTAATCAGGGCTGGCTGAGTCAGGAGCTCTCTGTTATTATCTCAGCGCTCTGGGTGATCTCTGAGTGTTGATCTCTCTCTCCCAGTGTTATTGTCAGGTTCTGGTCCTGGCCCTCTTACACCAATCACTGTAACTGACTTCTACTCTGGGTTCTCTGTTTTCTTCTAATGATATTGGGCCAGCCAATGGTACCATGCTGCATCGCTTGAGGGGAGGATCTGGTGCATTGTTCTCATGTTGGGAGAGATTCTGCCATCCTTATGGTAATTAGTACAATACCCCACAATCCAGCCCCATTGAAATCAGTGTTAGTAGAGGGAGGTTTTACTCCGCGTGAGTAAGGGTGGCAGAATCTTGACTGGTCTGTCTAACTCTTCTTTCTACATGTAGCAATGTAAATTAAAGGCTATTTTCTAAATACAACACTTTGAAAAGCAGATTTTCTCCCTGCCTGATGCAGCTGACATCACAGTCACTGTGTTTTCTCTGTCTTTGGAAATTCCTATTTGTTCAGTCTTTGGGCCCAGTTCTGAGAAGTGCTGAGCACCCACTAGTTCAGTGGGAGATCAGGCTGCTCAGTACCTTGCAGGAAGCGCTTAGTGCAGGGCCGGATTAAGACCTATAGGAACCCTCAGCACTGACAAAATTATGGTGCCTCCCATATGTAATTCCAAATAAAAACAATACGATACCGTAAAATAAAATTTTATTTTTCGAAATGACACAAAAGCTGGTAAAATAAGCTTAGGGGGTCTTTTCATGCGGGTCCCCACAGCTGTACCCTAGAGAGGTGGTCTCTAGTGGTCTTCAAACTGGGGTGCGTGCATCCATGGGGGTGCGTGACACCACCCCCGTGTGTGCGCGAGACCCCGGCACCGCCGATCCTTCCCAGGAGACCGCCAAAGTTGTGGTCTATTTTTGGCCCGCCGAAATGCTGCCGAAAGAAAGCGGAAGCTTTCTATTCGGTGTCATTTCGGCGGACATACCCCGGGGGACCACGAGCGGAGCGGGGAGCGCAAAAGGGGGCCACGGCGCCGAAAGTTTGAAGAACTCTGATCTAAAAGAAACAGTATCCCCATTTTACAGGTGAGACCCAGAATGATTAAGGCCCAGATTTTAAAAGCTATTTAGGCATTTGGTGCCCAGTGAAATCAGTGAGAGTTATGGCCTGTTTTTTTAAGGTATTAAAGTGCCTAAGTGGCTGGCCCCCAATCACACAGAAAATCAGTTCATAGGTCTAGCCCAAGACCCTGGTGTCGTGAGTCTCAGGGCCTGGTTTTAGCCACAGCCTAGCATTCCTTTGCTCACTGCCTGGGTCGGATTTGCTATTGTTTGTTTCTTTTGCTGCTCTGGCCCATGTTTGTAATTAATGGCCGGGCCAGGGAAAGGCAACTTGCATGTTGTTCACGTCCAAATAAAATAACTAAATGACAATCAGAGGACCAATTCAGCCCTGGTGTAAATAAGCATCACCCCAACCAACTTCAATGGAGCAGCACAGGAGGAAAGACGGAAACTTGGCTCCATGCTACTGTTATTGGCTTCTAGCTTCACTCCACCACAAGTCATGCTCTAAAAACAGGAGCTGGGAAACAAAACATCCCAGCGTTGCTATTAGTGGTTCGGAGAGGTGGGCGACTGCAGCTCTCCTTGGCCCCTCTATGAATGTTTAACCATGTTTTGTGCCCTGAGAGATGCTCTGAAGAGAGCAGATGGACTTGTCAACGGTGGTTATGCCCAAGCTTCCTGAGTGCAGTCAAGCGCACTGCAGAACGCTGGAAAAACTCCAGCAAACAGCTGGTTGGATCTTGATGTGACTATCACATGGGGGGCAAATAACACTAATTAGCATTAATAAATGCATAGAAAACACAGAATAAAAAATAAATTGCTGAGCTGGTGCTGCAGCCCGGCTCTGTCTGCTAATGTGCAGATAGAGCCACGGAGGCACTTGTCAGTGAGTCAGGATATTTAATGTGCCATTAAACAAGTGCTTCTCAAACACCTGCCCTTTAATGTGTCAACCTGCTGGCTGGGGGCGAGGAAAGGCACCCAGGCAAGCCCTCAGCTAAGAACAGCTGACTGTGAAGTGCTGCAAGCAGGAAGGGCAAAGCACATCCCTGCTTGGGATCCTGGAAGCAGGGTGCTCAGTGCGACCCCCCCCCCTCACAAAGTGGGAGGGAGATGTTGCCCTCCAGCTTCCTTACAGCAGGGTTAAGTCAGAGCCAGCTGACCCGCTAGTCAAGCAGTCAGACACTTGGAGCGGGGGAACGACGGACCAGTGGGCTTGGTTCCCAGCTCTGACCCAGACTCCCCTAGGCAAGTTGCTTCCCCCAACTCCAAATTGCTCCGTAAAACAGGGCTAATCTGACACACCCAGTTCATGCATGGGGAGGGTTTATAAAGTACTCAGGGCCCTAGCTCTCAATGTGCCACCACACAGACATCCTGAGAGGAATCCAATGCTCATCTGGAAAAGTGGGGCGGGGAGTCAGCACCTACTGAGGTCACTACAGTGCTAGCCCTTTAAAATTCCTCCTGCCCTGAAGGGTGAATTCCACTGATCGGCCATGAGGGCCCTGCTCCTTGTGGCCTGATAGCTCCTTTGTTCCAGCTAACACAAGGGGCGCAGGGAAGGCATCAGGTGACCCCATAACAAGGCACAAATCTAGCTCTGTGCTGCTTCGGGGGAGGATCAGAGGTGGGACATGGGCAGGCCAAAGGAGGGAGTAGAAGGCTGGATATGAGAACAAGAATTTACCATCCAAAGAGACAAAAGAAACACTCTCCCCATTTTACAGGTGAGACCCAGAATGATCAAGGCACTAGCTTGGGACTGGGCAGACCCAGATTCAATTCCTAGCTCTGCCACAGACCCCCTGTGTGACTTTGGGCGAATCACGTAAGTCAGATTTGCCTAAAGATGCAGAAAGACACCTATAGGGATTTTCAAAAGCACCGAAACTCCCACCGGTGTCCCACTAGGTGCTGAAATACCTTTCAACAACCTGCCCTTAGGCTCTCCATGCCTCAGTTTGCCCTCTGTGAAATGGGGTCATTCTGTGCCCAGCAGTCCCCACTGCACAGCGGTGTTGTGAGACTTAACACACTACAGATTGAGTGTTAATGGGGGGAGGGGGTCCCCATAGAAGTCCCTTAGATCCACAGACCTCGCAAAGCCACTTTGGTCTTATCCTAGACTCTGCTGGGGGCAACGTCGACTCATGCAGCCATTGAACAAAGGACAGCAAGCAGCTTTCGCTTTCTCCCTATGCCAGGGCAGAAACTAAACTGAGTCTGAGTTTCTTTCAAACAAACCAACCAACCCAGCAGATACACTGTTTTCACAAGCCAGGAACCACTGGCAACATCCAGCATTGTAAAATGAGAACAGTGTTGGCTGCGCTCGAAAGGAAAGACATCCACAGTTTATAGGAAGATGCAAATGAAAAGGCATAAATAAACAACTGCTCACAAATAAATGTCTGCCTTTAATGAATATTTCATATCCAAAAGAAGTCATTGACATTTTGCTGGATTGCTTCAATTAGCTCCTAAGCCTCATGTTCATGCAAATTATGAGCTTGCTTATCATAATGCTTTATTAATCTGTTTCATGGTGTGCATTTATACAGTAATGTATCACACAGACCGCCTGCTGCAGCCTTTATTGGATATAAATGACTTCGTAATTGCTATTGATCATTAAAGAAGTGCAGTGTTATTTTGAAATTAGATTGTGGGGGAATCTTTAGAAGACTGCAGAGATTGGATGTTTGTCTACAAACTAAACTGTTTTATATTCAGAGAAGTGACTAATAGATTCTGAGGAGAAAAAAAACACAAAGTATCTTAAGATTGAACCTTGGGAAAAAAATGTTGCTGGATTCATTGGCTTCTGTTTCATGTATTGATCACTTTTCCTTGTCAGATTTCACTAAGATTTGTGAGGAAAATACAGAGAGCTTGTTGTCTGCGAAATCAGATGCAGGTTGTATCATGGACAAGTTGCAAAAATAAACAAATTGAAAAGCCTGGAAGCCAAACAGCTCCTCCAGAGAACATGGTTCCTTGTAGATATAACATGGGCTCTTCAAAACCAATCTTACAGTGACTCCAGTGAGGTTCCACAAGTGTCTGCCCACACTATTAACTGCAAATTAAGGGCCTTACTGGGGTTTTAGCCAAGAGGATTAGACTGAAATCAGTTGCAAAGGAGAGGGAATGTGTTTACTTGGTACAGTTGGAGGCTGATCATCAGGTCTCCTGAGTTGTATATCTAACTTGTCCACTGAGTGGCTGTGCTGTCTTGGGCAAGTCAAAACCTCCCTGGGTCTCAGTTACTCCAGCTTTGAAATGGCACGGATCAAACTAATTCTTACTGTCATGGGTGTCCATACACTAAGATGTTGGAAAAGTTTCCTCTAGCTCTTATGTCAGCATTTTTAGAAGCATCCACTCAGTTTGGGTGCCCACTTTGGGACACATGGGACTTGATTTTCAGAGAAAGCTCCTGTAACTCCAATGACAGATGTGGATGATCAGCATAGTATACTGGGGGCTATGTTGGAATACCACTCCTTACTCACCCGCCCTGGAAGCTAGCTGGGGGTGCTGGGGAGAGTGAACTCCTCCTCTAGATGGGCTGAAGTATCTTCCTCCTCCCCAGCGGGGCGCACACCTGGCCCGTGAGCCCCACGTCACTACGCTGCTCTGCTCCTTGGCTATGCACGTCACCCCTCCCCCAGGGCAGATTGTACTGTCACAGGTCGCAAGGAACATCGCTCCAGAGAGGCTTATGTCCCAGACTGTAAGAAGTACCTGACGCAACTCTTCAAGCTGGGCGTAGGCCTGTAGCGCTCCCTGTTAGCCACTTGTGGAGCAGTATCAGTGCCGGAGTCATGTCCCGGGCTAACATTCCTTTGGAGGGCAACAGGTGGGACTCAGGACATAAGCCATCAGCAGGGAAGGGGGGTGAATTTCACCCAGGAAACAATCTACAATTAACACAGGTGGGGTGGCTTCATTTTAAAATTCAAACCAATATTCACTGTTCATTTGTGTTTAATTAGGCTGAGATTTTTCAAAGGAGTTAGGCAGCCACCTCTCAATACATTTCAATGGGTATCTCTCTCCCTTAGGTACCTCCAAAAATCCCAGTGATAGTTTGCCCATTGAAGGGAAGTTTTGCCTAGTAAGCATTCAGGCCCTGATCTGAAGTCCACTGACGTCAAGGAGAGGCTGCCCTTTGGCCCCAATCTTTCAAAGGCTTATGTAGATGCTTCATTCACTTGTGCATAGGCCCATTGACTTCCATAGCTTTTGAATCAGGTGGCATAGAAAGCCAGTTTGGCCCACGTTCACCATCGATCCAACTGTAACAGGGCCAGTGTTAGAAAACCTTCTTCGGAGTAACACGCCGCTCAGCCGGTGCAATTAGAATGCCTCCATTCTTGTCTTGTTATTAGAAAACCTTAGTCTGCATGAAATGGTAATCAGCGATGCTAAAATGTTCCTGAAATAAACCCAGTGCCCTGCAGGCTGCTTTAATATGATCTTTTACATCCTGAAAGTCATTTGTTTGAGTGAGTTTTATTTATGCAAATCTTCAGCAGTATTTCACGGAATGTGTATCTTCTAAAGACAGATTTTTTAATAAAGGCTAATAAGTAGTAGGCAGCGGGTGTGGAGGGATGCTGGCAGATCCCCAGTGGGCGTAAATCAGCATGGATGTTTATGGAGCTGTACCGATTTACACCAAATGAGGATCGAGCCCTTGGGTCCCCATTCAGACGGAGCAAGTCTGGCTGCCACTGGAATCTAAGTGATAAATGATCTTTTGCTTTGCAAAGAAAAGGGACTGTAGCGAGGATGGAAATGTTTACAGTGGGGACTGGTGGGCAAGACAAGTCTTGTATTTCCAGAGGTAGCTTTTGTTGTGTGTAAATGCTCTCTTTTAAATCATAATTGGAGCAAACTGCTCAAGACTAGTGCCAGATTCCTGGGCTTTGGCAATTTCATTCCTCTGGATGTCGTTCTGATGGGAATGCTGTTTATTTAGTCGCCTTTTCTCGTTTTGTTAAAAAATAAATAAGTCTCCAAAACCTTTGAGCACTGCAGGAATAATAAAGGAAAAAAATAAAGGCACAGCAGCTTGCTGAACAATATGAGTGATAACAGCGCCAGTACCGCCTTTTAACAGCCAATCAACCACTTGCTTTACTCCCAATCCGGCTAAATCTCTGATGCTTCAAACCCCTCAGTCTGTTGGATCTCCCCATTCCTTGTTCTCTTTCTCCCTTGCTGCTAAGGATATTTGCTTTCCTCACAATGACCGCCTGCACTCCTGGATCCTTCTTAGACTGTTCCAAGGGGATTTGGAAGGTGGGACCCTGAATATTACATTCTAGGACAGAACTTCCCAAACCATCCTACGTATTAATATGGCCCTTATTACTGTAGTGACTGAGCACCTGTCATTCATTCATGCATTCATCCCCACATTACCTCTGTAAGGGAAGGCAGTGCTATTCTCCCAATTTCACAGAGGGGAAACTGAGGCACCAAGAGACTTGCACAAGACCACATAGGAAGTCTGTGGCTCTGGGCTTCCTGAGTTTCTAGCTTCATTACCACCGGACCATCCTGCCTCTCACTGTGGCCTGTGAAGGTTAGGTTGCTCTTCTCTATTGGAAGCTGCTAACTGGCATCGACAGCATAGAGGAAGTGTTGTGTCTTTGCTCTCTGCACCACATTAAGAATGTGAGGAAACCGCTGCAGACACATCTGGGTTCCAAATAACCATGCTTACTAACGATACACGAAAATACAAGGCCGAGCTACATGTCTGCACCACTGGTGTGTTTGGTTCTGGTGGGACCTGCAGTTGAAGAAAGGGAGTTCCACTAGCGGGGCCCCCTCCAGCTATTTAAAGAGATACCACTCTTCAATTCCCTATGCACTACGGAAACTTTCTTCCTGAACTCCTCAGCACGAGAGGAGAAAAAACATCTAACAGGCACAGGACACAGCTGAACCTTCTCTCCACACTTGCACTGTTTTATGTCAGAGGTTTCCAAAAGTTCAGCTAATTCCCTGAAGAACATAAGCTGAAGAACGACTCTTCTGATGATATTTCCAGTCTCACCGGAAGCAGAAAGCATCAGAAATCGCGCACAACAGCCTGTGTCCATGGGGTTTCCCAGCCCACTTTTTCAGATCCAAGCAAAGTTTGGAGAAAATTTGTTTTTACAATGCCTGGAAGAGCTCACTCTCTTATACTGCTGTGTATCTGCCCTGATTTCACTGACTTCACGGACTTACCACTTCAGAGCAGTGTATGGGTGGCATCAGAATCAGACCCATGCCATGGAAAGAGATGACACCACTTAAAGTACCATCTCCTTTGTGCCAAACTATCAGAGACGGAGGCTGGCTTTGGGGCCAGTGTCTTGGACCAGGAGCTTAGGGGTTCTGTTCCCAGCTCTGTCCCACACACTGGGGCCTTTGGCAGGTCACTTCATCTCTCCTTGCCTTAGTTCCCAATCTATACTATGTCAGTCACAACTTATGATAAATAGACTGTACTATAGAGAAAATAGCGTGGAGCTATTATTATTATAGTCTGTTTATGAGGAGTGCTGTAGGAGAGTATCAATAACGAAACCTCTGGATGGAACCCTCATGGGTAAGGACATAAACCTCCTAGGGATAGTGCTATAAAAATCGTCTTTGTACTGGTATGGACCTGTAAAAAGCTATTTCTTAGTGACTGCACCGCTCCCTTGTCAAAGACCACAAGATTCCCCAGGGCAAACTGAGGCCTTTGTGTGAGTCAGTCCTCCTCTCACTAAAGCTTAAAACTGACCTTCTGGTTGATCAGTAGGGCAAGTATAAAGCCTTGAAAGGCACATGGGCCCACCGGCTTTAAAACACATCTAGCTCTCAATGGCATTGAAGGCTTTAGTGCTAATGTGTAAGACTGAGGCTACCCATTCCCCTGAAAACCATCCTCGAGTCACAGCCCGCTCTCGTTCTCTTTGTGAAGAATGATCAGATGTTAGAGTTCACAGTGTGGCTGTCATGTGCCTGTCTCATTTCATTCCTGGAGAAATGCAAAGTGAACACCCCTAGCTTCAAGGGAGGTGAGCTTGAATTCCAAGAAGAGATCTTTACAAGGTGTAGGGAGAGAAGAGCAGATATGGAACACTGCAGGGCCCTGAAACCTGTAATCAAGCAAAGAAGAAAACAATATGATTATTAGGGAAACCTTGGAAAGCTTCTTAAACTGCATTTATTTTTTTAATCATGTCTCCAAGCACATTTGGGTTCTGCTCAAATTCTGGAGGGAAGTTCAGGGGAATGTTCAAGAATCTGATGTGACCAAAGTCATTTGTGGCCTGATTCCGCTCCGAATAAATCCGGCACCATTGAGATCAAAGGCAAAGTTCCCACTGGAGTTGGACTGGGCCCAGAGTTGCCGGGAGTGTCACTACTAATTTCACTTAAGGCATTAAACGTGAATGATTTTTCCTCCTCAGCTTTCATTTCAGATGCTTTTATAATTCTTTAATAATTCTTTTAAGTTCAGAATTTTTATAAATGGATTATTTAAAAGTACCAAAAAGTAACTAGATTTTTCATGACTCAGCTCCTACAGGACTAGCCTGGGTGCTTTGAAGAAACAGGGCCTTATTCTGAGCAGAAACTGATTTTTCATTGATGTAACTCCAGTGACTTCAAAGGGTTGATTGCAGATCTGTCCTGGGTAAATGACAAACTCAGGCCCCATGTCTCACTTTCTTTATTGGTAAGTTGAGGATAATAATATTTCCCCACCTACTTCAAAGGACCAGTGAGGATTAACTGGTTGGTGTTCACGCAGTACTTTGAAAATGCTCCCCGCTATTTTCTCTATAGTACAGTCTATTCATCATCTGCCTTTCCTTAGGTATTTGTAACTTGCCCATCACCACCCATCACGGTGCCTGGCTACTAACAAAATGACACACAAAGAGACTGTGGGCTAGAACTTCAGCGGGTGTAAATGAAACTGGCTTCATCAACGTCAATGTAACTGTCGATGTGTTACGCTCGCCGAGGGTCTATACTCACCACACTCCCACCCCCGGTCCTGAATGGCAGCCCCAATGTGCCTTGGCAGTATGACACTGGGATGGAATAATGCCTGATCCAAAGCCCACTGAATTCAACAGAAGGAGTCTGGCTGATGTTAGTTAGATCACTCCACCCATTAGAACAGCCACGCCGACCAGTCGCCATTTTTACCAGTCATAACACCGAATACACAATGGGTGCTAAGTGGCTCCTTCGCGTCTTGCTTCCCTGATCTGAAGTTAACTCTTTTTGTAGCGCACGTGTGGGTTCCTGTTTAGCACTTGCCCCAGCCTTGTGTCTCAAAATAATCCTCTCTGTAGCCCCTCCCCCCAGGGCCGGTGCTAGAAGTAATCAGACTAAACTATGACTTAGGGCCCAAAGCCCCACAAGGGGTTCCCCATTAATTATTAGTATGTTGTGCTTAAGCTTAGACCCCCCAGTGGGCTAACACCAGAAGTGCCACCCCCATCTCCCTTTCTACAGACATCCTTAGATCATTCACTAGATGGTGCTGCGTAATGCTTTGGCAAACCCTCTTTATCTGGTGGGCTTGCCTGGAGAACAGCGTTTCTGTCACTCTCTTCTGAAAACAAGGGCCTGATACCTTCACAAGCAGCAATGTGGTCCACCTGCACGTTGGCATTTGAACAGGCGGTTGAAGATGTGCTGCAGTGACCACGGGAGAGCCCGAGCAGCAGTCGCTGATTACAGACCCCCCAAGGAGATGGGCTTTTCCTGATGCACCAGGGCAGCAAGGCGGTAGCCCGTTGACATGTTATTTCTCTGGTTCTGATATATTTCATGTACTACTGTCTGTCCCTGCTAACTGCTTGGGAAAGGAAGAAATAAAATAAAATCCTCTTCCCGCCCTGCTTTCCCCCTAACACATAGTGGATAAGAAATGCACAGGCCTGATCTACATTGAAAAGGCGGAGAGGAATCTATAGAAGCGGGGTGGGGTGGGGTGGGGTGGGGGGGAAGAACAGCCCTGGGGAAAACAGGGGTGGGGAAAAGGGAGATAAAAGGGACAGGTTTGAATTTGCTTGTTGTTTTTTCTGATGGCAAAAATCCTTTGACATCTGCTGTCCTGCCAAGAGGAACAGAAAGAGACCCGGCAGCAATGCCCCGGGCTCCTCATTTATTCTTTTACCGCAAGTGATACTTTAAAAACCTGAATAATACATCTAATGAGTCAGTTTAGGGTTCCTTGAAGTATATCTCCGTCAAAGCTTGCCCATCAGCCCTCGCTTCTGCTTTGCAAAGCTCTGCTTTGGTGGAAGGCTAATGGCACCGGAGGTTACGGGCGATGGTGCCTGATCTGAAGCAGGCCCAACGCACCTACTGAAGCTGATGGCAGCATCGCCTGGTGATGCAAAAGAGCCCCAGGGCGCTGCTCCATGTCACCTCGTAACGCGGTTTGGGGTGTTGCACCATTCCAGATGGCCGCGGAGCTCAGCTCAGAGCAACTGTCTAATCAGAGCCATATAGGTCAGAGTGGACCCTGAAACGCAACGTTAGAGGCGGAGCTGAATGGGCCTAAAGTTTATCTGGGGTGCCCGTGCAGGCATTGGTTTGGCTTTTCCTAGAGAAAGGGTCAGCTGAGTCGTTTGGCTCCGGAGTCCAGATTCAAAATGGTGTCTGAGCCTGGGAGGTTGGGTCAAACCCTTCTCTGCTCATGTTGAAGACAGTCTCTAGGAGCTAAGGCACTGGGCTGGAACTCAGGAGTTCTGGGGCTCCATTCCTAGCTCCGCCATAAACTGCCTGTGTGGCCCTGAGCAAATCCCTCTCTCTCTCTCTCTCTCTCTGTGCTTCCATCCCCTATCGGTAACATGGCACTAATCATCCCTCCGTTCCACCTTGGCTGTTTTAATCATAAGTTTATTTCCCATGCACATGTACAAGGCTGAGCCTTGGTCTCAGTTGATGCTTCTAGATGCTACTGTAATGCAAATATGAATACTCCTAATAATTGGAGGATTCCCGAGCACTTTCCATATGTTATGTACATGAATCCCGGGGAGTCAGGGCTCACTCTTCGTTAATTTATTATCACAAGAGCCATTTCACTGAATGGAAAATGGAGGCACCGAGAAGTGAAGGACCTCAGAAAGAGCAGACAGTGTAATTGCCACTGGTGTAAGTCACCACACAGCTCTTTCAGTGAGTATGTCTATACTACCCACCAGATCAGCAGGAACGATCGATCCAGCGGGGGTCAATTTATCACGTCTAGTCTAGACATGATAAATCAACCACTGAGCGACCAGGGCTAAGCAAGCACATTGTATTCTTAAGGTAGAAGCATTACATAGAAAACATTAAAACTGATAAAAGAACCTACACCATGGTAATAAGCTCACCAGAGATCACTGCAACTGCCACATAGAAGCAATCCCTCATTCCCGCCACCCAGGGGCCTTTCTGTGCTTTCAGGTACTTCCCATCCTCTGCTCTGGACAAGAACCTGCGTTAGTAAGGGAGTCACTCTTTATCCAGTTTGACTCTTTGACTAGCACATCAGCCAAACAATGGATCTCTTGCTCAAAGTGCAGCTTCAAAAGGATGGATTCAAGGTGGGTTGTTGGCATTCCTCTCATCCCCAAGTATTCGCTAAGAAATCCACTTCACCAGTATTGTCCCCAATACTTGGAGGTTCCTAATATCACCCGGAGATTACATTAGTACTGCCTTCCTCCTAAAGACTTGTGGTACAATCCCACAATGGTCCATAAACATTGTAAGTACAATGAAATCTAAAGGTGTTAAACTTAATTCAATAAGGTTCATCTTAATCCCATTAACTCTGGATATCATCAGACCTATCATGCCTTGGGCCTGCTTTTCAGAGGGGCTGGGCACTCACAGCTCCCGCTGACTTCAGGATCCTTGAAACCCACGCTCCGGGTCTCAGATCAGGCCCCCAGAAACTAGGGCAGATTTTGAAAACTAGGGATTGAGCGTCAAGTCCAAGGTCTCATTGGAAGACCACGGCAGAGTTGGGACCAGAACAGATAAATTCTGACCCTCAGACTTCTAATCTGGCCAATGGCCTACTCCCAAGACCTGGTCCTATGTGGACCACCATGGCTCAAGTTTTAATGCATCTTATAGATGTCTAGACAAATAAACAAATGCTTCCATTTTGTCTCTCTGCCACATGACAGAGCCCATGGGGTAGCACTCATAACAAGGTAGCCTCCTGCTTGTCCATATGTGTTATGTGTTCCCTCCCCAGCGTGAATCTTAAATAGGAAGAAAACCAGGGCTCTGAATAAACATGCCTGGAGGAGTCAGAATGAAGTGTGCAATTTATTTAACGTTATATTTCCTCCTCATCAAAGGACAAGCAGTAAAAAACATAAAAGGTAGCAAATAGCTTTTTTATTGACATCCACAGACACAAAAAAGTTAATGGTAAACTAGCGATGGAAATAAAAAGGTTCCTTTAGAAGGAACGTCTTAAGAATAATTCCTGAAGGCAATAATTGACTAGACCCAGCAGGCAGCATATGTACCGTGCAGGGAGGTCAATTAATGACAGGGACATTCTAGTGAGGGCAGCTGTCTCTCTCCTTTGCCACTGTCTTGAGCAGCTCATAAAGTGAAGAATTTATTTGAAATGTGAAGGTCAGAAGATAAAGAGCGCTGAAAAAGGGAAATGAGAGAACTGTGATTAGCTGGCGTACAGTTATATTGAGCAAACACTGGCTCCCCCTCTCGATAGCTTGGGGGGAGAACCCTGTTCTCTAAATGGGGAAACTGAGGCACAGAGAGGCTAATGGGACTTGCCCAAGACCAGAGAGAGAGTCAGACTTAGGATCAGAGTTAAAGAGTTTCTAGCTCGTGGCCCTACGCACAGACCACTAGGCTACATTGCCTCTCTGGCTTAAATGAATGGCTTCTTGATTTGTTTCTGTCTGGAGGAAGTTGCTCCAAATACCCTGTTGGGTTCACTAGTTTTGACTTTAACTGTTTCACTCTTACGCCACATCCCACCCCTCCCCGATTTCTTGGTCGTCACTCCTCTCTCCTCTCATAGTTTGCCATGTCTCTGGGGCAGGGGCCATTTCTGGTTATACTTGTGTAGCATGCATAGCACAGGGGGGGTGAGTGGCGGCCGCTAGGCATCACAGCAGCAGCCAGAATAAGAATGTGAACACCCTCAAAGCAGTGCCAGGGCTTTGAACTAGCCCTGGGCGGATAGAACCTTCCGCAATGAACAAAGTGCAGGAAAAACGGTTTTCTTCACTGCTTTAGTGCTGCCTCGCTGACTCTGTTACCTGTGGGGACATGAACATACAATGCCACAAAAACTAGGTCATCCTCTTTATACATTGATTCTTCCAGTGGAACGTTAGCACTTCAAAGTATTCCAGAAGCTGCAGCGGAAGCCAGCAAGGGACAGGGCCATGGGGTTAAACAGCAACAATCCAAAGGGTGGCTCGTTAGGATGGGTTTAAGTGCAATCACTAATTAATTTCTTTCAGTGCATAAAATGTCCAGTTCAGAACATTTCTCATCTCACCCAGCCGACAAGCCAGTCTCCTCGTTTTGAAACGGATTCATTTCCTTGGGGTCGTTTGTATTAAAAATGATTAGAAATGTGAAACTTTGAATCTGTCGCTGAAATATAATTTCAGTGCTCACACACATGCATGCTGTTTTGTTACTGCAGGTCTCTTTCTGGGAGTCTTAGTGAGGAAAAGAAAGCATAGATGCTTCCTGTCAGGAACAGAAGAAAATCATTTAGAGCATTAACAAATTGCTTTGCAAATGATCTGTCTCTTTAAACAGAGGGCGAATGGTAAAATCCATGCTGTGTGTGATTTAGTGGTTGTTTACATGAACAGGGGTGTGATATGAACACTAGAGGAGGAGGGTCTGACTGGGGTATATTAACATGTCTTCTGTCCTAGGATCACAACACCCCCTGGGGTTATGGGAGCACTACATCATCACCCCCATTTTAAAGACAGAGAAGTTGGGTGACGTCACTTGCCCCTGGTCACACACGGAATCTGTTGCACAGCCAGGAATAAAATCCATCTCCGAGTCCTCTATGTACTTTAAGCACCCCCATGGTTGTTAGTCCATGAAGGACATGTATGTGCAGGGACGAGGGAACGTTACATCCTACTCTGGGAAGATTGGCTACACTAGACTGAAGAGGAACCCCCCGCCCCCTCTAATTTGTCATGGCAATTGCCTCCAGTGCTGTGTGAATGGGCAGGTGAGTTTAGCTAACTTCTCCCTGGCAACACACCACGATACAAACATCTTTACAAGGGATCTAGAAAACTCCCTGCAACAAGGAGCAGCAGAATATTGCTCCTGGCAGCTCGTCTGAGCCGTACTCGCTCTTTCTATTGATCTTCCGAAGAGTCCAGACATCTCCTCTTGCATGAGATGCTACTGAAGATAGCACAGCGTCAGAAGATGCTTCCTTTAGAAACCCTCAAAAGGGTTGGAAGTTCAGTTTGCAGGCGAGCGGTTTGGTCTGAAGAGTCTCTGAATGATCTGGGCTGGGGAATGTCACAAGGATCCACCTCCAGAGATTTCCTTCTGGAGTTTCGTGTGCCAATCATTGGGTTTCCTCCTGTAATAATCTGGCCTATTACATGTCTGTGTCTCCCTCTAGTGGTTGTCCCCAGAGACTACAGTAATTTACTAGTTGCCCGTGGGCTAAATGTTCTCCTTTAGCTCACAGGTTCAAAGCCACAAGTCACTGGGACGTTGCTAGGTGCTTGGCTGCAATTCACTGAATTGTCCCTGAAGGAGAAAGTGTTCACTTTGACAATATTTCATTACCTTTTTTATCATAATATCACAGCAGCACCTAAAGGCCCTACCCGAGATCAGGCTCCAGCCGTGCTGCGCATTGCCCAGAGAGACTGAGAGTTCCTGCTCCGAAGCGTTTACAATGTAAACGGAAAAGGCAAAGGACAGGAAGGGACACAGAGAGGTGAAGTGACTGGCCCAAGATCACACAGTAGGTCAGTAGCAGAGCTAGAACCCAGGTCTCCTGGTTCAGGAGATCACTAGACCATGCTGCAATGCCCGTTACAGCTGATCATTAACATACTAACCCTTTCCTTTCCAGAGGGAGCAGAGATGTGACAGCTACTTCAGCCAAAGAATATAATCAATGACCGCTGAGTCAGAATCTCAGAAACGGAAGTGCACGCAGGAAACTGAATCTTCTGTTGTTAATGGCAAAGCAGGATTGGGAGCAGGCGCAACCTCTTGCAATAGCAAGAGTTAAGCTCCCTCTGCAGCATCTCTTGCAATCCTGTCCTCACCTGACTGTCAGAGACTGCTGGAAGTACTCCAAAGGAAGCGTACAGAGCTCAGATTGCTCTAAGGTGACCCCTTTCCGGCCAGTTCAAGAACTGCGCAGACAGCTCCCCCGCTGGGAGCATGCTTCTTGAGGATGGAGGGATCTTTATGACTCCAAGCCATGGAAAACCAAAGCAGGTCATTTCCCGAAGCCAGGGATGATTAACGTATTGCAGTGAGGGGCGGGGGCACCAAAAGGGAAAGTGATCCCTATGGGAGATGAAGTATTTTACACAGAGAGTCGTTATTAGAGAATGGTGCAAGAGAATGAAAGGAAGGATAATAGGCTGATGCATTCATATTAGCAAAAGAGCTTTTTGCCTGAAACATGAGTCATGAACTATCTCATGCTCTGCACCCCATTAGGCACTTGATGAAGTTTGCACACCATTAGAAGGGGCTTTTGAACATTAATTTTTTTGTCAGTTTCACCCTAAGTCACCTTCAGGTGGCAAAGACACTGTCATTTCTCTCCAGCACTTGCAGTGCAGGAAAGACGACAGCATCCATGTTTCCAGCCTCTATGGAAAATTATTCCAGGGCTGTCTATCTGCCCAGGTGAGAGAGCATTATATTTCCCAGCCCAGTAAGAGCAGGCGGAGCTGGGTGCAGGAGGCAATCAGAGACTCCTGTCTCTCTAAGGCACTGTGTCCCACACACATCTTATCCTGAGGGCTGGAACACGATGTTCAGCTTCACCATGAAGGTCGCACATAACAAAGCAGAAAACAGATCAGTGCTGCCAGAATATAATGTCTCCAAGGGAATGAAGCCTTTGGAAGGAGCAGCCCCTGTGCTCCTTTTATTAAATATAGACACAGGTTGAGTTCTTTTTGCTGCAACATGCAACCGTAAGATTATACTGAGGTCTCCTAGGCAGATGTTTTACACTCCAGGCTGGGTTTGCTAAGGCCCAAATCCCATTGAAAATTGGGCACCTCTCTCTCCTTTACAAATCTCCAGCCGTGGGGAGTGCTGGATCAGATGAAAAGACAAGCCCCAGGCATTCTCAGATGCTATCCCTGGTGAATTGTCTCTAGAAACTAAGCGTTCGTTTAAAACCAAACCTGTTTCTAGTTCTCCTGGTCGCCAAGCAAACCTTGCAAAAGTGCCGTGCGTGTGACTGGTGTTGTCTTCATGAATATGCAGACAGCCATACAGAACAGCTCGGCGCTATGGGGCCAATTGTCCAAATTCATCTCAACAGTGTTAACTCTGAAACCTAACAACCACCGTTCAAATGCCCAGCCAGTTAATTTCACCACTGATCATTTTAGCAGAAGCATTTTGCTAATGAGCTAATCCCAAATGCATCTCCTATGCCTCCCCAACTGCTTAAAGCCTCCATATCGTCCCTCACCCAGTTCTAAAACCTGCCTCTGATCCCAACAACTTCTACAATGCAGTTTGCACAGCTCCTTAAACCCTTGTGTTTGTTCATTTAAATGAGGCTACAGCAGACACTCCAGACTGATGCAGCGGCTTGCCTCTGAATCTAGAGATTCTGGTGCAGAATCCAGGCCCAGTTTGCCTCAAAGTGCCCAGGGCTAGATGCATAACACTCCCTATACTTCACGGAATGTGAGATACGGTTGCCCATCGTTGTCATGTAACTCTCAAGCGTGTGATGTACAAATCTGTGGGCTGCACGTGCTTTTCAGACTCCCTTAAATCTTGGTGGAGAGGTAGGGATGCCTGTCGTACACAGGACCATGCCTGGCTGTAGCTACCAACCTCTGTCCTGAGCTTTCAGGAGGCCGCGACATTCTCTGGACTATCTCAGGAAAAAAGCTCTAGAGCAAATAAATGGCAGCATGCCACCGCCAACCTCACTGGAGCCCGGAACAACGGCAGCCACCAGCACTTGTTATTTTAAGCAGCAAAGTGAGTCTTTCAACAGGCTATTAGGCAGACTCTGCTCCAGGGCCTAGGCCTTGGTCCACTCATTACCCACATTTCCCAGGGGGATTTCATTGGTCTTCAGAGACACGATTCCTCGGAGGTATCGCTGGCTCCAATGAATATTTAACAAGAGATGGGTGGGGATGGCAGGAGGGGAGAGGAGACTCGGCTCATCGATCACACACATGTCACAGCTGGGAAGGGGAGAGACTGGAGTATCTTCAGATGTGTGCAATAGCACCAGCAGGGGTCAAAGACCTTCCCCTCCTCCCAAAAAGCTGCAGCGGATGTAAAGGACGCATGAAACTCCCAACAGCATGAGGCCTGCGGGTTAGACTGAGTCGCTGCATCAGGTTCCATGCCAAGATTGTGGAGAGAGCCATTAAATCTGCCTCATTCCAAGTGAATGATCCTGGGGGGCAGGATTCCTAACATCCTCTCTCTGGGTGTGTGATGTAGGGATGGGCAAAGTGGGCTGGAAAAATTAAGTCTCCCCTAAGATACACTTTTCTCCCCAGAGGAGATTTACCTCTGGGACCCAAAGTTGAGCTGGGGAGCTGAATGCGCCTTGGGAAAGTCAACATATGAATCCGGCTCAGTTCAATGATGGAGAAGAACAGGAGCCCCAGCTCCAAACACCCACCAAAACTGGACACATCCTGGCTGGACGTCTGCAGAGAACTTCAAACACCGGGGCCTTGGATAAAACCTCCAATGGCTTCTTCAGAGCTGATCAGTTTTCCAGAGAGGCTGGAAACTCAGAGCAGATCTTCCTTGGATAATATGACACATGGGATCCATGTGGTGTGACTTAAATGGAACTGCTGCAAATCACAGCAGCCGAGAACCTGCTCCCCCCATCCTACAAGAGCCATTCCATGAGCAGCTTTTGACATTAAAATGGGATCTCTTTCAACCTGATGTGGAACCACAATGAATATACGTTTGCTTTCCTATCAGCGTTTCAAATCCATTGCTCGCGGCACTAAGTGAATCTTCTCCCTGTATCAGACTGGCTCGCTAACATTTGGCACGATGGTAGCTTGTTTAACACAGATATCTTAGTCATTCACTGGGACACAGAAGGCGCGACCCCAATTCCTTGTTAGCACAGACAAAATCATCTGTCCATGAGGCCCCTGGATCCTTTAAAAAAAGAATCTGCATGTAAACCACAGTACTATTATTTGTCCTCAGGGGGAAGGCAGCAGGCAATAGATATCTCTATCCCCCTCGCATGGCCCCCAGCGCTTTGTCCATCTGTCTTGCTTTCTTTGTGGGAAGGAAATCACAGCTGCATTTCCCGTTTGGATCGAGCCCCCCAGAATCCTTGCTCTGCTGAAAAGGTGAGAGAGCTCCAGAGCTGGAGAAACTGTTGTTAAAGACATGCTGTGTGTCTCATTGTTCTCCCCCACCCCCACCCCCACCCCCACCAATGCCACCGTGGGAACATAAACCCATTGTACAATATTTATAAAGCTTCCCAAGCGTACATTCTGTTCTGCTAACAGCAGGTTTGTGCCAAGTGTAAATAAATAAAACTCCAGAGAGGAGGACAATTCATGGCACTGCAGGGTACGGGGAATATATTCCGAGATAGGGCTTTGGCAAGGCCATTGCAGGGCTGTGAAGAGACGGGTGCTGTTTTAAACTGCTTCAGACTATAAGAATGGGGGAAGATAGGTCACGGTTGGCTGATTTGGGCACGATTTCCTACTCACTTGCAAGTCTGAAACACCAGACAATGAGAAAAGGAGGGAACAGGGAGGAGAGGGCCTAGAGGGAAGAAACGAAGGGATGTCAGTAGCGATCAGTTTGGAGGGTCACTTCTCACAGCTCCTGTATCTGGATGATCTCTGGTCCATAAATCAGAGCCTAGACACCATAGTCATGGGCATATTCTTATCTGCCTAGGAAAGACAGATAGTGTAACAGACTGGCAGTGCTTGCTGAAACACAACCTCCTCTTAGCAGGTGCAAGTTTAGCTAAAAAAAAATAGGTTTAGCTAAATTAAATAGGTTTTGCTGACTCACTGAAGCAGGTGCCTTATTATCACACCCAAACATAAGGGATGTGGAATCAGGGGAAGATCTGGGGTGTGGGCTGAGCTGCTTTGAGGGAGGAGTCACGCCTGTGAAGAAGATTTGATCTGATCTTTACGTTACCTTTAGGTAATTTTCTTGGTTAACAGAGTCATTGCTCAGAAAGAGAGACAGTTTTGGATTTTACACAGTGAGTGGACTTAATTTTAGAGCAGGCTGTGAAAGACATCTGCTTACAGACAGATGGAGACTGGTCTGGACATTTCATAATCAAGTTCCAGTTTCTAACTAAATTCTTTATTACAGTATCAGTCACTATGCCCATTGGATCTAGGCACCAGATACAGGAATGTTATGGAAGTTCAGTGTGATTTTGGAGGAACCAGACTAGTTATTTCTCTGCGGGTTCTTTGCCTCTTTCTTTGCATGTGGACATCACACTGGTCACTGGATGGAAACAAGGTCACGGGGAAAAGAAAAAAATAGAAATAAGGTGAATCAAGGCAGCTGTGAACAGTTGCCCCCCTTCTGGATTTCTTTGTTAGCATTTGACCTTTTCCATCCAACCTCCTGGAAAATAACGAAGTTTACCATTATGCTCTGATCTAAACCAGGCCGTGCCACTGACTCTATGTGCTAAAGCCACTTTTGATCTTTCTGTGAATAACCACTAGGACTGTAGGTAGCAAAGTCTTGCAAGTACCAGCAACTTCTTCCTGCTATTCTGAAATGTCAGTTCTGTGAGGACACTCCTGCCTGTAGGGGTGGCTGGCAGGGAGATGGTACTTCCAGAAACAGTGGCAGGTGTCATGGGAGTGACGGGAGGTGAGTAGCGCATCACTCTTTGTTCTGCAGGACAAATGCCATTAGAGAACTATCAATCAGTGAGCTGGCTGGGACCTTCAGCACTTAAAGGTCTTGTCGCCTTCCCAAGGAGATAATGGAGAGTGACATTTCTCTGTGAACTCCCTGGTGTCAGTAGATCTGCTAACTTTCCCATTTACCGAAGGTGCTGTTTAGCCCAGGAGGCTAGCTCTAGCAACTCAAAGTACTGGGAGAGGATCTGACTGCATCATCTTGCCAGAGATACAGTACACGCAGGCAAGCTTGTCTTCCTACATGCTCAGCCTGACCTGAGCTGACTCCCTTGGTCTATTTGCTAATTTAGTAATGGGCCTATCCAGAGATTGTCACTTTTACTCACAGTCTGATTTCGTGCTCACTGCCACGGGAAGCGGTCTGGGAATTTCTCAATGAAATGTACCTTAAAAGTAGACTGGAACCCAAACCCCTCCTGTTTGCCTGCTGGATAGAATGCAAAGACATTCTACCAGCCAATGCCAATGTATCGCTTTGAAACACAAAGTCTATGTCAGCTGATTTTTCACATGATCCCTTTACTTTTGCACAGACGAACCGGCCAAACAAGCAAGTGCTCACTCAGTCGTTATTTCTATTTATTTCAGTGGGAGTTCTGCCTGGGTGAAGACTAATAAGGACTTCGGGGCTTGGCCCCTAGAAAGCAAAGATTGTCCCATCTAGTTATCTTACCTGACCAGAGTAAGATTGTTCCCAGCAGTGGACCATAGCCTCAGCTGGAGCTATGACAATTGACAACAGCTGGCTCTAGCCCAGGACATTTTCTAGTATTAAATGTCCCAAGGAATAAGGGCTTCCACCATTGTTTCACTGACAGTCTATTAGAACTGACTGTCAGGAGACACGTGACTTAAGCTCCCACTCCGAAATGTCTCCATTCATAACCCCCTCTCCATCCGCCATCCATCCCCACATATAACCCTCTATCTGTTATCTGCTCATACATAACCCTCTACGTGTGTCTGGCTGACTGAAAATTAAAGCAATTGTGTTTAAAAAACGTTGTAACCCTAACAATCAATTCTGTCCACTGCAATCAACTTCCCGTATTCCAAACCCCTGGGAAGTAACAATCCAGGAATGTTACACAGAGCTCTGGTTCAAATCGTCACTTACACTCTCTGTGGAAAAGCAGTGGAAGATTAAAGAAAGTGGAAGATTAAAAGCAGTGGAAGATTAAAGATTTCCAAGGAGCAGTGGAAAATTAAAGAAATTACTCTGGTGCAGCAAACTTGTGTGGCTAGTTCTAATACCCCGCAGCCTCTATGTAGGCCTTTTTTTCTTTTTTTGCCTGCTAATTATATTGCTACTGTAGGCCAGTTGAAGTAGCTAATCCTGATATCCTTGCAATCAGATGGCAAAACTCCAAAGAGCCCTGCAAATGAAAATGAAATTTCTCTTAATAATGGAAAACAGTAATTCACGAGAGAGCTTTAGAAGCTGCCGGTGCATGTGTGGCTCTGCTGGGTTTTACATTGCAAAGAGATTTACAGAGAGAGAGAACTTTTGCCAGGCTGGGACCCATTACAATATTATTTTAATCCAAACAAAGCAACTTTTTCTGTTTTGTGTTCTGATGGCTAGGAAGAAGACTCTTGAGTGGGAAGAGTAGTAGGGAAAATTGCCAGATTTCAGTGCACGGAAAACATAATTATTCTGCTTCAAAGTTTTGCAAATAAGTTAATGATCCCTATTAATTACTTCTTAACTTTCAAGCCAATGGGGTGCCACACCCTGTGACAGCAAGAGGGCAAAGCACCACCGCTGAGCACCTATGGCCAAATCCTGTTTGGATTGAAGTCAATGACAGAGTTTCCGTTGACTTTAATGGAACCGAGATTCGGCTCATTGATCGTGCAAGGTGCCGAGTGCCTCTGGTTCCCATGGTTTTCTAGGCAACTTTGCAGGATGGACCTTTAACAGCCCTGAAAACCGCCTCTATGGTTCCCCCAAGGAGGAGCAGTAGCTCACTGGACTGTGCACACGGTGAGAGTAACGCAAACAACCAGTACAGAAATGTACCTGTGGATTCTCGATTGACATTATCATTGCGTAATGCCTCCTGACTAGAGCTTGCTGACGCAAAGATTTTTTGCTAGAAAATAGGGTTTCGGCCCCACCCTGTATTTTTCACAAGACAAATGTCAATGCCATTTTTTGATTATTCCAAACTTTTTGATTAACCTTTAAGAAAAGGCTCGTGGAGCAAAAAGTGGATTTTTCCTAATTTTCTCACACTTGTTTTTGACCGTTCCCCGCTTCCCTTTTCAACAGGCCACCTCCTCAGCTACAATTTCAGCAGCGCGCTGCCAGTTCCCAGCAGCCGAGGATCTGACCCCTGTGAACTTTGTGTGTTGAACCCAGTTCTGCCAAACGCAAAACATCCTCCGTTCCTGTCGATGTTGCTGGCGGCCAAAGGCCGGGCACCCAATTGTTTGCAAGAGGGCCTGGTTTGCTTGGTAGCAGTGGCATTCTCTGGGAGGAGACTACCCAGCTGTGATGCCCAGAGCTTTGGGTGCGCTCACGAGGTCTGTAGCAGGGGTCATGGGTGGAGCATCATGACAGGTTTGCAGCTGGCTGGATCTAACCTGTAGATCAGGATTAAATGTTGCCTCAGAGCACCTCTGTGCAGTCGGAGCCTCGACGAGGCAGGCAGTTTCACTTAGAGCAAACTAGGTGAAATAAATTCAGCACACAGAAGGGAAGAATTTAGACTCCAAACGCTGCTACCAGGCACAGTAAACAGGAGGCAGGAGGACCACAGATCTAGAGGAAGTCACACCACAGCATCGGATGGATGAAGAACCACAGTGCAGAGCCCTGCTAATTCATTCCGGAGATTTAAATAAGGCAGTAGTGAGCTGAGACCTAGACTTGGCTGCCTGGGCCGAAATGATGCCATTTCCAAGGTTCCCATCCCCATGTCCCTGAGATGTCTTCAGCTCATGGGGTGGAATTCACTCCCATGTCAAGGGCTCCAGCAAATATGAGCCCTACTTGAGTTTCACATAAGTAATGCACAGGGTTGAAAAGAACAAGGAATGATACAACTCTGAACTGCTGGGCTATTAGTTACTTTATTGTTTACTAGCAGTGAAGGATCCTGCACAAATATTATTCCCCTTAGGCACCTGCATCAAATCAGTCACACTGTTTTGTGTTCTAATGGTCACATGCTTTGCCTTCATAGTATGATGGGACTGATTCTCCCCTGACTTACACCAGAGTAAGTCCATTGGCTTCACTAGAGGTCCCCTTGTGTAAAGCAAGAGCAAGGCCCTATACCTGTAATTCTCCTCCTGCTCTCCCAAAGCAGGCTGTTTTCCTCATTGTTTCAGAATTGGTGTTTAAAGGCTTTTGTTTTGACGGCATCCATCAGGGAGATGCAAATGGTCCAGCCCAGCCAGGCTGAACAGGGAACTGTGTGTACAATCCTGTCAGAGCCAGTGGGTATTGCACTTATGGATTTTGTTAAATAAAGGCGAGAAAGAAGGGGGAAGACAGCTTGAGGCATAGGAGAGAGGCATGTATGACATGCCTTCCAGATACCTCCTCCAGGGAGTTGGGCTATTGCAGACAGGCAGATCTAGCCCTGTGCAGGGGAGGTAGGCGGTGAGGGAATGTAGAGAAAGCCGGTCTTGTCTCTGTGCACCCTGTGCAAAGTGGAACATGATGGCTGTCGGCATAAGCAAGGAGGGGTGCTCCATCTGCTATCCCTCTAGGGAGCAATTCATTTGGTAAGGGGTGGGGAGGAGACAAGGCTGTGGACTCCTTCTTCACAGCTGGTGACACTGGGGGAGAGGGGCATGAAGGAACAAACACCAGGAAAGATTGTTATTTATTGGTATTCTGGTAGCGCTGAGAGGTATTATTCTCATGGCTATTGAGAGGTATTATTCTCATGGCTATTGAGAATCCCTTGACGTGCTAAAAACTGGCCATTTACTCCTACTCTCGGTCAGTTTCTTATCCATGACAGGACCTTACCAGTCATCTCATAACTGCTTAGTTTCCTTAAAAGCCCCTTGGGAGGGACTTAGTCAAAGCAGAGCTGAGCAAGAACCAGATTTTCCAGTTTGTGAGAGAGTCCATGGTTTTGAAGGTTTTCCCATTCCCAAACAGTACAAAGCCACACATTTCAAAATGACATTGTGAAAAAAAAGTATGTCTCAGGTTGACAGAAACACTTTGTTCAGATTCGATGTTTTAACATTTTTTTAATTAAAAATATTCAAAATGAAGTCACTTTGAAAGAAGGGAATGAAACGTTCTGAAAGGGTCCCCAGACCAACATGCTGTTGAAAATGATACATTTCTGTGAAACATTTGGCTTTCCGTACATTGGCATTTTCTGTCCAAAAAATGTTAGCAGGAAAACATCCAACCAACTCTATGTCAAAGACTTTTTAAAGTCCAGGTAGATTCTCCTTTCTTTTACTTTTTTGCCATACCCCAAGAATTCTAGTAGATCAGAGAAGCACTCTGACTTATGCCATCATGTCTAGCATTAACTGTAAGTTCCTTCAGGAATGAACACGGGCCAACTTCTGATTTCTGTCACAGCAGTGGAAATCCAGAGTAACTATTGTCTTGGGTGCAGTTCCTGCACGTTTTCACTAAAGAATTTAGCTTTAGATCTTTTATGTGCTCCATAAAGCACCTAGCTCACTTCTTCGGGCAATGGAAAAAATAAATAATAAACTCCAGATAGGAAAAATAGCTCCAATCAATAGGTGTAAATAATTCACAATTTGTAATTAAATATGAGAAACATATAGAGAATACGAACAGGGCATTTTGGAATATGAATCATGCAGAATCCTCCTCCCCAGACGTTCATTCCACCCATTTAAGCCTCCAGTTATTTCAAGCAGATAAAATATAAAATAAAACCACATTTAAAAAAGTAATAGCACCACAGCTGAGCCTTCCTTCCAAACCTGCTTTGCAAAAGGGAGGGAAATACCCCTTCTGCTTGCTCTTAATTACGTGATTGATTTTAATACCAGGTGCATGGGAAGGTGTTTGGGTCCTGGAGAGTCACAGCCCAGCTACAGAAATTATGGCATCACAGCTGCACAAAACTCTTCTCTAATGTGCACGCATCTGCTCCTGGCTGCAGCTGCTTCTCAGCCTTCTCATCACAGAGATTAGAGTCTGGAAACTTGCATTAGCACTGCTGAGTGCCTTGATTAGTAGCAATTGGTTTGTGGCGAGAAGGGGTGGGTAGGGAAAGAGAGGCTGGTTATTCAGTTGCATCAAAAGCAGCTCACTAGAGTCCTGAGGGGTCTGTTCTCATGGCATAAACTCAGCATAGCTCGATTCTGTAACCTATCCTCACAAAGCAGTATGTAAGACTGCAATCAGCACCACTGACATCGATGGGACGCCTCGACATAAGGGATGCAGGATTAGACCCACTGGCTCCTACTTCTCTGCACATTGCCAGACATTTGCACTACAGAATTTATGTCAAAGTGCAAAAGGTGAAAATCATACTTGACAGCTATCATCAGCTCTGCGTGTGTCATGTCCCTCTCACTAGTCCTCAGAGAGGATAACTGTCTACTAGTGCTACCACCAAAGGAATTATTTTGTATGATGCCAGAATATAGAATACTTATTTCATTTTTTTAGTCAAAAGGTAACATTAATAGAGTTTGGAAATAAAAATGATTTGTAATTACGATTGATCTGAAAGATGCTGAAACTTCATTTGATTTGTTCAGCTCAGTTTCAGGTAACAGTTTCCTTTTCTGAGGCTTCAAGGATAATATTTTCTTTGAATGGTTAGTACCAGCCAAGTACCTAATAATGGGAAAACTTCCTGTTAAAATAAGATTCTCTTATCCCAGGAACTCAGTTTTATACTTTCATTCAGCCAACAGTGGGCCAGATGCTCAGCAAAGCTGACCCACAATGAAATATTAAACACTAAGTTTAAAATATGTTGTTGTATAGGGGACTTATTGATAACTTCTAGGAATTGCCTGCATCATTCCCTTGTCCCCAGAATCCATTCAGGGGAGCAGTTCTCAATGTTTGGTCCATGGGCCACTGTTGCTCCACAAAGAGCTGGCAGGTCAGATGGAGCTTCTACTCTTTCCCTCAGCGTTTAAATTCCATTTAAACCAGCTAAAATATGTTAAATACTCCCCCAGTGTAATTGTAAATGGAGCACTGTAGTTGACACAGGGATTATGACACATTATGGCGAATGGGAAGAGTGATGTGTCCCTTTGACAATGTCTTTGTTAAAATGGGCTCGATGCTATGAACTCTTGGATTAGATCGTGTGTCTTGTGTTGGAGCCCTTAGCAACACAACTTGGACTGGGAAGTAGGAGCAGTATAGAAAGTTAGCCTAAGGCATATTTTATAAATGTGCATAAATCACTAAATCCCCATTTCTCCTTGCTTAATATAAAAGCGAAGGGAGCCGGAGAGAGTTAAAGAAACACAGGAGTATCTCGATTCTCCATATGAACATGAGTGTGGAAATCAAGTTCAGATGAAGAATAATTTCAGCTGCTATACATGGAACTCAATCTTGGTTTTTACTGCAAGGTATGCTAAGATTCATGGACCTCTTTTGCACACCTGGGTGGAGTTTGGGTTTGACACTGAATAAAAGTCTATAGTTTCAAACTTTCAACTGAGGATTGAACTAACCCAACATCTCAAGGTCAAATTTGTAAACAATTAAAAAGGCTCATGTGAACTCAGTTGCCATGTTTTGTGCAACCCTAGTTATTATGTAAACAAAAACAATGGGATGTAATCCAACTGGGCGCCAAAGAATGGTGACTTTCAAGGGCTGGTACATCAATCTGAAACTAAGCATTTTGTTTTGATACGTCAAAATGTTTCATTTTGATCAAAAATGTGGGTTTTTCCAGTTAGACATTTCTGAGCTGAAACTTTTGGGGAGATTTTCTTCTTGCATATGCTTTTGATATGTCGATATTTGTTTTGTTCTGATTTCAAACCCAGAAAAGTAATTTCAAACTATCAAAATTTCCCCTGAAAGGAAAATTTCATTTTTCAAACAGCCCCAGGTCTCCCTGTGACAACAGAGAGGTGTAAGAGAGACAGTGTTATGGCATTGAGGCATCTCTTGTTGCTGAGAATGCTGACTGATTGCTAGATTTGATTTCCAGACATTTACAAGTGCAAATCTTAAAGGTTTTCCCCTCCCCCGTGCCAGCGCTTCTCCGCACCCCGCTCCTGATCCTGATGATTCACATTTGCCACTAGTAGTCTCTCTTTTTGGTCTCAGAAACAAAAGTTTAAACTCAGTGGAGTACCTTTTGGTCAGCAACTGACCCAGACTGCAACCCACACCAATGACTATTGGATACATATGCAGTGTCATCGCTTGTTTAAAGGGCCAGTAAGCCCTCTATTACCTTTAAGTAGATGCTGAAAAAAACAGTGGGGGAAGTTGTTTTTGTTTGGGGAGCTCTGGCTCTTTGGTCAATATCCCTCTCATCTTGGATGACCGGACAGCAAATGTGAAAGTAGGGATGGGGGTTGGGGTGGGGAGTAATAGGAGACTAAGAAAAAGACCCCAAAATTGGGACTGCCCCTATAAAATCGGGACATCTGGTTACCCTACTCTCATCTGAGAAAGCCAATCCAGTTCTGCACTGCCTGTTCAGCCATATTGATTTCACTGGTCAGCTCTTACGACTGCCCAGCTCTGGCTTCTGGCCTCACCAAGGGCGAGGCCTGAGGGGGAAAGAGGAGAACCAGGAGGCAGGGCCTTGTGACATGGAGGGCTAAGGCCCACCTCAGCCCCTGCACCAGGGAGAAGCTGGGGTCTCCCCTGAGCCTCAGGCAGGCGTGTGGCTGTGCTGCAGAGAAACCGGGACAAATGCTCTCCTGGAATCATTCAGTCTGGGATCAGGACTTGACATGCACATTTTGGGACTGTCCCACCCAATTCGGGATGGGTGGTCATCCTACAAATGAGGGGAGGGAATGGGGTCTAGTGCTCAGAAGGGGGGCGTGTCAGCTGAAATTCCTGAGAACTATTCCACACTCTGACACCAAACAGCAGGTTGACCTAAACAAGTCCCTATATCTTTTTGTGATCCTGTTTCCTCAGATGCACATCATTATTATTTGTATTATAGTAGGACCCAGAGGGTCCCAACTAGGTGACCAGATGTCCCTATTTTATAGGGACAGTCCCAATATTCAGGGCATTTTCTTCTATAGGTACCTATTACCCCTATTATCCCCGACCCTCGTCCTGATTTTTTACACTTGCTGTCTAGTCACCCTACTCCTAACCAAGATGGAAGCTCCATTGTGCCTGGAACTGCACAGAGGCATAGTAAGAGACAGTCCCTCACCCAAGAGCTCAAGGGAGCTGGTGGATATTATCCCATTTTACAGATGGAAGCACAGAGAGAATAAATGACATACGCAAGGTCACAGGAAATGTGAAGAGGAGCCAAGAAATGAACACCAAGTCCATCCCGTCCAACAGTTTAACCACAAGATGGTTCTCCTTCCCCTTAATAATATGTTAAGCACCTCAGTGGTGGTGTTATGGTGATCCTTTGCAAAGTATAGCATTATTATAATGGACAGTGTGACCTTAATATCCTTTCTAGAGAGCCACAGTACATGTCAGATAAACTCTTATTCCTGTCACTGAAGCAAAAATAATCCCCGCCGTCTAAACTAAATCTTGCTTCAGAGCATTATTACCAAATCATAGCCTGCATATCATATTCTTTTTCAAAAAGATGGATTTTTTTTGCATAAAAATCTGAGCAAGCTGTCGCAAAAATAATAACAGATGAAACATGTACGCTGAACACATTGTTATTAGCTGAAATGGTTTGGCTTTCTTTCTATTTTTTTTTTTTTTTTTGCAGTCATGTTGTCTGCGAGCAAAACCAACCAGATTCATTATGTATAATTTATTCTAGATTAGATCAAAGGAGCAGTTTATAGGGTTGGGGTTTTTTTTGCTTTTCTATTTTTTTCAAATATATATTTATACATGTTTTTTCCATCTTCCCCTTCTTCCTTTATTTCGTGAGCAAATTATAAATTATTCACTATGCAGTAAAACAGAAGTGCTCATATAGAACTGCAGATAAAATCAACGGGCTCCAGAGAGCGGGGGCTGTTGGGGGAAGAGGATTCTGCAGCGGAAACACGCTTAGGAATGTTTGTAGAAATAGCTCACTGGTCACGGATGGTGGAGTTTGGTCCAGTCAATGACTTTGTCACTCCTACACCTTTCCAAATCCAACCTCACAGAGTGTTGCTAGAGGCACTGGAGATCCTGGAGCAAAGCAGTCAGCGCTAAGCGGCATGGTGGTTGCAGAGGACACTGTCTGCATCCCCCTTTGCATTCTAAGGGAGGAGACATCTTACTTTTCCATGCTTGACCCTGGTTCACTCAAGTCAATGGGTGTGTTTCCATTGATTCAGTGGGTTTTGGACCAGGCCATGAGGCGCTGAATGCCATCAGTGACTGCTGATGTGCAAAGGCAGCTGCGCCTCTTGTAGGACTGAGCCCTTAAACTTGAGTCTAGGTTTCCTCCATTAAGTTACATTGTCAAATCTAGCAGGATAAAATCTACTTTGCTGGTTTAAAAGTAGGTCCTACCTGGTTGACTCCATACAGGTGAGTAGGCTGAACAGACAGCAAGTATGAAAAATCAGGACAGGGGATGGGGCGGGGGAGGGTGTAACAGGAGCCTATATAAGAAAAAGACCCAAAAAGTGGGACTGTCCCTATAAAATTGGGACATCTGGTCACCCTATTAGGTGAGGCTGGGATGGATTTTCATCTGTGCTCTGGAGCTTAGAGGGGTAGTAAGGATTGTTTGCCACCTTTTGCTAAACCTGATAGAGGAGAATTCGCTATCTCATAGCAATCAAGAAATACTTGTTAAATAAGTATCTCAGCAGCCTCAGTGGTGAGGTTAGATAAGGACTCATATCCCCATTTTACTGATGGTGACACTGAGACATAAAGAGGTGAAGTGATTTGCCCAAGGTCACAACATAGCAAGCCAGTGACAGACCGGGGAGAGAATGTAGGAATCTAAATTCCCACTCTCCTGCTCAGACTAGAAGTCGTCATTGCCACTGTTGCCAAGGTGAAGCCTAGGAGAAACATAGTTCTTTATTCTCTTTTTTTCCCGAAATGTTCCCCACTGCATCACAGAGCTTTGTAGCAACTTACTAATCGCTGCAGGGGCAACACAGGCAACTGTGAATGCAAAAACAAGAGGGGCAGCAAATGGTTGAGAAGCAGAAGAATAAATGGTTGGATCTGATCTGGGCGGTTTTAAAACTACAGTCTTTGAACTTTGGTGCAGAAGCTTCCATACGTATGAGGTTCCTTGACCTCAGCTAGATGGTTTTCATCATCTAACAAAGAAAGTCTGTCCCTCAGAGAGCTCATCAGCCATACGGTGGATAGAAGGACAAAACAGATAAATAGGGTGGGAGGGTGAGGTGATGTAATGAGCAGAGTTAAGAGGGAGATCACAGTTTGTCAATTGCCTGTGCTCCGTAGAAAACAGGTTTGGAATTTCTCCTCCCATGTGGGACAGTGAGATGAGGGACAAAACAGAGGTATAAGAAATTCCCCGGGCTATTCATATTTCAGATCCCATATCAGGTGTTACACACCTCTAAGAGTGGCTGGTCCCAGAGGCCTCAGACAGAAGAGAAGCAAGATACGCCATCATGTAGAATTATGGAATAACCTGCCTATGAAATGCAGCATTCAGTAGCATTATGGCTGCAGCGCATGCCAGGAATCAGGGCAGGTAATACAGGCACAAATGGTGTGTGTCTAGCTACAAACTGACGCTGACTTTGAAAGGAGTTTGTGAACTTTAGTGGGGCCGGGAAGCAGCGTACAGGAGTTTTGCAGCCAGACCTGGTTTATTATGCACTCAGCACCACAGGTATGCAAGGGCACTCTGTAGATAAATAAACAATGACAGAGCCCTACCCTGAGGACCTTACAAATAAATCAAACTGAAGACAGCAATGGATGGAGACAGCAAAGGGTTGGGGGAGGAGAGTGGAACAGGACAAAGGGCTACACCAGTGAAAGATCCTGAGATGAGATCAGGGCTACGAATGTACCTCTGAAATAAAATTAATTCAGTCTAATAAAGGTGACCTTTCAAGTGGCGTGTAGAGGTGACCTTTTGAGTGTCTAGAGACAGAATTTTTTAAAGGCTGTTTTAATGCTTATTTCTTACATTAGAAAACCAGGTCCTTTTTCTGGCTGACTGGAAAACTGGTAAAATTATTGCTTCCTAGACAACCTACTGTTGGGTCTCCGGCAACAGCCCCGCCCCCACACACTCAGAAACACTATTTCCTCCTTGCAGAGTGGCTTGTCGGTTGAGGATACAGTGGTCCCAGCTTGCTTTGAATCATCGCTGCCATGGACTCTGTCTTTGTGCCACTTGCACACAGGCTCTTGGAGTTAAAGCACTGAACGATGACTCCAAAGATCTAGGTTCAATCGTCAGTATGCCACAGATTTCCTGGGGAAAGTCACTTGGGCCTCTGCTGATTTACACCAGCTGGGGAATCTGCCTCCACGTCTCTCTGTCAAACAGGATCCTAAGACTCCTTTTCCTCTGAGAAGCAAGGAGATTTTGTTAATGTTTAAGAGGTATTTGGTGACACGTAAAACGGTAGGTAGAAAAAAATCCACTGAAAAGAGCTGTGCTTCTCCACAGCATATCTTGTCTCCATTAGCATAAAGTACTTCAGGGGTCTTCTTGGATCCTATTGCATGTGATGTTATAGCTGATGCAGGCCAATTTATTACAGAGCAATGTCCTTTCAAAAAAAGCCCAGCAGAATGACTTTGTGAACCGAGTGTCTGAGAAGCAGACAGCTTACTGGTGCTGTAAAAAGCTAATGCTAATTTAGCAGGAAGCTGATCTAGGGAGGCATCTGCCTGCCTAAACTATCATAATCCCTAACCCACTGCAGTATTATATTTAAGAATTACCTGCTCAGATGAGCACTTCCTGCAGCAGACAGACAGTGCCAGTGATGTATAAACTCCACCAGCGCTCACTAAAATAGGACTGCAGCAGCATGGAAAATCAGGGAGTGAATGCACCATCAAACAAACATTGCAAGTTCCCCTGCACTCACAGAGTTAACAGCTGAGATCGGAAGGATGGAGGGACTGATGCCTTGTTATTCTTAATCTCGATTAAAACTTGATTCCATACTATAGCTTGGCATTAATATTCCTCACTAGGAAGATCCCGATGACAAAGGGGCTATGGGAGGCCACAGATGCTAAGAAATTGATGACCCCTAATTGCTAGAATGGGAGCCCTCTGTGGCTGCATTTCCACAAAGGCAGGTGACTCCTCATCTCCTTCGGTTGTTCTTCACACCACCATGGAAGGAGCCAAGGGCAGAGGAGGCGACTGAACAAAATTGCAGGATCCTAAACGTGCTCTTGGAAACAAAAGAACTGCGTGCTGAGCCACAGAGAGGGGAAATGACTTGCCACAGGTCACAGAAGAGGTTCATAGGAAAGTAGAGGCGTAGAAAAGTACTCCAGTACTTTAACCGGCAACACCATGCATGGTGGCTTGGCCATTCTGCGTAATTGTTGTGAGCCAGCTTAAAAGCTGGCTTTTTAGGGCTGGAGTTAAAACCTCAGTGAAACTGATGTGTGAACATGCCCTTAATGTAAGATTGCTGTATGAGACAGTTAAGAGGCCATATCCCAACACATGGCCTAAATACAGCCTGCCCAGAAATGAATACCACGTGGCCAGAGAGTTCTGCTCTGAGCAGATGTGTCAGTGTGTCTGTGTGTTTGTGAGGAAGACACACTGGGATGCAGACCTGTAAGCGAAAGTGACTGAGCGCAGAGAGAGAAAGCCAAGCAACAGCCCGGGAGCATGGTGGGAATGGTACTGAGTCGGGGAGTGCTGGCTGAAAGAAGTTGGGCCGCTAAGCTAAGAAACTTCTCCTGTAGGTCGTGGGTCCTCTTGCCATTGCAGGGGAAGGACCTTGCATGTTCCTTCTAAATAAGACTGCGTCAAAGCAAATATTAGACTCCATCAGCAATCTGTAACCCCAACTGGAATGTCCCAAGGGTCCTCAGCTACAACTAGCTGCTTGGGGGTATACATTATCTAGGTTTCATACTGTGACCATCACCATGGTGTTTGATCACCTATCCAGTAGGTGAACTTGTTCAGGGGAAGAAAGAACTGACCCAAAGCTTCTACTAAGACTCAAACTGACTTTTTTTTAAGGTTTAGAAAGTTTGGCTAACTTATTTTTAAAATTATGAGGAGTTTTCCTAATCTGCCGTTCTTTTGGTTACAGTCAGGATTGGAAGCTTCTGGGGATAAGTGCCTTAAAAATACCACAGCAAATAGAAGTGGAATTGCCTGATTTCCACAAGAAAGGCTATTTCCCCAGGCATTCCTGACCCAACTGGGAGAGGGACATCCTGTTGGGATCCTGTTTACATGACATTTCCAGTCCAAGAGGGTTGGGTGCATAGAGGAAGACTCCAACTCTTTGGGGAATTGCCCTTCATTTAGTATAACATGAACCCTGCACGAAAAAGATTCACCTGGATCCCTGAAGGAATGTGTATCCCATACTGCCAGGCAAAGGTGCCCCTCAAAGATTAGGCATTATGGCTGAGGATGGGCAGACGTAAGATGTTTCCAAGAACATCACTGTCCAATGTTGCCTGACCTGCCTAAAGGTTAAAGAACCCAGAAATCCAGCGGAGATCATTTATTTTAAAGACCATAATCAACCAACCAACAAGACATTGGGTCTAATTCTAGTTCCTAAGTAGCTCAGAACTCCTTCTTTCTGGGATTTATGCCATGCTCCTTCCAATGGCAATTTGAGCACTGGTGTAAGCAGGTTCAGGTGATAAGTAGCCACCCTTCAGCTGTGGACCATGATGCAATTTACCAGAGCTGGAATCTGTTTGGTTTTAGACTGAGAACTCTTAGTGATCAAAAGCCATCTTCTTACCCAGCTCTCCAGAGATCGGTGCAAATCCCACATGACTATCGAAAAGCAAATGCTAAATGCTGCCAGACCTCTGCTGGCACCAGGGTTCTTTCTCCATTTCCAAGCCTTTGCAGAGGGCTCCTGGTAAATTATCAGTGCAGACAGAACATAGCCTGCTGCAGTGGTTCTTCATTAACAACCGTGGAGCAGATCCTCACAATAAAATTGGTGTCACATCGGAAATATACATGGATCCCTGAGCACTGAACTGTCTGACAGGAATCTGATTTGCTTTCCACCTGTGTGTCTTTCATAAATTGCTTCCAAGATGCCATTGCAGCCAGATATTGCTAGTGAGGAGCACGTGCGGAGGGATAGGGCATGTAGCTCAGTAGAGCCACTGTGACATACAACAACAGCGTAAGTGGAGCTGTCAGTATTAGGCAAATCAGTTCTGATGGAACAATTGGCCTCAACCTTTTATGCTTTTTTACACTTCCTCATGACTTCTAGTGTCAGTCAGACCAGAAATATAGAGCAATACAATCATTTTTACTTTTCACCTAAGCCAGAATTCAAACCTAGGACTTTAAATCTAGTGTCCCATCATGCCAGCCGTCTTCTTCCCCCTCACACAGCCCATTAATGCAAATGCAAGTACCAGGAAGAGAGATGCCGTAGAAATAACATAGATAGATCAGAGGATGGTCTTGTGGTTAAAGTGTAAGCTTTTTAATCAAGAGAACTAGATTTTATTCTTGACTTTGTTACTGTCTTGCTGCCAGACTTTGGATGAATCACTCAGCCTCTCTGGGATTGAACTCAGATGCACCAGTTTCAAAAACACAGGCGTCTACCATTTCAGGTTAAGGAGAATCTCTATTAGCTCCTAGTAGTATTGGGTTTATGCCACACAGTTGAGCAGTTTTGATTCTATCTGAGAGCAGGGCATGCGTGTGCACACACACACACGAGTTATCCTTGTGGAAGTGGAGTTTTTACAGAGGCAAAGAGAAACAGAATTCTCACTGTCTTGCTCTTGTGGTTTCAATTAAACTCAGCTGAATCAATCATGTAAAAACTCAGTTCTTCACAGCACTTCTAATTCACCTCCAGACTCTTAATGATCTTTGCTCAAACACAACAATCCCCCATGCCTATATTTCATTTTCCCTACTGCAATTGCTTGAATCTGTCTTGTGAAATAACGGAGAGACTATTTCTATAAACAAAGACAGTAGCATTTTGTGCTGGCTGTAACTCTGCCTGTAGACTTTCATTGCATACAAAAGGCACCTCACTGGTTGGTACTGATGAATGGTGATCTAACATTTTTTATGTTACATTTTGTGGATGCAGAGTAACCGGGACGGCAATAATTGGGAGCGTTGCAAGGAAGTGACATTATTTGAAGCGCAGCAAAGCTTCTTCTGGCCTTTAAGTGAGATATATTTCAGTGTAACATAAACAGAACAGGCAATCCACAGCGTTCACATTAAAGTGAGAACAAGTCCTTGAAGAAGAAATTTAATTGCCCTGCCTCAGGGAAGGTACACTTGTCCACCCTTCCATTTCTGGCCAGATGTAGCTCCCTAATAACACCACCACCATCACCACCAGTAAGAATCCCTTAGATAGCATCTTTTACTCCCCCTTGGGAAAAAAAAGGCCCTTATTTGGAGACCGTGGGCCCCATGCTCATAACTAGTCACCAAACTGCATGTACAAACCCTGCAGTTGTGCACACACCTGGGCACTTAGAGCTGCAAATGTCCGTTTGCCTGGGCAAATGAAGACTTTTGTGAGCAGTTCAGGTGGCCGGTTTGGGGAGTCTGCCTTCCAGGGCATCTGGATGTGAATGTGGCTCATTTACTCATTCCCAAAGCGTAGCACCTCCTTGGAAAGGAGGTATGGGCTGAAATATTTTTCCCAGCATGTCACAATGTAGGACAGAACCAGAGCCGTGTTTTTCCTGCCATGCTAAGGGTAACTAAACCTTTTGCTTGCTGATGCATGGCTATTGGGACAAGTTTACCAGGACCATGTTTGCTTTTCCCATGAATATTCTAGCAATACTGGCAGGAGTGTTGGCAGAAACAGCAAACTCAGGGCTCAGTTGTCCAGTGCTTGGGGAGCACAGACTCCTGCCAGTGACCTTATGGAAATGAATGGGTAAGTAACCACTCACCAGCAGGAGACATGTCTGTATAATCAAGCCCTCCGTGTACACCCAGGAATATTTGCAGCAGGCCACATTTGAAATGGCATATTCTCACCTGAAACTGATTCTAAGAGTTACCCTGATCCAACCAGGGATCAGAAATATCCTCCGTGGCCTATGCATTCAATCAAAGCCCCTCGCATTTGGAATAAGAAAGACAAGAGGTGGGAGGAGAAACAAAGGCAGTGCAGAGGAGTGCTTGGCCCAAGGTCACACAGCATGTCACTGACTAGCCAAGGAATAGAGCCCAGGGCTGGGAAGTCTTGGTGCAGTTGCCTAGCTCCTGAGCATCCTTGGAAAAGCCAACGCTCCTGCCAATCTTTTCAGTGCACAAGGGATGGCTGAGACGTGTCTTTTGTGGGGATGGCATGTTCTTTATCGAGCCGGTTGCCATGAGCATGAGGTATTCCAAATGTGAGCGGGGTTGGTCGGTCATGTGATACTGTCTCTTCTCCTTGGCTGGATGAGCAGAACTCGTAGAGTCTGATTTGAATGCTCCTGTTTGCTAGTTTGCAAATTGTTTTCTGCAAATATTCTTCGCGCGTCACTTAGAACTCATTCTTTCTGCAAGCATTCCTGCCTGTGCGCTCCTTTACTAGGGTACTGGTGGAAAGCAGCAACTGGTAAGTCAAGTCACTCTTTTTTAATGAAGGCAATATTGTCGGGAAGCATTTTGGGGTACTTGTTCGGCCCAGCAGTAGGGAGGAATGACCCTGTGCTAACCTTAGTGGTGTGAATTTGGGGGTCTCCTCTGCTCCCATCACAGCATCAGAAACATGAAATTTAAACATGTCTGTAGAATTCTTCAGTGACACGTACCTCAGAAGTGAGAATGCTTCTGAATCACAGCTCCAGGTCAGAGATCATTTACCCAGTACACATAAGTCTCTGGCTTTTAAACACACAGAGCCATATGAAACTCAGTGTTAATGTCAGTCTTACAGGCATCCATAAACTGACAGATTGCATAGTTTGCAACACCCTAAAGCAATGTGTTTTGAGATTCAGTTCCCAGAAGTCCAATGCAGACACTGGACATGCCACGCCTCCTGTGGCTTGGTCTTTACACTTCTGCGGCATCACAGGCAGGATACAGAACACAGGTTTTCATTACCAAATGCGCTGCACAAATAATGCAGCATGTGCCAAGGCTTGATATGTGGAAACCTGGTATAACACAGACTCATGGGACATTGTGCATTCATAGATAGGATTTCGTGCACATAGCGTAGGTCTAGCTTGGAAGTGTAACTGTGCTCACGGTGGCCTCAATCCATGCAATAGACATGTAACATCCCTTGTCACCTACTATCTGAGGTGATTTCAGTGGTGGCCTCTGAGAATATAAAGAGTGTCATTCATAACAGAAGTGCTATGAAAACAGTCTGGAATGGAACCTGTGGCCCCATGGGGACCCTGTGACGTCCCCTCTAGGCGTGTGGTCTCAGAAAGCCTGGCATGTAAGAGACATATCACGCTCGGTTCTGAGTCCCTCACACCAAAAGAGAACATTCTCTATGGGGAGAGATGGAGGCCTCAGCATGAATCACATGGCCAACAGCTCAGATTTCCATACATCCCCTATACAATCAAATTATAATAATAGCAGAGATGGGCCTGAAGGAAAATCCCAGACTCAGAGCCTCAGCCCCTTGAACTTCAGGGGGCTCAAAATGTGGACCAAAATATTGAGACTTGGGCCCATTTCCAGCTTTTCATTGTGCTCATAAAGGGTGGGAAGACTAAACAAACAAGGAGGGAACCAATCCCCAGGCACCCTTTTGTGGGAAGGAGGAATAGCTGAATGTCCCATTCATTCACGATCTCTCAGCACTCTCCAAAGCATTATCTCATTAAGGATCACGGGCTGGTCCTGATGGCACACCGTGCTTCGTAACACAAGTTCCTTTTGGAGGAAGAGATAGCTGGATTCCCAATGAACAGTAGAGACCCAACAGAACTCATGACACCTATGTTTCCATGCCTAGGGCAGAATCTGTATTCCAAAGAAGGAATAAGAAGATCTTTGATCACAATGCTAATCTCATGCCTCACTGTAGACAATTAGATGTGAACGTGATGTGTTCCAGTTCCACAGTGCAGTGGAATAAAGCAGAGCTGAATATTTTGACTAGTACGCTCCCTCCTCCTCTTTTCGCCTTGGTAATTCTTCTTTGTTCCCATCCAGGGGACTGAAGGTGAACACTTTGCTCAAACTGTGCATCTAGCTCTTGAGATTTCTCCAAAGCTGCCCCCCGACCCCTGCTATTGTTCTTGAACAGCATAATAAACTCGGGGAAGCAGAGAGTTACTCATCTGAGTATTATATGGGTCTTAACATTATATGGGGGAGGATTTGTCAAATTCGTAAATTGTGTTCTCTCATTGAGCCAGCAAAGGCAGCCAAAGGATCCCTGGCTCATTTACTTTGCCTGTAATGATTTTATTATAAATCTCTTCCCTTATGAATGGGGAGATGTAGTGCGAGGCTCGTTAATAGAATGTAGATTTAAACAGTGTCCAAATCGGACGCGGACGGGAGACATTATTTAAAAACTCCTGCCCTCTAAATAAATGCCTTTCTGGGGACATATACCAGGTTGTCAGCTGAGCTAGTCTGACAGCCAGCTTTGGTGGTGGTTGATTTAGTTTTTAACCCACGAAAATGTTCACTTGCTCTCCTGATTGGGGTGAAAACACCAGTGTTCATAAGGGTCACAATGCTGAATAGCAGTCATGCCCTCCCCAGCAGCACAGCCAAGTGGTTAGAGCATGGAACTGGGACTCAAGACACCTGGAGTCTATTCTTGGCTCAGCCTTCTCGGTGACCTTGGCAAGTCACTGCCCCCACCCGTGGCCTCAGTTTGCCCATCTGTAAAATGGGGATAATGAAATGGCCCTGTTTTGTAAAACGCTTTGAGGTCTACTGATCAAAAGAGCTCTAGAAGAGCTATGTATTGCTACTATTATATTCCTCATTCTTTATCACAGCCCTTCAGAGGAAAGTATTTCACAGTGGCCTATGAGGTGTTGTAATGATTGGTATATAATGATCCCTCAGGATTTGCGTAAGTCAGGTTTACATAACTCAGGGAGCATCTGTATAAGGTTAGACTCATTAACATACTGGAAACATTGGGAAATGTATTAATGTAATATTGATGCAAATAACTACGTGAACCATCGGAACTCTGATTATGGGTACTTGGAAAGCCACTTATTGATAAAAGCCCAATACTTAACTAAATATGGTCACTGACATGTAAATATATGAAAAAGGACTATAAAACCTTATATAAATCCCGCATCTTGGCAGGAGGTTAGACTCTTGCGGTCCCTTTGAACCCAATGGTTCTATGAAAACCCAAATGCATGAATGATCACAGATGGGAACTGGAGCGACTGAATCAGCAGCAGCCCAAAATATCATCTCTTTTTGTGGTGTGCTCCACTAACTGTTTCTTCTTTCTCTGTTTCTAAGGGTCTCTATAGGGTTGTAAGTATGTCAGCATTGGGGGATTGCTTTATCTTGTGCCAGTCTAAGACTAAGTACGTACAATCAAGGGGTCATTTTGCTGTACTTGTACTGATTTTTCTATCGTTTCAATTATACTCACCTTTACTACATAAAACTCAGTCTCTGTGTGTGGTTCCCTAATCGCCAACTCAATAACATTTTTGACATTGCTGTCTGAGTAAAAGAACATATTAGTGACTAGTGCAATTTGCATTCTAAGCTTTAAAGTCTTTGGAGGGCAGGCAGAAGGGACTAACAGGAGCTTCAGCGAGAGGAGACTGGATACTAATGGAGCGTATTCTTGCTACTGTACAGTGCTATGAAAGAGCCTCATCCTTAGAAATTCCTCCACATTGCTGAAAATGGGTTTTCTCCCTTAGAGAATCTTAAATGATTACTGCAGAAGGGTCATATCAGGCCAGTTCGGTGCCTAGTTGAAAGAAAAATGTTCCTTCTTCTTGGGCTTCCTAGAGACTCAGTTGAAGTTATCAGAGCCAGAAGGCTGTATCGTCCTTGTACGGCAGGTTGGCAAGTGCTGGTACATGGAGGGGAAAGAGTTTAGCCGAACAAAATCTCCTTTATTAATGTCATGTTTTCCAAACAGAAAGAGCAAGCCTGTTCTCTCAGCCTCAGTCACTCATTTTAGATTAAGGGAAAAACAATACACCAAGAAAGAACAAAAGTAAAATCCCCGCGAGAGGGAGAGAGTGCAGTGTCTCTCTCCCTGAAATATCCTACAGCTGCTTAGTGATGGGAGGATAATGCATAGCAATTACATCAGTGCCTGAATGTCCTTGTTTTCATGTGAACACAGGCATGTGGATGTATAAATGCCATTCCCCAAACATCTCTGTGACCAAAAATCTACCCAGTTACATTACTCAGGGTAAAAAGTGCATAAGGGATATGAACCCTCATGTGTCAGGATCTAAACCAATCTCTAATTAATGGGGGTCAGGAAGAAACTTCCCCTTTGGACAGGTTATATTACACAATTCTCCATAATGGAGATCCATGCTCCTTCCTGCAGCATCTCCTCAAAAACATAGGTTACTGTGAGCCCAACAGACCTGCCCACTCTCTACACTGGCTTCTCATTTAACACTGAATGAAGTCAAAAGTCTCTGTCCTTCTTCAAGGTGCTCATGGCCTGGCCCCAGCCTGTCCAAAGATCCCCAAAAGCCCTATGATGAAGATAGCGGTTCACAACTCTGCTTCTGGTAGAATGGTACGTTCTACCATAATGGTAGAGCTGGTCTGTGCAGGAGACAGAGCGTTCTCGGAGGCTGGTCCCTGATGAACTCGCACAGTAACTAAGGACCACTACAAAACTCCCCGTGTCCCGCTTCAAGTGCCAGGGGCACTTCTCCAACCTGCCTTCATGAAGGTAAACATACAGAAGCATACACCCTTCAAAACCAAACATTGCACATACAGTTCTCTCCCTGGGGAGCAGATGAGAGGATTAGCAAACCACACATGAGAGATGTTAGTCCTGTTGCTTAATGCATGAGTGGAAGGCACTCTGATGAGCAGCGAATGGGAACCTATATGGGACAGAACAAACAGTTCTGAACCCACTGGTGGTGAAGATCAGATACTGGGTTAGCAGGGCCGCTGGTTTGACGTTTGCAATAGTGTCTGATAATGAGGAATGAAAAGGGGATGAAGAATATGCTGGAACTGGAACTGGAATGCTGCTTTTGCAGCATTTGACTTTCTTTTTGTGAGTTCTACTTCCACCTCACCTAATTACCATCATTCCCAGAGTGGGCCACATCCTCAGAGGTGCTGAGTGCAGAAGAACACAAAAGACAGTTATGTCGCCTTCTGCTGCAGGAGAACAAGGCCAGAGAAAATGTGCGACAACTGAGAGAGGACATAAACAAGAGGGACACAAGGTTATTTTCTGATCTCGAATTCTGAAGCCTGATTCTCAAGTGGACCCCCCCCCCCACGCCTACACAGAACCCCAATAAAATTCAGCTGCAGGATCCGGGCCCGAGAAGAAGGTCTGTATATATAAAGGTCAGAGTAACCTTTAAAACCAAAAACTGTAAAAACAAAACAAAAAACAACTGTAGTAAGCCCAGACCGGAGTGTGACTTCAGCAGAGATGCACCAACTCACTAATGTACCCTGATGTGACAATTAAAATGAATAAATAATGCAGCTCTCTCCATCTGCCTTGCCATATCTAGATGGTATCTCATTCTTTTCCAGAACTTGTCTCAGTGGAGCTCCCCAAAAGTAAAATTGCACCAATTATTAAGACTCTTCATATCCCTCAGGAAGTCGTATTTTCTCCCCGCTCCCCCCCGCCAAATAATTCTGTCATTTGCTCGCTTTGTCTCATCATTCCCTCCAAGGTCTCTTCCTTGCTTGGTTTCTGTTGTAAGACTCATCCCACTACTGTTACGATCCTGAAATACCACTGCTGCTCAGCTGTAACCTCCATCCCCTGCTATCTACCCCAGCAATTTAGCCTATTTGTTACCAACTGATTGCCTCGGAGGATGCCTTTATGAACGTTTTCATTAAGAATCATTGGGGCCTCTGAGGGTTTGCAAACTAGAAAACCAGATGAGCCTGTGAAGCATAGCGAAGCAAACGCTGTGCTTTCATCCACAGATATAGTCAAAAATGTTAGTTTCTATTCCCCAGCTCTACTTAGCAATGTGATTTAGTGTTAAATGTGTGCGGTGATAATGCTGCAGCTCACAAAACTGTATTTTCATTCTCTGAGTCTGAGAATATTTAAGACCAAATGTTGTATTTTCTGTATTACTGTGATGTCCTAGAGAGAAAGGGAGAAGCACTAATACGTACAGTACATTTTGAGTTAGTCAGAGCCCAAAAGCCTGTTAAGTGTTTATAGTCCTGCTCTTAGGAAATGTACAGATCTGCCACGAGTCTAATAAAAGGTGCCAGACCACATCGAGACTGTGTATAGTACCTTAGACACCTAGGTGCTATAAGTCAGAGCATTATTCTTATGGCTAGCTTCAGGGAGGCTTATTTCATTGCATGCCCAAAGGAAATTTTAGGAGGGGATTGCTTCTGCTATGATTTCTTACATGCCTTTGTGTTCCACATGCTGTATCACCAGAGATAGGCTCCCAAGCCAAAAGATATACCATCTCATGAAAAGGATCAGAGGCTTTATATAGTGCATCTTGCAATATGCCTACATATATATTATACGTACACACACCAAAAGGACGTTTTCCCCAGCGAAGGCTGAAATCAGAAATTTAAAACCTTTGTTTAAATTTTGATCTACAGTGAAGTCCAGGAGGACTTTCCGAATGCAACTGAGCAAGAGGGTGGGATTAGTTATAATTGCCATGACAAATAGGTATGTTTTAGATGTAAGATCAAGCTCAAACATCCAGATCCAGACTGAATTTGGAGCACCTGGAAAATTTAGCAACATTTGGATCCCAGGTTTTGGTACAAGCCCATCTTCATTTCTCATTAAAGATGCAATCTCTGTTCTCGGAGTGGATGCACCATTGTGGAACAAAATACTGACCTCCAACTTCTGGGCATTGGCCACCCAAATCAAACCAAGATTATTAGATAGTTCCTGCCAGGACTAGAAACAAAAGCGCTGAGACCTGTTTGATAAGATTTCCTGTCGGGGTGTGCGTGCTCCAACGGTTCAGCTAGTTTGGGAAAAGTTGTAATCATCCCTCAACTGCGTATGCTTTTTCAAAATCAAAAATGGGACACTCCTCCACGAACATCCAATGTTGGCCAACACATCACGACAACCACCAGCAAATAATTGTCTCTGAGAACTCATCACCACCGGCCTTTTTTGAAGTGAAATGTTTTCCCAGCTGACAAAGGCTGCATTTTGGTTGTGGATATTAAATAAAACACCATATGGACAAGGTATTGTTGGGTTCCTAATGAAAAGTCATCACTGTGCATGTGTTGTGTATTAATAATGCTAGCATCTCGTGTGTGTGTGTGTGTGTGTGTGTGTTGCTTATTTATTTTAAAACAAGCCTTTCTAGGACAGGTTGCTCGAATCCTAAAATACTTGGTGCCCCAGTCAAAAGAGAAGTGCTGACAGGACACAAAATGTATCAGGGACCAGGTCAGACTAACAGCAGGAATGTGTTTCTTGCAGGGTTATTACAGTAGCTGAGACAGGCGTTTCACTCCGTGTTCCAGAAGAAAGAAGCAGAGCTATGGCTGCATTGAGAGCTAATACACTGTTCCATCACTCACTAATGCATGCAAACAAAGTGACATATTCTCGACAACTTGATGTTAGGTTTGATGATGGCAGGAACATGGCTTATTTTACCGCACAGAAGCTGCAAATTGACAGTTACCCAGAGAAGTAATGAAGTTAGAGGAACATATTTTCACCCGGAATCAGACTGTTGGGCCAAGTCTAGCATCTTGCCTGCAGCCACACTGAGTAGCTGTAACTCCACCCCCAGAATTCATGCAGCAGCCAGCCAAAGAGAGGATTCCCATCTGACCCTGGCAGGTTATCAGGAGCTAGCGGCATCATTACCCATAGTCTCTTAGCACATATAGCTACATACATTGCTGGTGGACATGAAATAGGCCTGGCCCTCTCTCCTGTATTCCCTTAACAGTATAGATACACTGTATGGTCTTCCAAGGGAATTGTACGGGGGAGGGGTGACAAAATAGCATTTATGCGCTTAATAATTTAAAAATATACTTGAAGACTCAGGGAAGAAGGGAAGTGGCATTTGGTTCATCACGTACCCCTTGAAACAGGCTGATGGTTTCTCCTGAAACCCCGAACAAGCAATAACAGCCTATGAATACAGCAGTTTCAACATGAAGCTAGAACTACGCGCTTTTGATTACTGGGCCTATGTGAAGAGGCAATAAGCACATCAAGGGCGAGTAGAAGTGGGTTGGAGGTTGGTGGCTAATAGGAGGTCTCCGGAGATGAAAGAGGATTTGGAAATAGGTAAACTCTACCTCTTGAGAGTCCACGAACCTTAAGAGGAAGTTGGTTCTCTTAAGAGAGACAGATACTCCCACAGGGAGGCAAGCTAGAGAAACAGCTAGGCTCTCAGTTAGGAACACAGAGGATCAAACAGAGGGATCTTTGCTTCTAAGGGAATATAAGCTTGTTCTTCTCTAAATGAATCTGAGAACCTGCCTTGGGCTTAGCATTCAGGCAATGTAACCTTAGGTACCTTGATGGAACTATTTCCTTTCGTTTAACATATTTTCCTCTGTGCTTTTTTTTTTTGATCTTCAAATAAAACTTGTTTTACTAAGAAACCTGCTGGCTGTTTGGAAAGAGTTGCCCAGGCCTGACATATCTGAGATTAGTAACCCTGCTGATGTCGGCAATAGGCAGACGTTGGAGGGCTGGAAGGCACCTAAACCTTTGTTCTGATCCAAAGGGCAAGGACAAGCGAATCCTCTCCTAGGGATGGCTAAAGAGGGTAACAGCCAGGGTGTTATCAGAGGGTTGATTGGATGACCTGTGCTAGAAAGCCCTAAGATGGACCAATGTCTATCCATCTGGGTTTTCACACTGTATTCATTATCATGGTATCTGAATGCCTTGGCAACCATCTGGTCAGTGAACAGGATTGGTGAGCACTGGGGGTAAGGAGACAGACACTGTGCTCTCAAATCAGCTGCCAAACCATCATCTCCATAGACCATGAAGGCTGTTTACATAGACCTATCCCAGGCATCTTATTTCAGATCCATCCATTGGCAAAAGTAACAAGGGAAGCGGCTATTGCTGTATTTTCAGGGGTCTTTCAATTAGTGATGCTGTGGGCTTGAGGCCTGGTTACCTGAGAAACCCCTTTCCCTGGTTATCCCTGTTAAAACTGTCACTGTGAAATTAAAATAAAACAAAAGCATTCATTCCCTGAAAATAGGAAGGTGTGGCACATTGCCATAGTGTGTGGTTAGACTGATTTTCAAGCAATAGCATCATTCATGGGGTAACATGGTAAGTAGGTTAGCTCTGAGCTCATTTCATGTCTCTCACCACCACACACCTCCCGCCCCCATATCCTCCTCTCCTCTACAAGAGATTGTTGATTGCAACGTCCTTAAAAACTCAGTGGAAAGGTGAAAATGATCTTAGTGGCAGGTGCTGTGCAAATCACTCAGATGCATTATCCCACAAGAAGGAGGGGTTAGGAAGATGTTGGAGAATTTTTGAAGCACAGCATTCAATGGGATCAGATTTGCAATGCCTTTTTAGTATATTTTCTACAGTTCTTGATATTCACATGGGGATCTCTCTCCTCCTGCCCTATGTGCCATTGATGGAAATGCCAGCTGCCATTTTTACTGCACTTGTTTGCCAAGCACAAAGCCTGGCTGTGCAACCCACAGAAATTCAAAACCTGGGCATGTTCCATTTTCAGCAGAATTTGCTACATTTAGAGCCTCTTTCACTAGGACTGCCCTTTGCTCTTCTTAGCTGTAATGTATCTGCTGTGCCTTCTAGCAGCAGCATGTAGCAAAAGAGCCCAGCATCCAACTGTAGGTGCTGCACATGGTATTTGTAACATATAGGAATTGGGTAGTTCCTGTCTAAAAGAGTTTGGGAGTGGCTCTCACTCTTTTCTGTGCTCCAGAAGCCACCAGAACCCTGCCAGAGCAGCAGTGTATGTAAGGACCTGGGCCTTGCCTACTGTGTGAAGTTAATAAACATGGTTATCTGGACCCAACTGCACCCCTTAGGATTCCTTCGCATTATACTTGTGTGAAGAGCATGAACTGCAGCAATGTTCAAGGCTGATTCCCTGTCGCTGGGCCATGCTACCGCTCTGGATTTCTGTGACACCTTCTGCACCAGAATCGAAGAGAAGCTCCTTGTAAACACCCACAAACCAAACCTCATTGTCCTCCTCAAAGCACTTTTCTGGGATACCAACAAAAAACACTTGACAACACTCTGGCTGCTGTGGGGTGCAGAGACCACTGGACATCATGCTAACCAATACTATCTCACTATTTCTTTGTATTCCACTATCTGACTCTATCCCTTTGTTGTCTCTTGTCCTCTAGTTAGACTGCCAAGTTCTTTGGAGCAGGGGCTGTAAGCACCATAGTAACACAAACAATAATACATACAGAGTGCCCTAGACAGGTCAAGATTGTAGGAGAACCAGAAACCCCCTGATCACTTGATCCCCAAGTCTATCCTTTAGCAACTGCTAGAATGCTTCCCCTCCCTGCTTCAGAAGCCATAGAAAAGCCCATAAGTTAAAAATTTACAGCAAGGCTAGGTTAATCTAGGTGGCACACATGGCCTATGATTCCTCCTTCCCCACAACCAGGCTGCTCTACCCCTTCCTCCACACCTCTCAAAGTGTATATTTGACATTGGTCCAACTGGGAGTGGGAAGTAATGCTGTAGAGATGTAGTACACCCTGACACTGTAACTAGCTAAATTCACATTAAGGAAGGGGGAGGAGGGAAAGACCTCAGTTCAGAGAGTTGATGCAAATGACAAAAATCAAAGAGATTCTAGTAGCCAGAACAAATCCAGAGGCTGCTCTCCCTCCAGAATTTCACTACAGGAATGAGAGTAACAAGGGTAAATCTGTCCCCAACACTTCCTCAAACTCAGGGAAAGCCGCTGTCCTCAGTGATCCTGCTTTTATAATGTCTGAGTCATCTAATGATACCATTAACTCCAGCTGAACTCATTCCCATCCGTCTTAATGGAGCAATTCACTTCAGCTGAGTGTATTCTCATCCCTGTCACTCTCTGTGCTGTGCTGGTTCAGGAATGGTAATTTTCCACCTGACCATAACCTCTTCTTTACTGGCCACTGGCTTGGGCCTCGACACCCTGTTATGGGTGCTGATAAATAGAGATGGGACTGAATTCACAAGCTCAGATCTGAACCACCCCTGAATCCTGGGTAGGTTCAGAGGCAGATTTGGATCTGAACATCATGGCTGGCCCCATTTGTCTCTAACGGACAACGCTAAACCCTGATCCAAAAAGCTCCTGATCTTTGGGGAAGTTCAGATCTAGATCTGCATCTAAACATGGCTGCTCAGGCGTATCTCTAAAAAATCACTCTGATCTGGAAAGAAATCCACTCTCTTCTTACATGATGTTGGCAAGCAAACCTGAAAGCGTGGAAGGGAAGTGGCTTGCTCCCTTACATAGAATATCAGAGTTGGAAGGGACCTCAGCAGATCATCTAGTCCAACCCCCTGCTCAAAGCAGGGCCAATCCTACTGTTCCTGACAGATTTCTGCCACAGATCCATAAATGGCCCCCTCAAGGATTGAGCTCACAACCCAGGGTTTAGCAGGCTAATGCTCAAATCACTGAGCTATCCCTACCCCCTTCTCATCCATAGTGAACTTCTCTGTAAATGGGTATGAAGTTCAGAGAGTAGTTTCTCCTCCCAAGCTGCCTTTGGTAGTGGGAAAATTCTGGCTCCACATCTTCTAGTTCATGAAAGACCAGCTGGATTTGTCCCACCAGTTCTTATTGAAGCTCTGGGGCTGGGGTTATTCCCAGCTCTGCTACTGGCTCCCTATCGACCTTGGGCAAGTCACTTCACCACTTTTTCTGCCTCAGTTTCCTGACCTGTAAAGCAAGGCTAAGAATATTTATCTGCCTGGGAAGCTGCTTTGAGGATTAAGGGATGTGCTTTGGAATACAAAAGAGGTGCTAAGAATGAGAATGAAAAGGCTTGCACCATTTGTTCTGTCCCCTCCGCCTGTCAAATTGAGAATATGTCTGCTCAGCAGTCCTTATCTTTAATTGCTTCATCACGTCTGATTTTAAAGAGTCAGTGTCAAGATAAAAGTTATATTTAAAATAAGAAAAAAATTAACTCACGGCTACCAGGCATAACTATACAGAGGTTGGGGAGGGCAGCTCTATATGCCGATAACATTCTGCTATAGATCACAGCACTAACTGTCTTGCTAGCAGCAGTTTTTAATTTAATACAGGGATACAGGTTAGCTGCTTGATACAAAATAAGTGAGACCCAGACTAAAGCCATGAGAATCAGAATAATAGCTGTGAGGCGTTAGCTCGTCTAGCTTTGTCCTCCCACCCATAGGTGCCAAAATACCTTAGAAAGCACAGCTGTGTTTAGCAGTTAGTGATTCTGATGGAGCAGATCCTCCTTTCATCCGGGTGAGATCTGCTGTCATTGGTCACAGTGCTGTAGGGTCCGACAGATCCTTATCAGAGAAAGCAAGGGCTCTGTGAGCTGGAGCCAAACAGGGGTGCTAAAAAACCAAAACCACCACAACCACAACAAAAATGCAGCCCTGTCACAATCCAATGAGCACAGGCTGCAGGCAAGGCAGGCTCTTCCTGATTAAAATGCTATTCTTCATGGTGCTACTCAGCGTGTAGAAATCAGAGTCCATTGAAAGCCTGTAAAATTTGGCTGATTGGAATTTTATGAGGTTTTGAGTGTAACAAACTGAACCATTAACAGCTCCGCCATTAGAGTATTGAATAGTTTAAGCCTTATTAGGCTGAATTACTCTCCACACTAGCACTTTGTGTACCACATTGCATCGAAGGGGATAAGCTCCTGCAGAGCAAACTGAGACAAAGGTCCCCATTGGCTGTGTCAGCTGTACACCTGCGTAACCCCATGGAAATCTAGGAAGCAAGTTGCGGAGAATCAGGCCCAATGCATGCTGGTCCCCAGCACTCCTTTGGTGAGCTTGAGGAGGTGTGATGGAAAAAGTCAGCAGCAAAGGAAGCCAAAGCCTTCAGAACCAGCCCTGTTATTGCTTTGCAAAAATCACCTGGGGAAATGATGAGTTTCATCTCCGGCATCACGACGGCTCATGTGAATGGTGATTAAGATATCTGCAAGGAGTATTGTCCTGCCTGTAATGAGCAGAACCAGGTGCTTGAAACCTCCTTGATGTGCAAATAGCAAGAAGCTGTTTTGATTCAATCACACTGTAAAAGAAAAATAGACTAATAATAATAATATGTTGCAATGTCTCTAGAGGATCTCAAAGCTCTTAACAGACATTCCTGAATTAAACCCCAGCTCCTCTCTGTGCAGCACGTGTGTTATCTTCATTTTGCAGATGAAAATATTGAGGTACAGATTATTATTAATTATTATGATGATTTGTATTATGGGAGCACCTAAACCAAGAATCTTGCCCCATTGTACTAGGGCAGATGTATAGTAATAGATGGTCTTTGCCTTTGTGATCATACAGTCTATGCAGGCAACACAGGAAAAAAAGAGTAGTATTATCTCAAATGTACAGATCAGGAATAAGGCACAGAGAGATTAAGCGACTTGCCCCAGGTCACATGGGAAGTCTGAAACAAAATTAGGAACAGAACAGCTCCCAATCCCATGCTTAACCATCCTTTGTCCCTCTCTCTCCCCCCGTTACATCACAAATAGAAACACTGGACCAAATTTAGCCCTGTTGTAATATAGAGTGTAATTCACTGGCTGTAGCGCTCTGTCCAGTCTCTGGTGGTGGCTGGGCTGAAGGCAGAGGTTGGTGAACCTGCTACTGCTTTGGGCTAACACACAGGAGTCAGTGGAGCAACCCAAAGGGTGGAATTCAGTCCAGTATGTATTTTGGCCAGGCTCAATGAAGATTTCAGACACGTTTTTTCAAGTCCAATTGTTAAGTGCTGGGAGAGCTGGAAGAAAATCTGCTTGAGTTGAAATCTATCTTTCAAAGGTGAAAAATTCTTCAAGTTTGTGAGCTTTAATTAATTACTGGGGAGAGGGAAGTCTCTGCTGCCTTTAATAAAGGGACAGCATTGAGTCTAAGAAAGAACAAACCAGCTTTGTTTGATTTTGAAGGAGAGAGAGAAAATATTTCAGATAAAATAAGAACCATTCCTTAAGCCTCACCCAAAGTTCAAGCAGAAACTTACCAGTCTAAAAAAGTGCAATTCAGGTCTCACACCCCACTATTTTTCTGCATCTCCAGGTCCCAGCTGAAAATGGCAGCACAGAGGCCCAGAAATCCCCAAGAAGCTCTGTTTTCTGCCCAGATTTTCCAGACCTGAGGTTTTCAGGGGGGTGCTGTTTTGAATGGAAGCTCCTAATCTGCTGTGGTTCCATTTCATGCAACCAGGCATAATGTGAACACTTCATGGCACTATTATCCTGCACTGGCTGCCTTGCCTCCAGTCCCATGAACTAGACAAGGATGCTGCTCTGCTGGTTTCACGTGTGTGTACATTTCAACTGGACTGCTTCACATCTTGTAGATTTCAGTCTATCTGCCTCTTGGGTGAGAGCTATCCTATGGCTGGCCCCAGAGTCCAGAGTGAGTCTGCACTCAGAGGTGTAGAGAAAGGGAGGTCTAACATTGGAATGAGCCCCACTGTTTCATGAGTTCAGAGTCAAGAAAAGTCCAGATTTAGAGCCTAGCAGGCTCTGGGAAGGGATTGACTATTTTGGGAAGAAAGGTGGTAAAATTCCCTGGCTTCAGCTCTGTGATTTTGAATTCATTAGAGCCTGAAACTCAGAATGAAACACCCTGAGATGCGAACCCCTTGTGAACGGAATCCAAATGGAAGTTCACATAGACACCCGGCAAACTGGAGCCGCTAACTCTCGCACAGCTCCAGGCAAAGCAAATGGTGGGAGTCCGGCCACGCTTTGTAGCGCTCCCTCCCCAGAACAGCTCGCAGCGGGGACACTGAATGATTCACTGCAGCTCTAATCATTAACTTCAGTCAGGCCGGATGAAACAAACCCAATTATAACAAACTCTGGATGATGCTCAGTGTTCTCAGGATAATGCCAATTAGTGTGTGTGCATCCGCACAAGAGCAGATGGTTCCCTGTCTTATACTGTGCAGCTCGGACATCTTCAGTGCAGATGGACAGACATTTTATGATGCAACTGCTCTGGCTGCAATGCAAAGCTGCATTCTTTCTACTCCATAAGCAATGAGGCCTGTGAGCCAAGAATGGTAAGGGATGGAGTGCCTGCTTGTTCCTTCAAAAATGGACACACCTGAGTGAGATTAGGCACCAGACTGGAACTAAAGCAACCTGTATTCTATTCCCAGCTAAGCCCCGGACCTGTTCTGTGAGCCTGAGAAGTCATCATATCTCTCTGTGCCTCTGTTCCTCCTTTGTCTGTCTCATGTACTGATTACACAGTTGGCTGAATATTTTCCATCAAAATGTGTGCATTTTTTTTAACATTATGTAGCTTTTTTGGACAAAATGGAACTTTAAAAATGAAAAATCCAAAAATGTTTGGTCAATTTTTTCCTCCAAAAATCAAACATTTTTGGATTTTGACAACTGGAGACTGATTCCCCAAACATACACGCCTCAGACTAAGGGCTTGTCTACACAAACAATTAGTTCATGGCAAGCTGGCGTGTGAATCTACTCCACACGCGGCCTGCCACAGATAACTATCCATGCACATCCTTTCTGACGTGTGCATTAATGAACAGATAATGCGTGCATCAGCAGACTCCACACAGACAGACAGGCCCGGTCTACACTAGGAAATTAGGTGGAGATAACTACATTGCGCAGGGGTGTGAAAAATCCACAGTCTGAGCGACATAGTTCAACTGATGTAACCCCCAATGTAGACAGTGCTAGGCTGATGGAAGAATTCTTCCATTGACCAAGCTATTGCCTCTCCATGTAGGTGTCATCTTGGCTGAAGAGCTACAAAGGTGTTGCTGAGCCACTGCAGTGTTTTAAATGTGGGCAAGCGCTGAGTCTGAGGCAGGCTATTGCAGGGATGGGGGAGGTTCACACCCCAGCTGGCTGTGAACTAATGTTCTGAAGAAACCTTCTGTTTTGCTACGCACGTTGAGAAATGCAACACACTTATGATAGCTACAATGAGCTTATAATGATGGGGGTGGAAGAGGCACCCTTGTTAGTTGTGTCACCTTTAGGGGGTTACTCACAATGTGATGATATTGTCTCCATAGCTTCCAACTCCAAGAAGAAAGCCCGTCTCCAAAGCACATCATACCTATAATGAGCAAAATTCATACCCTTTGGGAACAGCAATATGGAATAAAAGAAAAGAAAAAAGAAAACACAATATGTCCTGATCGTAATCATCTCAGTATGTTTTTTCTTGTTCAACTTTATAATTAACCAGGTTAAAAAAAAATGAAGACATTGAAGAGTCTTGGAATTCATTAAAAATTGAGATTCATGTAATATTCAACAGCAAAGTTAACATTCAACTGAAATATTAAACCATGACTGTGGCTTTTAATAATATCATTTCTTAAGGGAAACTGGGGGAACCTGCTGTGTCCATCTTCTTGCAATAATTAAGTAATTCAAAAAGTCTTTATTGATCCATCACAAATATTATTTTTGTCCTGTGGGCGAGTTGGATTGGATAAGTTATTACATCCCTTTTTAACAGAAAATAAACTGAAATAATTAATTTAAAAAGCTATTTTATAGAATGTAAGATAAGAAAACTATAGAGGCCACAGGTGATGGCTTCAGGACAGTCCTCCTCTGGTCAACTGTCCCTCTAGCCACACAGAAGTTCCTCTCACTGCAGCAGGCAGGAATTCATAGCTCATGTCTAGCCAACATGTCAGTTTAGGCTACCCAGCAATGTGTCCCTTCCACCAGTTCAATGCATCCTGTTCATTTTCTGCTCTGGCCTTCTGTGCTGTATACTGCCTCACATCACCATCTAAACCCTCCATCATCAGGAAGAGTGCCCCATTTATCAAAGCCAGGCAGTGTTTTTTGGGCAGCTGTTGGTATGACGTTGCTTTGCTTTACGGGATCTGCTCCGCCTCTTTTGAAGTTTTTGATGAGCCTGAGAACTTCAGAGCAAACTTCACCTTCATGCTTGGACAGCATTCAGAGCTGATTAGGTCGAGGCCAGAGAACTAGTGCTATCCTATGTAAGTCAGCCATTTCCACCTTTTTACAAGCCACTTATAGTGTCATTGCCTAACAACTGGCCGCGCTGGAGTATCTGAAGAAAGAAGCTGACAATGTCAGTTAAGTTTCTCCAACCATAGTATTAGTAAGTTCAATGGAGGATACTGGTCTCCCTCCAGCTCCCTCTGAGCTTTATAAAAATGATTGGAGGAATCACACCAAACACCATAGCATATCAGTGGTGATGTTTTCCAACCTGTAGCTCTTCCCACACCCTTCTGGTTTTTTTGTGTGGCTCATGTAAATCTCCTGAATTGAATTCAGTGTCAGATACAGTGCTGCACCTGGTTTCTGCCATTTGCACGACAGTTTTAGGCAACTGTGATGCAAGGCCAGATTATTTGGTGAAATACGTGAAAGACTTATTGTGTGTAGTCTCCACCACATTGGGAGTTTCGCAAGCAAATTCTGTTGTATCATGTCCATGGTAGAAGAACCTTATTATATACATGATCTGACAATTTAGACATCTGTAGAGCCTTACAGCAAAAACTATATTAGCTCCTGATCTGTTACCCACACTACTTTATTTAGATTACTTGCAACAAACTCAAGTATATTTATCAACACCTTTAAAAGCTCATGCCTAATGATTTTGCCGGTTTTTGCTTCTTCCTAAGAAAAAATAGTGGTAGATAAGATTCTTGCTCTACGTTTAAAAGTCTGATGTGACATAATGGCAAGTCAGTGTCATATAGTGTATTTTATAGTAGCTGTAGTCTTTAAGGCAGGCCTGCACAACTCGGAAAGCAGCGAGGGCCATATTACTGCAAAAAAACCAGCTGCGGGCCGAAAAGCCCCACCCTCATCCGCTTCCCCCCACCCCACCGCTTGACTTGCCCCACCCCTACTCACCCCCTGCGGGCCGCACAATGAGCCCATGCGGGCCGCATGTGGCCCCCGGGCCGCATGTTGTGCAGGCCTGCTTTAAGGTGTCACCAGACTCCTTGTTGTTTTTGTGGATACAGACTAACATGGCTATCCCTGATATTCGTCCACATACCAGTTGTCATACCAACCACAGGCTCATCTTTCAATACATCGTCAAGCTGAGGAATTAGTTCTTTTCTTTTCTATTCAAATAGATCACATCACCTCCTTGAAACCATACGTGGGTGTGGTAACACACTACTGGCTGGTACTTGATCATAGGTAGCACCCGCATTAATCAGCTCTTGTGAAAGTTATCTGAAGCCCTTTCCAGAGACAATTTTAAAAGGACAAATGTCTTTGCAACAGAGATTCACAAGTTCATCTGCCATTTGATTGTTTCATCTACAGGTATGTTTTTTTCAGTCCGTACAATCGAAATCATGCACAGCCAAGTTGGCTCAACTATTATAGAACAAATACATCCTTTTTCAGCATGCTACTGTGGTGATGAATTTCCCATCTTTTTGCTGTTATATTGAAGTAATGTTTTGCATTGTACAGAGCCACATTGACTTTTATTATCACTGAATACAACGTCATAAATTTTCCAAACAAATGGATTTAGACTTACCCTTTCCAGCAATGGAAATGTCCACTGCTACATGTTCTCCTATTGACAATTTCCTTTTAACAGCATCCGCCTTCATACATTTCATACAGAGAATATCTGTGTCTTAGATATGTAGTTTTTTCAGTAAACTAACCTACAATCCAAATTGCAGCAAACGTATCTCACTAACTGCGCGTTTTTAAGGGCAACGACTCACTCACATGGGATGAGTAACAGACGGGCACAAAAGGAATTTGGACAAGGCCTTTAGGAACTACGAGCTGTGCACACAGGAGAAGAAACATGAAAACGTATGGAAGGACTTGCTGGCTGGCAATTGCAAACAATAGAACCATAGTCAGACTCAGCATCAGCACACTCAGGAGTTGTCTACGTGAGCGTTTAGTTTGCAACAAGCTGGATGTGAATCTATTGCACTAGCCTAGCATGGACTAATTGTGCATCCTGCTGATGCCAGTAACATGCACATGAACTGTTTGTTAATGGGCTTTCCTCTAGATGTCTTGTTTCCAATGGGACTAGATCAAAGCACACATCAATGACATCAATAGAGTGCACGTGCACAAGGACAATTACTCCACGCCAGGCTAGTGCAAAGAAGATTCATACCCCAGCTTGTTGCAATCTAAATATTCGTGTAGACAAACCTTGAGTGATAAGAGACTACCTGACACAAGCCAAGCCGGAATGCGTGCTAGGTAAATTACCCTGACCCAAACCCATGACTTGTGGTTGGGTCCAAATCAGGTTGCAAGCCTCTGCTGGGCCATACTTAAGCTCCACTTAAGATCTAGGTTGATGACATGTCTTACGTATAGGATGACCAGATAACCAGTGTGAAAAGGACTTTTTTTTCCAGGGACAATGGGGGCAGGTATAGTTGCATATATAAGTCAAAACCCCTAATATTGGGACATCTGGTCACCCAACTTACATGGTGTCTTGTTCTTGTCCCGGCCCCGTGCTTAGGAGCGAACTTCACTCTAAACAACACAACACCGCCTAGCTCTTCTCTATCATCAGTTCTGTGGCTGTGAATTAGCAGAACTGCCTCGTATAGTCCAACAGCACATCCCTGCAGAGGAAAATCTTTCTCACAAACCTTCAAGATAGGCAGGTTTAAAATGAAGCAGAGTCTCCTGACAGGAACAAATGTCCCCTTCTGAGCTAAAACAAAGCCAGTCCTTCTGAGTGGGTATGAAGCACAATTTTCAGAGAGACTCCTAAGGAGATCTGGGCACAGAGTGGAAAACTGGTTTTGTGAAGCCATGGATTGATGCTAACTAGTCATTTGATTTCACCCTTGCTCCCCGTTTGTGTTTCCATGAACATATGTACAATTTTGTCACACAGGAGTTTGGGAAGGAGCTTTTATTTACATGACTGTGGTTACTGGGATATTAATTAGTGTTATCGCAGGCAGACAAGTGTATTCAGTGAGGGAGGTTAGTTTTATAGTTAAGTCTCTTGTCTAGAATTCAGGAGATCCAGGTTCAATTCCCAATTCTGTCACATATTCTCTGGGTAAGCTTGGGTTAGCTAGTAAATCTCTGGGTGTCTTGGTTCCTCCCTGGAACCAAATCCTTGCTCCCACACTTTCTCTGTTTTTAAGACTGTGAAGTTCTTGGGCCAGTGACTGTCTCCTACTATACATATGTTCATTGCTAAGCACAATGCGGACCCTGATTTCAGTTGGAACTACTACATGTTTCAACAATATCTGCAAGTCAATGAGCATACTCAAGTGTCTTTGCCCAGCTCTGCTATCTATGGACTTCTCAAGGTCCCTTCCAGCCCTCCACTTCTATCTCCATTTCCATAGTCACATAATTATCTGGTGGGAATATGAGAAGAGCAAACCAAATGCAAAATCTATTTTAAAATCTGAGGTCCATGTCTATAGACAAATATAATGCTATGGGGTTTTTTGAATGAAAGCGGAATGTTTTAAATGTCCCAAAAATGTCCTAGGTGTGTGTGCATATGTCTGTCTGCTCAGTGTCTCTCTCTTTCTAAAACACTTCTTTCCCACTTTTCTTGAGGGAACCAATGCTCCAACAATTTCATCAGGTGCTGCTGCTGTTTAAAAACATTCGATCATCCAGTTAAGGAACAGACACCACCCCATGAGGGTTAGGTGATCAGTCAGACAGGCCAAATTTTGAATAGCCACAGTTCCCAAGGAACACATGCTGTGGGCCCTCACTGATGAACTTATGGGCCAATTATGAATATAGAAGACTTTAATAAAAATCAGGGACTGATTCACAGACAGTTTGTGGGGGGAGGGAGGGAGAGAGGCTATACCTAGTGAATACAATGGCTGCTCTCTTCAATGAAAAACAAATAACTTCATCGATTTTAAGGCTAGATGGGATGATTAGATTATTTAGTCTGCATAACACAGCCCATAGAATTCCATCCAGATAATCCTGTATTTAGCCCAATAACATGCGTTTGGCCAAAGCAGCTTTTCCAGAAAGACATCCAGTCTTGATCTGAAGACAGTAAGAGAGAATCCACGGTACCTCATGTTAGTTTGTGCCATTGCTTAATCACCCTCACTGTTAAACATGTGTGCCTAATTTCTTAATTGAATTTGTCTGGTTATCAGCTACAGCCACTGCTTCTTGTTCTGGCTTTTCCTTTAGTGGCCAGTGTTTTCTCCATCTACTGCTGGCTCATTGCTAACTTCTGTTCTCTCCCACTTTGCCTCTCGGATAACTTCATACTTCATTCCATTCATGCCTGATGGAATCTTCTCCAGGAACTCTGCCTCATTCCACATCTTCTTGAAAACAGAATGGTTTTATTTCAACTTGACATCCTCTCTGCTGGTTCTATACCCCACTGCTGGAGCCTCAGGACAAACTCAGCCCTAGTATGAATGGAAGCAACTCCAATGAAGTCAGTGGAGTTTCCATGGATTATAGTAGGTCTGAACTTTGGCCTCTACTCTTGAGTCTACTACCATGAAAGAAGAGGCAAAAGCATTATAGAAACAAACATTCAGTATTTAGCTGTCCACTGCAGAGATGCTGCTCACTCTGGGAGGTCCATTTCCTGCAAAGATGCCAAAGCATCCCTATAATTGCAAATCATTTTTGCAGTGCTCAGAGTATAAAAGATGTTTAAGATGTCATCAGTGATTGACATATTTGCTAATTGCTACTTTCACTTGGGCTGGTAGCTGGAGTATTTTATTGCTTGTATTATTTTAGGTTATTTTATGAGTGACATATTTGTGGCTGTGCTTCTTTAATCTTCATTAGCTAATCGCGGGAGATGAGTGATGGAAAGAGCCATGCTGGGCTGATCATTAATGGGCAGAGAATTCCGGGGAACAGAAAAACTGCTGGATAGAACTGGAGGTTCAAGGGTGGGAAAGACGGGAAGATCAGGATGGAACTGGACAGATTGAGGGACATAACAGCCTGCTGGTTTGTCTCTCTAAAAGGAATATTTGGGGCTCAAAAAAGGCTTTAAAGATTAAGGTCTAGTTCTTCTCTCACAGACACCAGTGCACAGTAAATCAGCAGTAACTGCAATGGAGTTGCAACAGGGTAAAGTTTTTCTGAGCGGAAAATCAGAGTTAAAAAGAAGAGAGTTAAGAGTTAAAAAGAAAAGGCCTGATTCGCTAAACTGCTGAGTACCTCCTGCATCTGAGTAGGATCCAAAGGACTGAAATCAAAGGGGCTTAGGCACCTATGTCCTATGAATTATCTGGACCTTCGACACTCGCAGGATCAAGACTAAGGGTATGGTTACACATTGAGCTAAGGGTATGATTTCCAACTAGGAGACACACTCATGCTACCTCTGATAGAGCTAGTGTACTAGAGATAGAGCATAGTTACAACAGTGTGACTGGCAGGGGGGGCTAGCTGCCCAATGAATATACCTGTCCAAGACCTTAGATGCTATGGCTAGGCTCAGTTTTTAGCATACTAACTCAATCAGAGCATGAATCTCACACACCCCCAACTTGAAATGCAGACATCCATAAAGTCTTCAGCCTGTTCCATTGACTTTAATAAAGAAAGGAACGTGCCCTAAAGAATAGCTCACAGGAGGTTGGTTGATCTAGTCTAGGCACTAGGGAGTCATTGTCCTTAGCCCTGCCGATGCCTCCCTCTATGACCTTGGGCAAGTCATTTCACTCCCTGAGGCCTCAAGTTTCCCCATCTGTAAAATGGGAATATTAATATTTCTCTCAGAGTAGTGCTGAGGTTTGGCTTAGTGGTTGTGACGGGCTTTGAGACCCAGCTGTTATGAGAAGGGAAAGTCTTGCTCAAGACTGGAAGTGCCAACCTGGGGAATATTTAATAACCTTTACTCGAGGGACTTGTTCTGGGAAGAGCTGGTCAACACTTTTCAAAGTTGCAAATTTTGACAAAAGTTTGAAAATGGAAGTTTCTAAATATGAAATTTTGAAATCCAGGAAAAAAATCATTTTTTGGTGTGAAAAGAATTCCCCCTCCCTTTTTCTTTAAGAAAGCTAACTGATATTTTTTGAATTTTGAAATTTTAAAAAAGGCAAAGATATTCCAAAAAAGTGTTTACACATTTTGGTCCCCATCACCTCCAACCTTTTTCTTTTAGACCAGCAATAAATCCAGGATATGTTATTTCTCACTCCACACTCCTTATATGTTCATCCAGTTTCTTTTCCTCCTCGTATCTATCCTGCCATCTCTGGGTATGTCTATATTACATGCCAGATCGGCGGGCAGCGATCGATCCAGCGGGGGTCGATTTATCGTGTCTAGTCTAAGTGCGATAAATTGACCCCCGAGCACTCTCAAGTCAACTCTGGTACTCCACCACTGTGAGAGGCACAGGCAGAGTCGATGAGGGAGTGGCAACAGTCGACTCACTGCGGTGAAGACACCGCAATGAGTAGATCTAAGTATGTCGACTTCAGCTACTTTATTCACGTAGCTGAAGTTGTGTAACTTAGATCAACCTCCTCCCCCAGATAGATCAATCACTACCCGCTGATCCGGCAGGTAGTATAGATGTACCCACAGTGTGTACAGTTAATTATGTGAGTCTTTGCAGGATCATGGCCTTGCTCTTTAAGTCATCAGCACATGATTTGACTGAACATCTCAGACTGAGTGCTGGATAACCCAGTTTGGTGGATTCACCCTTGTTTCTGGTGGCCCTTGCTGTGCACTAATTAAACGATTCTGGAGCTGCTGGTTGTGCCTGCAGGAGACACACAGGAGTCACTTAAGTAAAGGGTTTCAGGGATAGGCGGAGATGAGTTTGAAGAATTAGGCACGAGAAATTTGCAAAGCATAATAGTTTCCCATTCTTCCCTTTCACAAACTGCATCCACACGAATTAAGCATCCAGCCACCTTTACTCTGGCTTGGGGACTGCATCGGGATACTTTCATATCCACCCTGTCCAGTTTAGAATGACCAATCATCCCACAGATAACAGAGGTGCCGCAGAAATCCCTAACATGATGGCTAAACAGCAGCCTTGTAGGGAAACTCACTTTAGACTACACAACCAAGCAAAACGCTCAGCATGAAATAAATAAAAGGCAGGAAATGTTCTGCTCTCATGGAGGACTGCCGTGCAATGGGCTCATTAGTGAGAAGTGCACTGAGCTAATTTGTTAATTTCTCCAGTTGCTGTTTCAAGATAACTGCAAGTTTCTAGCACTGCCTATGGAAAAAAAAAAGAGATAATTAAAATGCCAAAGTGTGCAAAGACTAATGAAGTGCTGTAATTTGTTGTGCAATTTCCAACTCCACCCCAGCCCCCGCTCAACACTTCTTTAAGCTGCCAGGGAGAGTTTCATTGTTTTGGAATAACTAGATCTGGCACAAATACACAAGAGGGAGGGGGAAGAAGGGCCACAGCAATTAAAATTGATTTCCTAGCTCAGCTCACGTTCCACACACCGGCACCTGTGTGGGCCCTTTGTGGATGAGACCTTGAATCCCCTTCTCTCAAATTCTAGTTCAATGCTTTTTTAAGAGCAATGTTTTTAATTCTCAGCTTTGGCCCAAACTGCCTCTGTGACCTTGGGTAAATCCCTTAATCTCTTTGCAGCTCAGTTTTTCAGGATAAAACCTAGGCCTATCTTGGCAATTTTGCTTGTAAGCGCATCAGGGTAAGCACTGTGTGCATAATGTCTCCTTAATTATTATTTGTGGAGTGGACAGCACCTGAAAGCCCCAATTAGGGAACCACTGTGTTCGGCGCTGTACATGCATGTCACAAAAACATCATCTCTGCCCCATAGAGCTGAAAATCTACCAACTGCCATGGGGGCTGTAGTAGGGAAACCATTTGCCTGGCTCTCTCCTGTGGCCAGAGGTGTTTCCACAGTGGCCTCCATGTGTCCCCTCTCTTCAGGGCCCCTTAGAAATTCCATATAGTCTCACTCAGGGAAATTATCAGTCCTCCTCCCCTCCCTGGCGAAATTGGGTCAGTAACCCAAAGTAGTTCAAAATAGTCCTCAGTGTCCCAGACACAGGGTCATAGCAACTCCATAGTTCAGACCCATCTCCAATGCTGCTGCTGGCCTGGCCTGGCCTTCCTCCCTTTATCATCAGGAGCCCTGTTCTGACAGGGAAGATGGCATATATATAGCTCTCCTTCTGACAGCACCTTCTGATGGGCTGGGAGAGAGGAGCCCTGCCTCACCCTGCACGACAGAGCTCCTGATCACAGGCCCTTAAAGTAAGTGTTTGAGATCTTCCCATCCCACTGCAAACTCCTCAGTGACCACCTCCTGACTTTCTTTTCAGCCAGTTCCCAAGGATCTGCTCACCCTGCGACAGGTCTTCTGGATTCCCATACTCCTTATTACAGGGCCTACTTGTGGCTGGGGCCTGTAGGCTGTCCCATGTCCAAGGTCCTGTTTGTTCCATATCAGTACTGAAGATCCCATTTATCTTTGTAAAAGAAGTGGCTTGCCCTATTGTCCCTGGTGTAAATATTCCTCTGCCCCGCACTGGCTTGCAGCACATTGCGTGCCAGTTGTCATCTTGGCTGTACCTCGCCTACCCAGAGCTGGCTGCATTCCAGTATAGATTCATAGATTCCAAGGCCAGAAGAGACCACTGTGATAATCTAGTCTGACCTTCTGTGTAACACAGGCCATAGGGTTTCCCTGAATTGAGCAGCAGGTGAAGGGATTCATATGTGTTTACTTATACCAATGGTGTGTTACATCTATGCAGCTTTTGGTATGAAAGAGCAGCTTTAAAGGGAGGAGGGAAGGTAAGATTGCAGGCTTTTGAGTCAGCAGACGGCATTTTAGTTCCAGCTCAGCCCCACACCGCGAGATTTTCAAAAACACCAGGGGCTTGAAACCAATGGAAGTGGGGAGCCTAAATTCTTTTGAGAATGTGGGCCTACAGGCCAAGGTAATTAACCATGGGAACAATTTGCCAAGGGTTGTAGTGGATTCTCTGTCACTAGCAATTTTTAAATCATGACTTTTTTTTTCTAAAAAAGCTGCTCTAGGAATTATTTTGGGGAAGTTCTATGGCCTGTCTAATACAGGAAGTCAGATTTAGCATTAAAACCATTAAAGTCTGCAATCTATGAATATGCCAGCATGTTTGCTTTCAGTATTAAAGTCCATCTGGCAGATGATAGTGCTAAGGCATTTGCTTTTTTTCCTGTTTTCAGAAAGAAATAGATTTGCAAGCATAAAAAAGATTACATATCTGGGAACCAAGACAATTATTTTTCATTGTTGGCACATTGGCCGTGCTTTCTGGGCCCACTCTTACTAGGATGCAAACAAAAATCAGATCCCATATAGACAGGTAACTCCCAAATTTGCCAACTCAACTGGTGCAAATCAACCTAGTTACACAGCTTTGCTGACTTCATGTCAGTGGGGCTATAGTGATTTATACTAGCTGGAGATCAAGTGAATGGAATGACACCAATTTATACCCACCTACTCCCTGTTAGTTAAGATGCCTTTATGTCTCGTCCTCCTCGCATCCCGCTCTCTCCCCCTTCCCCCCTCCCCCCCGCAATTCTTGGTGTCCCCTGAAACTTTCTCAGGTGGCCAGCTTTTCACAGCCCCTATGCATGGGCCTTTCTTGTAGGAAAGTAGCCACCTTTACGTTAACCACATTGGGTTGCTAGAAAAGATTAAAAGATCCTGGCTACCCTCCCAATTAGCATCATTTCACGTGAACTCTCTGTCCCAGAGAAACAGCAGTTACTTACACCTTTGCCTGCTTTCTTACACACAGTGGGCCAGTAATTAGCTACAAACAAGATATAACGAAGCCTGGCATGCCTTTAAAGCATCTGCTGCTGCAGCCACCCCTGCCAGCACTCCATGGGTCAACAATAGACTTTTTCAGTCCTTTTATATAAGCCCAGCATGAAGGAACTCCAGGGTACCTTTATAAACAATGGGGCAAATTCTTCACTGAGCTATCCTCAGTGCAGTTCCATTGGCTTCACAGGAATAGCCCAGGATGTAAGCCAATGCAGAACCCGGGACAACATGTTGAGAGCCAGCGGAATTGCACCAGCAGAAGCTGTGGTGCATTATCTTTCTAAAAGTACTTACAAGGCACAGCGTATGTATCACAAAAACACAGAGCCCAGCAGGGTAATAGCACCAGATTTGCAACAGATTTGGTTGTAGACCCTCAGCAGGGTCATAAGTCTGCTACCTATCATTGGGGTTGACTTTATCAGCCAGCAATAAGCAACAACAACATAGTGTCCCATCTAAGTCTTGGTTGCTTCCAGCGTTCTGAGCTCAGAGCAACTCAACCTCTACACTCCAGGTCACCATCCTCAACTCTAGTTCCCTCTCTGAACTCTGCTTCCTTCCTGCCTTTGTGTTCCCTCCAGGCTTGCTATTATTGGAAGGGGCGTGCATGTTAAAAGGAGTTAGGGCAAATCTACACTACCCGCCAGATCGGCGGGTAGTGATCGATTTATTGGGGATCGATTTATCGTGTCTAGTATAGATACGAAAAATCGATCCCCGAGCGCTCTCCCCCTCGACTCTGGAACTCCACCTCCGCAAGAAGCGGAAGCGGAATCAATAGGGGAACGGCAGTGGTTGACTTGCCGTCGTGAGGATGCCCAGGTATGTCGACCTAAAATACGTTGACCTCAGCTACACTATTCACGTAGCTGAAGTTGCATATCTTAGGTTAAGCCCACCGCCACTGTAGACTTGGCCTAAGATAAAAGCAATGTGCTGTCAACCCAAAAGCATGAAAGCTGCCTAACCTGCGATTGTCTCCAGTCTGGCGTTATGATTGGGGCTCTGCCAAATTAATGAGGAAGATTTCAAGACAACGAAATTTCCCAGCAAATGGAGCCCAGGCCACCTGCTTGAGGCAAGGGGGCTCTCCAAAGTGAAAAAGAGAAGCAGGATTTTTAAAGCCATGCAGCCCTCTTTGATATGTGACTCCCTCCCGCATACAACTAACACTCTTAACGATTAATGATCCTTACTGTCATCATTGCCTGATCAAATGCAACTGATAAATTGGGAGCTGGCACTTTAAGGGTTTGCAGCTCCAGGAAAGAACTTGTTGCTATGGTGATGCTATTTCTTTATTTTTTATTTTTTTTTGACTTGGGGATTAACAGGCAGAGTCAAACAGGCTGCCCATGGAATTTATTAGCTCCAAAATGGGTCAGAGCCCAGGAATACACCAGAAATATTGCTGTTCAGTGCAGCCTAAGCTGGCCTTAATATACAGGCATTCACTCACATGCCAGCTGTGTAAATCAATCTATGGGCAAAGACTTTGGTCATGTCTAACTCCAAAGCATTTTGCTTGACTAGGACCGATCCATAGTGGTTCCCTTATGGAAAAGTCCTAATGGATTTAATAGAGTGATGAGCGAGATAGGAAAAAGCCTAGATAGAAAGTGCGCGCAAGAGGGAATTTTTAAACCATCCCGTACAATTCAATAGCAGGGATATAATTCTATAAAGTGGCTTAAAACTGGATTGCTAGGGCATCATTCTCTATGCTGTTCCATAGGCTTTATAAGAGCCATTTTGACAGATGATTTTTGATTGACCCTGTTGATTTCGTCCCTGCGCAGTTCAACAGACATTTCTCATCAGGTGATATGATAGCTAATGACATTCCATCGAACACATTGTGTCCTGTGACTTTGAAATTGGAGGCGAGAGGGAGAGCCAGCAGAGAAAACTCTATGCAGGTGCCACTCCCTGCACCTATACAGAAGACAGGGGAGAGGATGCTGTCTGTGAAGCACAGTTTGCATGCTCCCCCGGCTTGCATGTGGCAGAAGGCCGGGGCTCAGGGGGATTGATACAGGATGCAAAGGAGAAGCTGGCCATCACTGTATATTTCTCTCGTCACCCAGCAGATCTTGCAGATTTTCTAGTGGGAGTTACCTGATGCGGAGTCCTCCGAGGCTGCTACTAAGCAGCTGGAGGAGGATGGAGGTGCTAGCTCAGCTAATCCCATCACATCTCTTGTACGAGTCATGTTGTCAGGCCTGGAGGAGCAGTTATCAGGTCATGGTGGCTCCGCCAACCTGACTCTGGCATACTCTCTTTCTTCTGAAAACTCAGGTCTAAGGGCCCTCAGCTTTGCCCGCTTTCTGGAACCCAGAAGCTCAAACTCCACCCCCTGCAGGAGATATTTCTGGGAAAAATCAGTGAAGAGAATCCGGTCGAGTTTGCGGTCCCCATCCCACTCGTTCTTCCACAGTGCTCTAACCCCAGGGGACCAGAGTTTGTTTCACTCTCAAGTTTAATCTGAAAACAGTCTCGAAGTTACCAAAAGATCTCATGCTTTAAATGTATTAGCAGAGAGCCAGGTGGGAAAAACGATCAAAAGAGAAGGTCTTGTTAGTTAATTTACAAGTTTAGTTAATCAAATCAAAAAGGGGCAGGGAGCATTAATGTCATAAAATGTGTTGGCCAGACCTTTTTAGATATGAGAGGCGGTAGGTGAAGCAATATCTTCTATTTGACCAACTTTGGCTGATGGAAGGTACAGGCTTTTAGAGCTCCAATTCCTTCATTTTCAGATCCTGAGGAAGGGGGTGGGAAGCTTTCTGAGTGGGACTGAGAGGAATCAGCAGCTGTATTAGCAGCAGGCCAGTCCTTCTCTTCTAATGGAACCTGATGATTTATATTAATTTGATTGACTCTCTTTGAGTCTCATCGACTCGGACTAAATCCCACTGAGCTCCATAATGCCTATGCTGCTCTGAACAAAGCTTAGTGGTTTACATGGCATGTAATTGAATTGCTTGTCATTGACTTGAATTGAATTTGGCCTATTGGATTAAGTAAACTGGTTGAATTTAATGGAGTTCAGGGAAGTACATTGTCCCCAATTTCTTTAATTGGAAAACACTAACTACAAAGGGATAGCTATACTTGGGAGGGAAATCCTATTAGAAAACAGGAGGATTTTAATGGACTCAATGGAAATTGACGGGCAACAATACATGTCACATGACTGATCAGCAATGCACTGAAATGTCCATAGCAGAATGCACTGACTTGTGATTATCGTATTGCTATAACATTATTGGAAGAATTGATGGCAGGTATAAAACTGTAGGAGACTGAGTATAAAACATCTGACATTTGCTATTGCTTGGCAGTTGGGGCCAGATCCCCATCTGGTGCCCCTTCATGTATGCTGCCTTCGTTTCCTCTCCCCTTTGGCCTGTTGCAGCCAATTGTTGGCCTTTGTCCTATGTTAAGAATGTAAGTTCCTCAGTGCAGGGCACTGGTACCCGCATCAACCCTCCAACTGCTACCACAGTACAAACAAAATAATGTGTCTAGATGATGACACGTGCCAGGAGCTACATTTAAATAACAATAATTACAACGCTTATCTAGCACCGATCATTGGAAGGTCTCAAAGTGCTTTGCAAACACTGAGCTAAATCTCTCAATGCCCCCAAAACGCTTCACTCTCAAAGTGCAGCCACCTCAGAGCTGGAATGCTTCCACTTTTCCACAACATACCACAACAGTTTAAGAGAGGATGTGAGGAAGAACCTTCTGTCCTAAGCCAGTTAATTACAGGAACAAGTAATGATTAATATTTTGTATATTGTGACAAAGCTCTGTCCTTATCTTCGTGGGTCCTGCGTTTCCTGGTGGATTTTTACTAGCCTCAGCGGCTCACTGTGACCCTCCACAGAGCCCTTCTCTCTCTGGAGACAAGGTCACAGCCTATTGAGCCATTTTCATCACAAACCAGTGAGGAGAAGCTATCCTTCCTGGCACAGTCTCTATTGTCTCCCAATCTCAGAGACTAATTGGGGGAGGCAGAAAGGGGGGAGCCCAGGCCCGCCCTCTACTCTGGGCTCCAGCCCAGGGACCCTAATAGTATCAGCTAAGATGGCTGACCTTTTATCCACAAAACACAATACAATTCCCTGGGCTACTTCCCCACAGCAGTCTCCGCTTCTTCAAACTCCACTTCACCCCTACCTCAGGGCCTCCTTCCTTCTGTATGATATGTTGTCCAACACTCAGTCTCACCAATAGCATAACTTCCTTCCACAGCTCCTGACACCCACAGCCCACCTGACTGACTGGGAGGTTTTTATCTGGATTCAGCCAGTCCCTGATTGGCTTCAGGTGTCCCAATTAGGCTAGCTGTTTCTACTCCTTTCTAGAAGGTTCTTAATTGGCCCCAGGTGTCTTTATTGGCCTAGAGTAGCCTTTGTTTGGCTATCCAGGGAACAGGGACCTGCACACCCTGAGACTAATGTACCTGCCTTCCAGCACTCTCCTATATCCTTCTGGTCTGACTCCGTCACAATATTTATTGCTAAAATAGTCCACCTCAGCAGGAGTAGGTGTCATGATGATGATGATGATGATGAGCGATCACTCGTTACCAAGTACGATCATCTTCCATGGGAGTTAAGGGTCCTCAGGTGGCTAATAAGGCCAATCCTCGAACCACAGTTTCTGTTACAATGAGGGCAGATGTTTTCAGGCTCAGCAGGAGGCTATTGGCGATGACTGGAGAACAGTCTCTCTTTCCTCCTTCATGGGGTCTATGCAGCTCTAGGGTGCTTCCTCCTGGGGGCTCTGAAGATTAGCTCTTCACAGGTCCGGCACTGATGCCTGTCAGTTCACCTTCCCATGGTCTCTCTCTTCCTGTGGGACTTGGGGTGATCCTTCATGACTCAGCCCTCCAACCAGGTCACAAGAGTCCTCCCCTATCAGGGTATCAAAGTCCCTGTATACAAAATGGCAGTCTTTCCTTCAACACCCTGACTGTGCCACTCCAATGGCTGGTAGGGGAGTCTGGGCCCGCCCTCTACTCTGAGTTCCAGTCCAAGGATCCTGTCTTGAGCAATGGTGGTCTATTCACTCCCAGATCATGTTGCTTTTTCCCTGGACTACTTCCTACATCTTCCTACTTCTTGGCGCTACCTTCTAGCTACCCCTCCTCCCTAGGTTTACCAGGCCCAAACTCTCTGCTCCTAAGGAGTAACTGCAGGCTACCAGGCACTATAGCCCCAAACATGCCTCCCTTCTCCCAGGGAGTGACTGCAGACTGCTTTTCCTGCAGCCCCTTTCTGCTGCCAGCTATCACAGATTTGTGCCCGTGCAACAGTGAGCAGTACCTGCCCATGATTTGCAGGACATCTGCAACAAATCTTCAGGCAGCATTTCCAGGACTGCCACTTCCTTCTTTCCTTGCAGAAGGAGCCTGGCTGTGAACACTGAAGGAAGCAGGCAGCCAGCTTGCTGATGGATTTGGAAGATGCCTCTCAGCAGTGTTGGAAGTGTAGATTGCCGCAGTGCTGTTCTTCAGCACTGAATTTCACACAGTCCCGACTCCAATATTCTCTCAGTCTGCATCTGCTGGTAAGGATTCCAGCACATCTGCTACTGGATCTCACCAAACACAGGCCTATCACTCACCTGGGCTCTTCTTTTACCATCTTGCAGCAGAAGTGGGTCAGGCACATCTGATGTGGTACATTTTTCTGTTACAATTCAGCTCCCCTTTTGAAGACAACCTGAGTTGCTGTCACCTGCTCATTTTAGGCTGCTGGAGAGACTTAATTTTGCATTGCATCTCTTCTGCAAACTGTGGGCCAGATTCTGATCTCACTTACACCAGCCAATGGGCTAGTTACTTGGGATTTACACCAGTGTGACTGAAATCGGAATCTGGCACGTGGGCCCAGAACCTAATCTGGGGCAATCTGAAGGCAAGGAAACTTATTTTCACCAGCTGAATATCTGTCTCAAAGTCTCAGACTGTGCTGCAGAGGTAAGTCAGACAAAAGATCAGACAACATATTGGATACAGTCCATAAAACAGTGGTGCAACGACCTTGGGGGATTGATTCTTGCCTCAGTGACATTAGTGTGTCTTAGAAGGAGCTCCACGGACATAAGTTGTGTTACTCTGGTGATAGCCAGTGTAAATGAGAGGAGAATTGGGCTCACTGTGATCATTGTTGCTTGGAATTCTTTAAGTCACAGCACTGGAATACAATACGGAAGTGCTTAGCTAAGAGCTTATTGATCTGCAGTCCTGGCCTGAAAGCAGGAAGTATTAGAATTTGTAAGTGGGCATTAGTGTAAATCAGAACCAAACTCTTTATGTTTTCAACATTTTCTTCAGTGTTGGGCCCAAACGTGTCAAAAAGTTTGTGGTGGCCAGAATCTGTATTTGAATCCAAATGTGCAACTGTACCCTGCCTTTTGAATGAGTTCATCCAAAACCTTGTCTCTGAACATAAAGTAAATGTTGGGGGTTAAAACTCCCGGGGCCAAATTCTCTGTTGTTGTAAATGGGGTAGCATCCTTGACTTCAGTGGAATCTCCCTAGCTCTTGATCCAAATGTGGTGGCTTGAGGCCATTTCTCGTACTTGGCAATAAAGCCTAAAATAAGAAACTCCCAAAATACAAATACCATCTATCAGGAAAACAATTCCAGAGGCTGTTAATCAAAATCTCTCCAATGACGTCAGTAGTTTAAAATCTCATCCTTTTCTGAGGGATGCCTTGGGACATCTGGAGAAGAGAAACGGAACATCTGGCAGTTGTCATTTAACATTCAGCCTTTCCTTCCGTTTTCTCAATTGTTCCAACAAGGGAAGTGAGGAAAGAATTTGCTTAATTTGCTGGGAGTCTGCCTGGTATTACTGCTTCTGATACTCCTCTTCCTTCCACTCTGAAATCCATAGGAGGATGGGGGGATATCCAGTCTTTTCCAAGTAGAAGAGAAGCAATGGAGTAAACCTATGCCATACTGGACTGTAGCAAGGAAATGACATTCAGCTATACTCAAAATGTGACATCATTTTAAGAGTTCCTGAGGTTTTTTTTTTATTAGCAAGCACAAGAAATTACAGCGACTCTATAACTGTTCAATGAAAGTTCACGTTACTAATTGAGTAGAGGTAACTGTAAGTACAGTGAACACTTCACACTGAACAGTGGTGGAATGTTTCTCCCAAGGAGCTCTCAGGGAGAAGAGGATTGATCCTCCAAAGTGATGTTAAGTTCCTTCAAACTCCTATTGACTTGAAAAACACCCCTATGCAGTCAGTAAACCCAGTAACTGACCCAATTTAAAGATGAGAAATTTAGAGGCAGCGAGGTTGTGATTTGCTGAAGGTCAGAGGGTGAATCAGTCGTAGAACCAGGAAAACAGCCAAGAAGTCCTGGTTTTGAGTGTACTGCTTTTGCCCCCAGACAACATCCTCCCTGTTACTTCTCCTACAATAAAAAGTACTATGGTGTCCCACCCTGATGGCTTTAATTCACTACGTCCTACAATAGTGATAGTGCAAAGGTCTGGGCAATTCTAGGCTATTTCAGCGGAGTATGATCCTGTTTCTTGATACCATTAAATCTTAATGAATGTGGTTTATCAGAGCTACCTGGCCACACTCTCATGTTCACTAGTTTGAACATGAGAGTGTGGTTTATCAGAGTGGTAAGATACCACACTCAGATAAACCACACTCTCTATTATGAGAGTGTAGTTTATCAGAGTGTGGTTTATCAGAGTGTAGTGAACATGAGAGCTACCTGGCCACACTCTCATGTTCACTAGTTTGCATCAATTTAGCTCAACTGACTCCTAAGAACCAGATGGTGCCAGATTTGCCACACTGGACCAGATCCTCAGCTGGTGTGAATCTCTTAGCCCTGTTGACATCAAAGGGGCTACACCAGTTTATACCGGCTGAGACTCTGGCCCATTGAGTAGCACCTTATTCCAGGAATCATCCCACTGATATCAATGGAACTCAAAGTACTACTCACCTTGAGCAAGGCTGTCAGAATCTGGCCCTTTAGGCCCCAATCCTGCCAAGAGGTTTAAATTCATGCACTGTGACTTCCATGGAATTTCTATGGATCCTTATACAGTAAATTCTTTGGGCAGAGACCATGTTTACCTGTGTGTTTGTACAGCACCCAGAAAATGGGGCTTAATCCTGACAGGGGCTTCTGTGTGCTACAGCAGTACAAATATTAAATAATCCCTATTAGCAGCAGCAATAAATGCAGTGGCTTCTGAATTGCCTTGGTGAAAGGAGTAGGAGAGGCAGGCCCTGAAAGCACACAGAAGCGAAATAAGCAGGGGGTTTAGTCGAGATGCCTGTTAATAAATGTCAGCACTCTTCAGTGAGTCAATTTGACTGATGTTTTCTTTATGAGGCATTGTCATTCTCAGGCTGTCTTGACCTTTACACGGTGTAATTTATTTCACCCTCACACAGCAAGTTTCTATGTACCAAGCACACAGATGCACACCCAGATATACATATCCTCCCTTCTGATCATTCCCCGTTGCTTACAATGCCAAATGCTTGACTGTCTCCCCGGGACGAAATTCTGGAAAAGAACGAGGAATGATGGGTGTTAAACAGGCACACATAAATAAATAACTAGCCTATATTATTTATGATTATTGCTATCTGCCCTTTGCTGAATGTAGGCAAAGACAACCTCTCTTTTGTGTGTGTGTTGTTTTTGCTTTACTTTCTATTTGTTTCCTTCCTTCTAAAACTCAAGTGACTAGGCTGGATGTGGTTTCCATAGCAACACTCTCTCCTCAAACAGCAGCTGCTGGAAAAGGGGTTTGCAGTTTAATCCTCATGGAAATCTCCTGAGCAGAGGTTGCTGGTATAAGCTGATATATCGAGAGAGCACAGCAGCAGTAGCTGCCATAATTTAAATCCCATGTGCTTCTGTTTGCAGGAAGAACCTGCCTTTTCACGCTTTGGAAATGGCCGTCACCGTAGCAAGAGCAGCCAGTGCATCTTAAGGCCTCATCTTGCATTTGGACAGAATTTTTCATCCTAGAGATTCCGAGGCATTTTACCAAATGTATAAAGGAAAAAAGCCACTCTGTGCTTGCCTCCTAGAATGGACTGTGGCAGCTGCTTCAAATCTCTCAGCCCCATCAGAGGCTGTCTGAGTTAGAACCCCAGAGCTTCAGCAGGAAAAGGCCAGACCTCGGTCACTAGAGCTAAAGGATTAACTCCATATGCTATTTAGAAGTAGCAGGTTCTTCTTGTCCATTATTGGACTAGTTATTTGTGGAGGATGTGTTCCCATGCACACATAGCAGCAATGCCCAACCACTTACGACAAGAAGAGAAGCATGCTGTACATACATGAACCAACAAGCTAGGTGTACTTTGAAATAGACGTTTTAATGTAGACATAATGAATATATTAATAAAAATATCACTTTAATTCTCTTCTACACCCTTTGGGCCACTAAGTTACGTGAGTCAGCTGGCTGCCCAGTTAGGTCACACACATGCAGTGGCTTTAATTCCATTCCCGTTCTCTTGTGCCATACACAAATCACCCTTTTGCTCTTCATTTGTGTTTGTGTGTAGACAGAAAGGCAGATAAACAAACTGGGCTGAAATTAGCTAACAAAGCTATTTCAAAATGAAATAGGAGGTTTAGATTGGAAGCTAGAATTTAACTACAGCAGCACTAGCTGTTCAGCAATCCTTTAAAGAAAAATCCTATTGAATTTAATGGAAAGTGATAACCATTCTAGAGTTGTTTTTAAAGTTAACAGACCTGTTTTAGACATAGCAGGCTGTTTAATCTGATGAATTTAAATTCTATTTAATTAACCAAAACAGAGTCAATTCTCAACTCTCCAACGTGGAAATCTGCAGGAAACCACTGTCTCCAGTCTGAACAATTATCCATTAGTAACAGATTTGTTATTAATATCATTCATAATCATTTGCATTTGTACAATCTTGGAAGCTTGATTGCCTGCACTGACTATTAGGACGGCTTCAAGAAAAGATCTGCTCCGCTCCATGTTTTACTTCATTGGATGTTCACTGTATAGTACTCCTTAGAGCTTAATTTAGTTTATCCAGGTTATTCAAATCTGAGCCAAGCCTCTTCCTGAGATCCAAAAGTTACTGGACTCTTTCTTAGAAACAATTTACATTTGATTCAACTTGACAAGATCAAAATATGTTTTAGTGACAGCAAGAATTTTTACGGTTATGAAAATGTTATCTTGGATGTCAGAAAATTCCTCTCCATACCACATGAGCTGAGTAAAACTCCTTTTCCAAATTTGCTGCAGTCCAAATGTACCCCTTTAAGACCTATAGTTAGACCATCACCCCTTCCTTAAACACGTCTCACAGCGGGACAGAGAAATTCAAGAAGTTGAGACTGTAGAGTAATTGTTTTCTCAGGTAGGAGGGAGTATGTAGGGGATCTGGCCTCCTGATATAATGGGTCATGGATATTTACAGAGAAGCTCTAGGTCAGTATCTGAAATCATTTATGAAGAGTGCTGACCCTTCGTACTGTATGGCACCCATCTTTTTCCAGAAGCACCATTCCTGAATGCGCTGATATTGGCTGAATCTCATTCTGGCATTCAGCAGAAACTAGTGAGGAGACCCAGTGATCTCACCGCATGTCTGTAAGTCATGTAGGGACAGTAATAGAAAGACATTTAGCCTTTTGGTTCACCTGACCCCCAAAATCCTACATATTCCAGAACCCACAAACTTTGGGGAGAGGAGCTCCTTTGAGATCCCACTGGGGGAAGATGATGCCCCTGAGGTGGCATTTCCCCCTCTCCCTGGGACTGTGACACCTGAGCAAGGACTCCTCTATGGGCTGCAACTGTGACAGTACACGTCATACAGTGCATAACTGGTGAGGATGGCTGACGCTCTAGTTTTTGTGTCTCATGAAATGGTTTCAAAATACAACCTGACCCTGAAAGGGTGACTATGCAAGCAGGCATAAGACATGCTCGGCGCTATAGCATTGAAAGCACCCTGGATCCAGTTTCGCTTGCCAAGCCAGGGGTAAAACACAAGATGTTTTGTCCAAGCAGACTTCCAAAGACAAATGAAATTCAACAGATGGAGTGGAACAGAAATCTGAAGAAGTTGAGCTAAATGACCACCCACACGTGTGTGCTACTCAGAAAGTTTGCAATTCATTGCAAAGCTTCATTTCTGTTCTAGTGTACTTGCTTTACGTAAAGGGTGAATTTTATCTCGTGAATATACTGTGGAAGTGGGGATCAGGACTTTTGGGTTCTGTCACTAATTTGCTGGGTTTCTTTGGCCATGTCACTTGTGGTCAATTTTTCCCAGATGCTGCACTCTCAGAAACCCAGATGACATCAATGAGAGCAACAAGATGCTCAGGATCCCTGAAAAAAAATCAGGTCATTAACTGGCGTGCCTCAGTTTGCCCTGGGTAAAATCTTAACCGCCTTGTAATGCTTATACATTTGTTTAGATTTATAAAACATGAAAACAGACCCCACCATGTTTGTAAGGTGCAATAGTGGCTTCGGACAAATGGTGTTATAGCAGTGGCAGGGATTATTATAGAGCGGGAGAAACAAAAATACCCACCAGCTAGATAATGGCATTGCAGACACCTCATTCTTGCACAAATCAATGCCATCCTATATGGCTTTTCCAACCTCTTGTACACTCTTGTTTTGATTTCTATGAACTTCGGAGAGTCTCATATCAGATAAATGAGTAGTGGCAACTAGAGAGAGGGAGTCCATGTCAAAATAACCTCAGCTTTGTTACTAATCAATCAAAAAGTGAGCAAACACGTACTACTTCTATTGAATTAACAGAGCAAATCAGGCACAAATCCAGCATCTCACAATACAACAATCTTCACTGCAGGGGTGGTGAGTCAGATCACGCTGTGGTGCTTGGCTCCTTAAGTCATTCCAGACACCCTTTGTCTGTGGGTGAACTTCAACCTAGGGCTAACAACCATTTTCCCTCTTGCACACAGATGGAGACGGATGAACCAGATGAGCAGTAGCTGTACATTTCTTACAGCATGTAGCGATGAATGATCTTGTGTCTGTGTAGAATGGGTGACCTCTGCTGGAATGTAATGACCTGTTTGGATATATAACTGTTCTCTCTAGTAATTGAGCTAGTCAAATGGATTCCTTAGATATGTAAGTGACGAAGCCTCGCCGGTCAGCTGAAGGATTCAATTTCAAATTCCGTTGATGATCTGTTTGTAGGGCTGATTAATGATTATGGTATATGTGCATATACACGCAGTATTGTTATATTATGTTTGATATTAAGGTGCATATAGATATGTAGATAACTGGTATAGGAATACCTATGGCAAACTGATACTCCCCATTTGACCAGTGTAAGATGATGGCTGCTGGCAGTCTACCCTTTATATAGCCCTCATTCGGCATGACCATTAAGCTCCTAATTATTATACAACAACCCACCATGACAACTACTGGGCAAATAACTATTCACATCAATTATCAGTGAAGTGGGGAGCACAAAACATTTATTGTACTTGCATATGTCCATAGAAGAATTAGAGGCATTCAAGCGGATGCTTAGAGTTCGTTGGATCAGCTGTGAGCTGCTTATTAGTATACCTCTTAGCTCTTACTTTTGAATATCGTGTAGCAAACGTGCAGCACACATCCCAGAAAATTTCTAATTCAGATCAGTTCACCTCTGCCTAGAAAATAATTGTTCAAGTTCAAGTAGGCAGCACACAGTTTGCTCAGGAAGAGATGTGGCCTATTATTTTTAAATTTCTTCTGCCAAACTGTGCTTGTTTTGAAATGGGTAGGTAGAAGTGATGCATGATCCCAGAGCTATAGCCCATGGGCTCTAAGTGATATCCTTGGCAGGTAAGTTACACCCACTTTAAGTTTCTTTCCATTTTTTCCTTTGCCTTTGTGTCTCTCTTGATTCTTCTGCTTGGCAGTGATCCAGTGAGATAATGGTGAATCGTTCCATCACTCTTAGTGTCAATCATTTGTTGTCAAAATTATGAAAGTATAATAAATCCCAGACCTGAAAAATCCTCTATTTACATAGAATTGTTTCATAAAAGGCATGGGCTGTACAAACACAGAACATCTTCTTCCAAGGCCTGGACTGCAGAGCTGGGGCAAGGGGGACAGGACACACAGGCCCTGGCCCGATCACATTTTTGGCAGAGCAAAACCTGAGTGGTGCTCATGATTCCACTCACCCAAATTTGGAGGCAGTGAGTGTAGAGATTCATGGGCTGGGGCGTCAGGCTAGTGGAGGCAGGGCACCAGAGAAAGGAAGAGAATGGTTCGGGGAGGGACACACACACGCACGCACACGCACACACTTTAAATGGCATTCTGAGGCCCTTGTTTCCAGCAGTATCCTGCTCCTCGCCTCATCCTTGCTAGTGGTTTAACTCTGATTGCATTTTCATCCCCTCCCTGTCAGATGAAGTCCCATTAGAGTGACATTCCACGGCCACAGATGACTGCATCCAGGAAATGTACAGTAACCAGAAAAGGCAGGGGGAGGTGAAATCCCGGGGGATGGGTGGTTATTGCAATGACCACTAAGCTACTCTGTCTTTCCCTTCCACCCATTCTGCAGGGGACCCCCTCCCTGTGAGATCTGCCTCTTTCAGCCCGCAGATGGACTGATGCTGTACACCAGTCTTATTAAATGCTAAACTATGGCAAGCGTTCAAAACGTAATTCTGATTTTGGTTTGAAAAAAACTGACCTGGAGAGAAAGTGGAGGCTTTTAAAGCATTAAAATACAGAGCAGAGGCTCAGATGGCCCCATCATGTATTTCACTTAGGGGAAGAGGAAAAAACAACAACTTAACATGCCCTTCACTTTATATGGCTTTATGGCTTAGTCAGCGTTCCCTTGATACTGCCCATTGAATTATTGGGCTGGGAGTAGGCAAAAGCTAGAGTACATTTAGTGCGGGTGGGAGAGTGCGGAGGATGTTGACATAATCATAAATCTGCGATAGCCTGATGCCAAAATTAACTCTTAATTGGAAGAAGGAAGGAGAATACAAGTGGACGAAGCTTCACTTTTGTGAATAAGCAGTCCTGTGGCAACTGACAATGGAGTGGTTTTTAAAAGTATTTGGCCGAGCCTTGCGAGGCAGCAACAGAAGCTTTTACCTTGAAATAATAATAACCCGGGAGAACGATGCAACCTCTTCCCCCGTTGCATGCTGGGTAAATGCTGAGAGCCGGTCACTCCGCTGGAGTGCAGTGAGATCAGGCCTGGATGTCAGGAGGATCTGCCTTAGGAACTGGCCTCGTGTTGGAAAAATTGTTCTTGGCTGATGGTGTCAGCTTGCTAATGCATATTCAGGACTCATGCATCTCCCAGCTCTTCATGGCTGGATCAGGCCTCACTTGAGCTCATGCCCCAAGTATGTTTTTGACTTTCTCATTGTGGCTTAAGGAACCTATTTTAGATGTTTGCCAGGGCAAAATGACATTGGTTTTCAGTACATGGTAGTGCTTCATCATGCCTTTCCCTATGGGGGACATACTCTCTAGAGCGGGCCAAGAAACAGCTTTTCTGCCCTGTGATAATTCTCAAGATTCCAAAAAGGTGTCATGACCCAAATTGGGACAGGAAGTGAAAATATCAAAACTTTTCCACAAATCAAAAATCTTGCCTTTTCTTTCTTAGGTCAGGCCTGTCTAAATATTTTGTTTCCGTTTTGATCTTTTAATATAAATGAACACATTTCAAAGTGAGAAGTCATTTCAGCCAAGAAACAACTTTTTGTAAAAACGGGATGGTTCAACAATTTCAAAACTGTTTTTTTCTTTTCCAAATTTAGTTTTGAAACAGGAAAATTGTCAAAACTGAGCCTGTCCAGCAACAAGTTTGTGTTTTGATGAATCTACATTTTCTGACACAAAACATTTAGTTAAAAAATTCCTAAACAGCTTTAAGAGTCTGCTCCCTTGGGACCTGAATCTACAAGGTGCTGGGAACCCTCAATTCCCACTGGTTTCAATAGGAAGATAAGAATTTTCAGCCCTAGAGGAAGGCAGTTGGCACCTGTAAGGACTGGAGACGTCATGAGCATGTTACTTGTCTTTCAGGTTAATGTCTGTGCACAGGTATGTGCATAATGCACTGGACTGGGACTTAGTAGAATGGGGTTTAAGTCCTAGCTCTGCCACAGATCATAGAATCACAGAATATCAGGGCTGGAAGAAACCTCAGGAGGTATCTAATCCAACCCCCTGCTCAAAGCAGGACCAATCCCCAACTAAATCATCCCAGGCAGGGCTTTATCAAGCCGGGCCTTAAAAACCTCTAAAGATGGAGATTCCACCACTTCCCTAGGTAACCCATTCCTGTGCTTCACCACCCTGCTAGTGAAATAGTGTTTCCTAATATCCAACCTAGACCTCCTCCACTGCAACTTGAGACCATTGCTCCTTGTTCTCTTATCTGCCACCACTTTTAACAGCCTAGCTCCATCCTCTTTGGAACCCCCCTGAGATAGTTAAAGGCTGCTATCAAATCTCCCCTCACTCTTCTCTTCTACAAACTCGTTAAGTCCTGTTTCCTCAGCGTCTCCTCATAAGTCATATGTCCAAGTCTCCTAATCATTTTTGTTGCCCTCCGCTGGACTCTCTCCAATTTGTCCACATTCTTTCTGTAGTCAGGTGGGGGCCCCCAAAACTGGACACAGTACTCCAGATGTGGCCTCACCAGTGCTGAATAGATTTCTGTGTTAAGTCAAGCTGATCGACTGCCATATTTGATATTCTTTCTGCACATTAGGATGTTTTGTTCCTGCACCCTCAGTAAGGCTTTAAAATACAGTCAGCTCTCCTGGACTCCTTTCCCCCTCATATTAGTCTCCCAGATGCTGTGTGACCTCGGGCAAGTCACTTATTTTCTCTGTACTCAAGTTCCCCATCTGAATAATGAAAATAATAGCACTGCCCTACCTCATATGGCCCTCAGTGAAACTCAGCACTCTTGATGACATTCATTATGAGTTTCTGGGGCTGCATTCTGATCCAAAGCTCAAATTTCAAGAGATGCTAACCTGCAGCAAAATCAAAGAGCTATTTGCAGGAACCCCTGAAAACAATGTCACCAAAGTTGCTCTGTCAGCTTCAGGGACAATGGCAAAGCCTATTTGTTTCCATATCCATCTGCTCTCTGGGCGCCTCTTCTTTCATTTTGCGTGAAAAAAGTTACTGTTTTTTAAGCCAGCAGGGTAGGTCTGTGAGTGAACTGTACAGCTAACTAATGGAGCTGTAACTTATAATTATTTATTACCAGTGATCTCCTGGCTCAGTTCTCAATACATAATTCATTTTCTTTTCAGAGGTTGTAACTCAGACAAGAATTGAGTATAAAAATAACTCCTCACTAAGATCTGAGGTATAACCTGGTTGTGAACACTACTCATTCAGAGGAGTTTAGAGAATCCTCCGTGTACAGGGTCCTTTGCCCCATCTTGTTCCTATTTCATTGGGTGAAGAAGACTCTTTGGGTAGCAACTCTGTTCCTTTGATTCCTCTCCTGTGTATCTGTCTTCCCTGCCCTTCCCTTCAGGGATCTCAAGTTGAGTAGCAGGGCACTGCTGCTATTCTGTAATCTTTGACGTGCTACAGCATCAGCATCCATTCACACCTTCATCGTTCTGGTTCTTTTCCTTGAGTAATTCAAACATGAGGCCAGATCCTCAGCTTGTGGAAACAGTGATGCTCCGCTGTAGACCACGGAGCTATGCTGATGTCCACCAGCACAGAACCTGATCTGTGGTTTTTCACAATGAGGGGGGTGGGGGTGATTGAATAGAATGGTTTATAAAGGGATAATAAGTTATCAGAGGTCATCAGCATGAGCTGTTTGTGTTGTAGATGGCTTTAAGCTAATCCTTAGAAGTTACTGTTGATGGTTATGAGCTACTTATTGGACTCTGTAATTATCTATACTAATTGATGAACCATTTATTAAAATATCTATTAATTAACCCTTTATAGCCTGTTTATCAATAGAATCTCAATATAAAGCAAGACCAAACCCTGAAATGACTCTTCTGACAATCCCCTTTCTATAGTAGGGAAGGATTATTTCCTGCATTTTACAGATGGAGAACTGAGCCCGCAATGGATGAAGCGACTTGTCCAAGGCCATACAGGAAGTCTGTGGCAGAACCCCAAAATAGAAGCATGTCTATTGATTCCCAATCCACAGCCTCTAACTCAGGCCTCCATTCTCCCTTTCCGTCAGTGGAGGCACAATCGGCATTTCATGAGTTAGTTGGGGTGAGCTGTGTTTTTAATCAGACTCAGTTCACTCCCACTTTCTGTTCTCTTATTGTAGAGGTTCCATTCCATCAAGACTAATGGGAGCTAAGTGTGTATCAAACAGCAACTATGCCCCATGGTGCGTAAGGCCAAACCATTTTCAGAAGTGTTTCCAGAGTATGAAAAAGCATCAGCCTTACAGTTGTATTTACTGGGCTTTAATCATTTTCCTCTCCAACATTATTTCTCATTAAATATTAGGACGGTTTGCAGAGAATGTGTAGGGATGTGTTGGAGAGAGGCGAGGGATTTAAAAGAGGGATAGAAATGAAATCCTACATGGAAAATAATAAGACATCTATGATTTATTTCACTCTCTGTCTAAGGTAATTATGTACCTACACAATCTTAGAATTTGTATTTCTTTCCTCCAACAGACCAGAACAGCCTCTTTGGTTCCAGTCTAGCAAATAAATATGTATTTACACACTCTATTAAGATGGGTATTACTTACCCAGAAGACTGGAATAACTCTTCCATTCTATTGTTTTGGGTTGAACTGAATTTACACGTTTGTTTGATATGTGTATTACATGCTGGGGAGAGCACTGTGGTTTTGTGACTCTCTGAACAGCACTATCACAAGGCAAACTAGCATGTTTGTGTGTAGACACATGAGCGCACCCACCCACAGAGAACAGCACTGTGGGACTCAAGTGTCCATGTTTAGCCTGAGGTAACCTCTTTCAGTGCATAGGAAAAGGGGCTTTAACCATTCGACGATTGATATACCTGCCCTTTTAGAACCCTTCTAGAGCGGTCAGCTCTGACTTTGTCACACTTGTGATATACAAGAATTCAGACTAGCTGATCTGATGATCCCTTTGAGCCTGACAATCTATATAACCATAATGATATAGGGAACTTTCCACCTCTAGATCACCGGTTCAAGGCCAGCCTCAACTCGCATTTGCTGGTTGTTTGGTGGCCTATCCTAGGGTTTTATACTGATGCACATCACCATAGTTTCTGGGCACCGTCCATGAAAAATCAATAACAACAAAGTGTGATGCGTGTTTCACTGGTCTCTGTCCAGTTCCCAGGGGTCAAGTGTCCACATCACAGAAATCAGCGCCATTTGGCAATCATGCGGGCAGATATAAGAGAGACACCTTGACGTGCATAAGCCTAGAAGGCTCACCTGCCCTTTAATACTTAGTTTTAGTCCTTCCACACCAACGTTGGAACAGACTGGGGAATATAGACAATACAGCACCTTTCAGTGCCGTTTTTGTATAACAGAAACCCCACAACACGCAGTGCAAAGTGAACACTGGGGACAGACCAGAGGAGAACAACAAAAATGGTGAAAGGTTTAGAAAAACCTGACCTACGAGGAAAGGTTTTTAAAAATGGGCCTGTTTAGTCTTGAGGAAAGAAAACGGAGGGGGGTGACCTGAAAATAGTCTTCAGATACGTAAAGGGCTGTTATAAAAAGGGTGGTGATCAATTGTTCTCTATGTCTACTGAAGGCAGGACAAGAAGCAATGGGCTTATTCTGAAGCAAGGGACATTTAGGTGAGATATTAGGAAAAACTTTCTACCTACAAGGGCAGTTAAGGGCAGGCTTCCAAGGGAGATTGTAGAATCCCCATCAATGGAGATTTTTAAGAACACATTGGACAAATCCCTGTCATGGATGGTCTAGGGTTAGTTGGCCCTCTCTCAGGGCAGGCAGCTGGACTTGATGACTTCTTGAGATCCCTACCAGCCCTATACTTCTATGAGGCTATGATTTATAATCCACATTCTAGAAAACAGGGACCAAACAGAGAACTAAACAAAAATCAGTTCATGTGAAAGAAGCCCACAAGAATGGAAGAGGTCCCTTGGAGCAAAAGACATACCTCACTAGATTATCCTTTTTCTTCTGACATGTCTTATGTAAATTAAAGAATAGTCATCTGACCCTGAGTTTTCTTCCAAACCAACCAGGATCATTGAAAGGTGTGCTAAGGTTTGCATAGTACTAATACTTTAGACACCTGTCACCTTTCACCCAAGGTTCTCATAGCATTTTACAAACATAAATTAATTAAGCTGCACAGCACATCTCTGTGATTATGCTCCTTTTACAGGAGGAGAAACTGAGGCAGAGAAGTGATTTTTCCCAGTCACAGAGTGTCAGTGGCATAGCTGGAAATGGAACACTGAGAGCTATGAACAAAGCCATTCATTTATCTTGTTTGTCAAGCAGCAGATCAGGGCTTGATGCTGCAGTATTGAAACCAATAGATACTATCCCATTGGCACAGGAATAAGCATTTTGCTACCATTGCAGTTGTAAGCTCTTTGGGGCAGGGACTATCTTTTTGTTCTATGTTTGTACCGTGCCTAGCACAATGGAGTCCTGATCCATGCCTTGGCCTTCCTAGGTGTTACTGAAATACAGACTAACAACAGCAACAATAATCTTCTTTCTGAAAATTAGTCCAGGGATTTTCTATAAAAAAAAATAAGGAAGGGGGGGCAAATTTTTTATTTTGCTTCCCATGATTTGAAGCAATTGTAACCCTTTAGGAATTGGGAAGGATTTTTATTCTGTACCTGCCTACTTGTACATTCCTTGTTTGTACTGGACTGTCAGCAAGGAACAGTTTCTAGATTACATTAGGGATGATGCACTAGTACAGAAACATTGTACAGATTAAATCTTGTCTCACTGTGGCTTCACATCATCTCTGTATATGGCTTAGTTGAATGATAAGATTTGAAAGCTGGCAAGATAGCGCTTGCCAGATCAGTAATGTTCATTAAGATAAAATCAAAGACATTCTCTCTCTCTCTTTTCCACAGGGCACATAATATAAAAATAAATGAATAAATGTAGCTAGTGAGTAATTCACAAGAGAGAATCCTTAGCTTTGAAATCATGGTTTCCAGTTTTTTCTACCACAGTCTTTTTTAGAAAGAAAGAAAGAAAGAAAGAAAGAAAGAAAGAAAGAAAGAAAGAAAGA